>JARQOC010000005.1:172365264-172847764 GCA_033576535.1 Allobates femoralis | reverse complement strand
GTTATTGTAATCCTGCCTCTCGTAACAGTGAGGTCACTACAATCATTATATTATTAGATTTTGTGGCCAGAGTGAAAATTTGTAGATTATTTCTTTTCACAAATAACAAAAAAATATAATGAAACATATTTCCATTATTGAACCAATAGGTCATTTTTTATTACATATTACCTTTTAGAGTATTAGTAATACATTTTACATGCCTACAAATCAACAACAATCATAATCACCACCAAGTGGGATCAGTCATTTTAGGACAACTTTTCAAAATAATATTTTCTCTGTAATACAGTAAAATTTCAACTCCAGATGTAAGTAAAAGGCCTCAATCCTATGATCAATCACTTGTCTCACTTAGATCATGATCAGATCATGTGCAGCAAAGCAAACTACTAAGTCCTTACAGTTCATAAATGACAAAAGTATTCAATTATTTGCATAGCATACAGCAAAAAGATCTAACATGGCCGCATTACCAGTATCTGTAGTTAAAAAAGAAGAATCTTGAGCCCCAGAAGGGAGCAAATAATTTATAGAAAAGGTCCCGGTCATGTCTGATCCCTATAAGCAATTACATCTGTTAAGATCATAGTTAATGTAAGAACAAACTGACTTACCTAAGGGAATACTTTGAATGCTTCATATGAAACGGCTCTTTAGGACTTACAAATCTCAGCTGGAAGTTAATACAAGATGTTTTTCTTTTAAACACACACCCATGCTGATTATTATTCTTAGTAAACATTTCATGCAGATGTCATGCAGAATAAAGTCACATTAATGCCACATCATTTACACAACTTTCACTGAATGTCTATACCTGGTAGTGCTGAGCAGGGTGTCTGAAATAAGACTGTTTGCAGATGTACAAATAAAACATGTATAAGCACCATGTAGAATAGGTGACACTTTCACAGACTTGTTTCACACATTGTGTTTCCGTTCTCTGGAAATGACACAGATCAACCAATAATCTCCTGACTCAAACTCAATGGATCACTGTCATAGAGGGTGTGACCAGGCTGGTAGTGGGCATGTCAACCCCAGTGCCTACTTCAGATGAATGCATTGTCCAAGGAAGCACATTCAGCTAAAGTGTATTGCCATACACAGACTCATGAGACCCCTTCCTGCACAGCAATACATGCTTATAGCTAATCAGACACCCCAGAGCTAACATCAGCGTACCTGGCATTTGCATAGCATGGCATAGCAGTGAAGGTCATGAATTGCTATAGCAAGCACATCGATATCGACTATCAGCCTCTTCACCAGCTTAAGAAGAGGACGCCACACATTGTGTGAGCTGGAGAAGGGGAGTAGAATATTTTATATATGCATTAGAGGCAGGAAAAGGATATGTGTATCAGGATGGGTGACTTGTATACCAGGAAGGGGCTCGGGGGGACATTACTACATAATGAAGGGGGAAGGCAACATGTAAGTCAATAGGATCTAGGATCTAACAAGGGCCTAATACAACTAAAACAACATGCAGAAAGGGGTGGGCACAGGTCCAGGTTTTGCACTGCGGGCCATTGTACTTTATGCCACTGGTCAGTCATACAGAATGCTGTTGCATTCTGCTCAGGAGACTCGTGTCCAAGCATCATGGTCCCTACTCTGACAGCGAAATACAGATGTGTGAAACCAGTCTTGGAGAAGCCCATTTTATTATAAGTTCAAATTGTCTACCAAGAACAGCCACCCATATGGATGGTTTGCTTAAGTGACTCAATATACTTGTATTAAAAACTCTTTTTCCATGTAATAGACACGAAAAAAACAAAAAACTAAATATAATAAAAATATATAAAAAAGAAAAAAAAAGCAAGCCACAATTGTAAAATCAATTAGGTATATTTTCAGATCTAAAATGAATGTCCGTAGCTGCTGAAGTGATGTGCACTTTATACTGTAAATAGAATTTACACCATTTTGGTTAACAGATTTAATATAAGGAAAAGTACAATACTTACTGAATGTGTTGCAAAAGAATTGTTTCTTAAATTTACTTTCAGTGTGCTAGATTCCCCAACAAGTGTAGATGGAAAGGTAAACAACTCCTCAGAGGCAAAGACTCCCCGAAATGCTTCATCCTGCCTATATAACAAATAGAAATGCTCATGTACATGAGATAATGTATAGGCATCTTACTCAAAATTGTGTTATCTATTGGTCCCCAGATGTTGTGATCCTCCCGAATACCATATTCAGAAAGAACAGGAATGGACGAATGGTTGAAAGACAGATTATTTGCAAAACAAGAAAAATACCACATTTATACCACATCATGTATATATGTAACAAATACTTAAATCTTCCAACAACAAGAGACAATTTTACATACGGTGGTTTAAGGGTAGATGCCTCTGAGCCAGATCTCTTTCTTGGCTGCACTTGATCTAAAGTTTCAGCTGAAGTTTTTGCCGTCTCACTTTGATTTTTGATGCCCTTATGGAAAACAATACACAGAAATTATTCAAAGGTTAATTAGTGTAGATAGAAATTCAAGGTGCAATATATAATAATTATTCTACCCTTTAATACTGCACTTTGTTTTCCATCAAATACTTCATATAAAAAAAAAACTTTAAAAAAAAAACCCAAAACAAAAACGTGGCAGTGTTACATTTTTTTTCCCTTGCCCTTTTTGTGTCAGATGGGACTTTTGTTTTCTGTTTTTGCACTGTTATGACATTTTCTCTTTCACTATCATCAAATTCCCAGTTTTAGATAGGGCTGGCTCCCTGCTCTTCACAGATGGACCAAAATTTTTACTGACATCTTTTTCACTGTTTGTATACAGGCCGTCATCCCCCAATCTAAATAACTAGCTCATAACATACAACTAGAACCCTTCATGAAAGCCAAAACATTTAAGTACTGCTCCTGTATATACCTGTAAACTAGTTGGTATGCATCTACATCCTGCTTCTGTCTGTGTATACTTATTTAAATCACTCCAGCATTTCTATACTGCACCCACCTTTGTATACACCATGTAGGATATAGATGTAGGACCTGTGTTTAGTAATGTATGCATTAAAGAATCAACATACTTAAGGAATCAGGGCCATAGGTCTCGACGTACTGAATACTGGAATTGTGTATGCCAGTCTTGTTGAGGGGCACGCCAGAATAAAAAGAGCTTAAGTTCATTAACAGGTGCAGAACACTTAATTTGGCACAACCAATTGGTGGCATGTGCCTCGCCAGAAACGTCAGAGACTGGAGTAAAATATCTGGCTTAATGTATTTAGCCATTATCTGTTACTACCATTGGTGGGCATAGCCATAACCCACTCCCCTATTTCGATGGGGCTACTTGAAAGTGTTGGTAAATAGAACAAACATTTTTGAGCAACTGGAGGCGACGCAAAAAATTTGCAACTTTTCAAAGCTTTTTCTGTCAGTTTTCTGTCAAACACTTTCACCTCATAGACACACCTTTGCATGATGAATGTAGATGCGTAAATAATTAAGGAATATAAGAACTAACTAAAAGAATAAGAAAAACGGCAGCACTGGCAATTTCAAAAAGGAGGTGAACACCTCTATGGAAGGGATTCTCAATAGAATGAGAGAAAATGACATCCTTATTATAATTCAAAACAGCAGAGGGGTCCTAGCCACATGTCAATAAGGGCTGCAGCCTGAATTATACTGGGAACGCCATTCATATATCTATTGTAAGTTATATTTTTGAACTGGGAGGTAGGGTAAAGCCTGACTGTGACTGTGTGTATGCAGACATCACAACTATAATGTCCTCATGAAATCATGTCCATGATGAAGGACGTGTTTCCGGAGGAAATGTGCTGCTGTTTGTAACTCTACTCCTGGCTTTTTTCTTCGCCAGTCACATTGCATTGCAAAGACTTCAGCTTTGTCAAATGAAGGACAGCTAGGACTTTCAGCTTTTATACTTCTTATATTGTTTATTATTGTATTTAGTAACCAAAATAAAGTCTTTACAAATATAAATATATTAAGCAGTTGCTTGTTTGTTGGCAGTCTCATTTTCGCATTCTTTTTATGCATTCAGAAAGCTGTATGACCCTTTTGGCTGCACATAATTTTGTATATAATATTGTAGACTACTTGTAAACGTTTTTCATTTTCTTCAGATGATAAAGATTAGGAGTAGTTTCTAGACCTGGGGCTCAAAAAGGCTCAGTTGTCATAGCGCAAATGGAGTGCAACAGACTTGCAGACGTATAATGCGCAGATGGGCTTACTTCTCCACAGAGCTGAAACCTCACTTTGTGCTTCACATGCGGCTCCGAAACTGGATGGCATTCAAGATCCCAAGCCTGAGTATAATCACCACTGTCTCTAGGAAAAAAAGTAACTGGAACCTGAGGAAGTAAAAACATAAAAAACGAATATTATATTTCCGTATATACTCGAGTATAAGCCGAAGCCCCAAATTTTACCCTCCAAAACTAGGGAAACCTATTGACTCAAGTATAAGCCTAGGGGGAAAATGAAGCAGACTCTCATCACGGTATACAACCCCTCTCATCATGATAAATGGCCCCCCATTACTGGTATATAATCCCCCATCACTGGTATATAGGACCTCCATCACTGGTATACAGTACCCCCCCCATCAGAGGTTACAACCCCCATCAGTGGAATACAGACACCCCTCAGTGATATATACAGGCCCGCCATTAGTGATATATACAGGCCCCCCATCAGTGATACATACAGGCCCCCCCCCCCCCCATCAGTGGTATATACAGGCCCCCCCATCAGTGGTATATACAGGCCCCTCCATCAGTGGTATATACAGGCCTCCCATTAAAGGTTACAGCCCCCATCAGTGGTATATACAGGCCTCCCATCAAAGGTTACATCCCCCATCAGTGGTATATACAGGCTCCCCCCAGTGGTATATACAGGCCCCCAGTGGTATATACATGCTCCTCCTAGTTGTATATACAGGCCCCCAGTGGTATATACAGGCCCCCCAGTGGTATATACACGTGCCCCCCCAGTGGTATATACACGCGCCCCCAGTTGTATATACAGGCGCCCCCCCCAGTGGTATATACAGGCCCCCCAGTGGTATGTACAGGCCCCCATTAGTGGTATATACAGGCCCCCATTAGTGGTATATACAGGCATCCCAAGTGGTATATACAGGCCCCCCCCAAGTGATATACACAGGCCCCCTCAAGTGGTATATACAGGCGCCCCCCCAGTGGTATATACAGGCGCCCTCCCAGTGGTATATACAGGCGCCCCCCCAGTGGTTTATACAGGCTCCCCCCAGTTGTATATAGAGGCGCCCCCCAGTGGTATATACAGGCCCCCCAGTGGTATATACAGGTCCCCCAGTGGTATATACAGGCTCCCCAGTGGTATATACAGGCTTCCCCGTGGTATATACAGGCTCCCCCCAGTTGTATATACAGGTGCCTCCCCCCACAGTGGTATATACAGGTCCCCCGCTGCTGCCGCACACCTGTAAAAGAATAGCTTTCATACTTATCCTCCTTGCTGTCACCGTGCGTCCTCCAATCTTCTTCCTGCTTCTACCCGGCGTCATGTGAGCGGCGCAGAAGCAATGACGTCATTGCGGCTGCGCCGGCCGGGTAGAAGCAAGTATGAAAGCAATTCTTTTACAGGTGTGCGACAGCAACGGGGGACCTGTATATACCACTGGGGGGGGGCGCCTTTATATACCACTTGGGGGGGGAGCGCTGACAGTGCAATGTAATGTGCACCGCTCCCCCTGCCGCTGATGGACAGGGGGATGCAGTGCATATTGCATTGCACTAATGAGCGGCCCCACGTGAACGGCCGCTCACTGTACAGCCTCCTCCCGCCTGCTCCAGCCCCCGAGACACCACCACCCCTCACTCTGAGCCGTCACTGACTCGAGTATAAGCCGAGGGGGCACTTTTCAGCACAATTTTTGTGCTGAAAAACTCAGCTTATACTCGAGTATATACGGTAGTTATAAATACATCTTTATACACTTAAAAGAGCACTGAAAATCATATTCCACCTGAAGAGGGTGTCTGAAGGTACCGTCACACGCGGCAATATTGCTTGCAATTTCACTGGCAATTTGATGGTTGCAGTGAAATCATGGACACATTGTTCTATTTTGTTGCCGTGTACATTTGAAACAATGCGTCCATGATTTCACAGCAACCAGCAAATTGCCAGTGAAATTCCTAGCAATATTGCCGCGTGTGACTGTACCGTAAGGCTATATTCACATGCCGCACTTTTGGGGGTTTTTTTGGCGCAGGCGTATTTTCCTGCATTTTGTAGCCGAGCTTTTTAGCTCCGGTAAAAAAATGCGGTGCGTTCACACACCACGTTTGTTTACGGCCACATTTTTACCCCCAAGAGCACAGGAGGAAGTGATGTCACAAGGGGGAGGAAGAATCCTGTGTTCCTCTTCCCCCCGTGTAACATGTTGGGGCTGTAGTTTCGCTTTTGCAGGGTATCTATATACACTGCGAAAGCGAAATAAAAGTTAACAAAAGGTATTAAAAATAAAATACTTACCTGTCCACTGATTGTCTCGGGACCCGAGGGAAAGACGTTCAATCGCTGCAAGGACCTTCACCATCTGATTGGCCAGTAGCGATCAGCTGATGTGTCACGTGACATCAGCTGATCGGTTTAAACCACCCTCCAAAACCGATGTGTCACGTGACACATCAGCAGATCGCTACCAGCGAATCAGATAATTTAGATCCTCACAGTGTATGTACATACACTGCAATATCGAAAATTATAGCCCCGACATGTCACACGGGAGAGGAACACAGGATACTTCCTCCCCCTTGTGACATCACTTCCTTCTATTCCTCCTGCGCCTGCTGGAATTGCCCATTGTCTGAACGGCGATGAGTAATTCCAGAGATTATAATGGGGCCTATGCAGGAAAGCAAGCTGAAAAAGGCACCAACATTTAACATGTTGATTCATGTTATGGACGTGCTTTTGGCCCCAAAAGCGCATTGGTAAATTGTGCAGCGTCTGAATGGCAAAAGTGAAAATCCATTCACTTTGCCAGGAACGCTGACACTGATGCGCTGTAGGGAGAAAAGCGTGGCGTAAAAATATACGGCAAAAGCGCGGCGTGTGAACGCAGCCTAAAGTTAAGAAGTATTTTTACACAACAGTGCTTATTTGCAGGGGTTTTACTTCTTCTTACATGAAAAACAGTGTTGTCAGGAAAAACACTGCATATTTATAAGTGTTTTGCTGCATTCAATTGAACTTCATTAAAATTCACAAAAACTAGTGGTAGCACCCATAAAGTAGCAGCATATGCGGACGAACTTTTATTTTTTTTCTCTCTAAACCCACCAAACCTACCATTTCGCTTCCCAATTTAATAAGAGAATTCCATACCTACTCACAATTATCCAATTTTAAAATTAATTTTTCTAAATAGGAAATCCTCAATATTACTTTGACACAATTAGAGTCCACTTCCTTAAAGTCCTTCTTCATTTTTAAATGGAGTGATAAATACATAGATTACTTGGGGACTAAACTAACTGCAAACTTAAGGCCACGTTACACACACAGATATATTGGTCACAGATCTCTGGTTGCAGTGAAATCATGGACACATTGTTCCATTGTACACAGCCACAAAATGTAACAATGTGTCCATAATTTCACTGCAACCAGAGATCTGTGACCAATATATCTGTGTGTGTAACGTGGCCTTTTAAGAACATTTACAAAAGTAACTTCCCAACCCTCCTATCCTCAATCCAAGCTGATTTTAACAGGTGGACCAAAACGTCCTTTTCTTGGTTTGGGCGTTGTCAGATATTTAAGATGAATGTCCTCCCTCGGGTCCTCTACATGCTTCAAGCCCTGCCTGTTAAAATACCAATGTCCTTTTTTGATTAACTCTCATTGCTCCAGACTTCCTTTGTTTGGGCAGGGAGATTGGCCAGACTTAGCCGCTCAATCCTCTTCAGGCCTAAAGGCCCAGTTACACACACAGATAATTGTGCAGAGTTTGTTCGTAGATCTCTGGTTCCACTGAAATCATGGACACATTGTTACATTTGTATATGGCCACAAAATGGAGCAATGTGTCCATGATTTCACTGGAACCAGAGATGTGCGAACAATCTCTGCACAATTATGTGTGTGTGTAACAGGGCCTTAATAAAGCTGGAGGCACGGGTCTTCCAAATTTTAAATCCTATCACCTAGCTACACATTTTGAAACAATGGTGGACTGGTGTAGGAACTCTCCCAATAAAACTTGGGTTCAAATAGAGCAAAGCTTTTGCCCGATCCCGCTGGATAAGCTTCCGTGGATTCTATCATTTGCTCCAACCCAATTACATTCTCACCCTACGTTGGGAGCCACGATGAAGTATTGTAACACACTCTGGGTGAGGACCTTCATGATATCCCCTTGCTCCAAGCTCACACCAATTATAAGCCATCCGAATTTTACACCCGCCCTACGAGATGGTGTGTTTGCCCAGTGGATTGCGGCTGGAAAAGATACAGTGGAATCACTCGAGGTTGTCAATGACTGGCCATTGTCATCAATCATCCAAAAGTGGGATAACCCGGTCCCTCTAGGCTGGTGGAGACGTCTCCAATTAAGCCACTATTTACGTACCCTTCTCCCCAGACATTGTTACAACCGCACAAACACATTATTTGAGCTTTTGTGCACAGACCAGGGCATGGTCAGGCACACCCTGTCTCGAGTTTACTCTATGTTAATCTTCCCACTGAACCAATCTCTGCTAGCATTTATAACTAAATGGGAAACAGATCTAAACCTTAAGTTTTCCGACACGCAAATCACACAAATTTATCGTCTTGACCATAGTGCTTCGATTTGCTCCAAACACCAAGAAACGGGATATAAAATCTTGTCCAGATGGTACGGAGTGGTGGAGAAATTACATGCCATATTCCCCAATATAGATGCGAATTGTTGGCGATATGGGAAAGAAGTGGGGACATTACTCTATATATTCTGGGAATGTGAGGCTGTCCAACCTTTTTGGCTTGATATCACGAGGATAGTGAAACAAGTTGCTAAATTTGAGGACCCCTTGACTCCGGCTCTGGCTCTCCTACACCTCTCTGAGAGACTCTTTTCAATTTACAAACGCACTCTCCTAAAATTCTTCATCATCGCTGCACGTTCTTGTATTACGGAGAAGTGGGGTAGGTTCTCCCCACCAACAATATCCCAATGGGTCAGGAAAGTAAACAATTTAATGCACATGGAGGATCTAACCGCTACCTTACATGATTCCCATACTAGACTCTGGTGCACCAGGGGCTGATTGGATGAATTTCCAACAAACAGACAGATGACAAATTACTCCTTGGCGGAATTGTGGATTCTGGGTGAGCAGGGGTTGCAGTGCTTACACTTCCCCAAGCTCTGTGTACTTACTGGAGGCCATTGGACTTGGTGGCCGGTCTCACCTTTCCCCCTCCCCTCCTATTTTCCTTTCATCCCCCTCTTTATATTTTCTCCTTCCGCCATTTCTCTTTTATTTTCCTCTTTATTTATCATATTTCTATTCTACTCCCCCTCCCAGTTTTTCAAATACATTACTTACTGTACTAATGGTTGCGGTTGACTATGAACTTACAGGTCAAAGCTGACTATCCCATCAATTCCCTCACATTATGGGCGCATATTAGTATTGCTTCTTATGATAAGTGACCTGTTATAATAAGCGACCTGTCTTTCTTTGCTGTTGGTCTCAACTTAATGTGTCCAAATAACTGACCTGTTCTTTTTGTTTCTGTTGTATTGGCTATATCTCACTAAATCTACTATATAATTGTCTAAGGCGTCTGTCGGTCACAGAAATCGCGCGCCAGACAGAGGCCGCTAATTGGTGCCTGGCGGAGGCTATGCAAATAGGCGCAAGAATTCAAAGTTCGAATTTCGCGCCAATTTGCAGCCCGGCTACAGCGTACGCGCCGCTGTTGCTGGGATACACGGTCCGGCCGACTGTGGCCGCAGTGGTGGCTCTCCTCACAGCCCCCCGCTCTTCCTGCCCCACTCCGCTCCTCCTGCCCCCATGCCCTCTGCGGCCCCCCCCCCCCCCCTCCACGGTGATAGTAAAAATAAAAAAATCCTCAGTGAGGATACTCACCCGTCCGCCGACTCGCTCCACCTCCGTCTTCTAGCCTCTACAGGGCTTGAGGACCTGTCGTTGCCTGGGAAACCGATCAGTTAATCCTGCCCTGCTGGCTCTATCCTCAGCTGATTGGTTTCCCAGGCAACGACAGGTCCTAAAGGCCTGTAGGACCTATAAGACGGAGGCGGCGCGAGCCAGCGGACAGGTGAGTATCATCACTGAGTATTTTTTTATTTTTACTTTTACTGTGGAGGAGCGGGGGTCCGCGGGGAGCGGAGTATCGCCATATACCATAGTGCTGCTATACATGTACTGTAATGTACGACCATATTCTATAGTGCTGCTATACATGTACTGTAATGTACCGCCATATACCATAGCGCTGCTATACATGTACAGTAATGTACCGCCATATACTATAGCGCTGCTATACATGTACTGTAATGTACCGCCATATACCATAGCGCTGCTATACATGTACTGTAATGTACCGCCATATGCCATAGCGCTGCTATACATGTACTGTAATGTACCGCCATATGCCATAGCGCGGCTATACATGTGCTGTAATGTACCTCCATATACTATAGCGCTGCTATACATGTAATGTACCGCCATATACCATAGCGCTGCTATACATGTAATGTACCGCCATATACCATAGTGCTGCTATACATGTGCTGTAATGTACCGCCATATACCATAGTGCTGCTATACATGTGCTGTAATGTACCGCCATATACCATAGTGCTGCTATACATGTAATGTACCGCCATATACCATAGCGCTGCTATAGATGTAATGTACCGCCATATACTATAGTGCTGCAATGTACCGCCATATACCACAGAGCTGCTATACATGTAATGTACCGCCATAAACCACAGAGCTGCTACATATACTATAGTGCTGCTATTCCTCCAGGACTCTGTCCGGCGGGCATTGCGAGCAGTAAACCACCACCACCACCGCACATGAGTCATCACACATGGCATTTTTACATAAGACATCACATAGTAACAATAACACAGTCAGTCCCAAAGTCAGCTGTGACCACCTGGCCCTGGAGCCGTACTCGCTCTCTCACACCGCACATCTGACCGCCTGGCCCTTGGACACTGGCTGCCATGCACACATCAGGTGCACTAGCATGGAGCTGGCAGGCTCCCATCACTTACCCACTGGGGACGGATCACTTCCAGCACCTCCTCACATGGCAGTGCTATGGACTTCTGAATCCCATCGTCCTCTCCTCACTCAGACACCTGGCAGGTTCCTATCCAGCCTGCTCACTCACAGCTGCAACCCAGTGAGTCAATCAGCACATCTTCACTCACACACAGACCTGAGATGTGATTAACCCCCTGTGCACCATTCAGGTTTAGCCCAGCAAAGCACTCATCCCCACAGGTTCAGCCGCTCATTAGGCTCATGAATGTATCGGATCTTCAGCACTCACACTCAGCTGTTTTACTCAGCTCATGAAAACCCTTCAGCTGTTAACCCCCCTGTACATCGGACAGGTTTCACACACCACACACAATCAGGAAAACCGGCCCATGTGAACACAGACCTGCATTGATAACCCGTGTGAAGCACCCGGCCAGGGGCCACATCACCACACCTCACTTTCTCCGCACTTCACTCACTTTGTCCGCACACATACACACACACACACATACTCCGCTATACTTACCACCGGCCCTGCATCACCGACATGTCGCCGCCCCCGAACTACTCGATCAAATATCGCGTCCAATTAGTCTCGCCAAACTTCCCGGACGCCATATTGGATCCAGTCGTCCGCGGGCGCCGACATGTCAACTCAGGATCCAGCCGGCAGGGAAGACGCAGGGTCGGTGCTAACTATAGCGAAGTGTCTGTGTGTGTGTGTATGTATGTATGTGCTGACCACTATGCCCACAGCGCTGCACTCAGCACTCTGCCCACGCCACTGTGCTCACCAATCTCACCGCACTCACTGCTAACCACTGAGCCACCGCACTCACTGCTAACCACTGAGCCACCGCACTCGCTGCTATCCACTGAGCCACCCCACTCACTGCTAACCACTGAGCCACCTGTATACACACAATTCATTTCACCCCACTCCCCTAACTATTAGTAGATATACTATATATGGATTCTAGACTACCTGATTCTTTCGAATCGGCCCGCCATCTATATATATATATATGTGATTATATAGGAATTATCAGTATTATGTATGTGATTATGTATAAATTAGTGAGTCGCCCTACTCTGCAAGGACTCGCAACGGCCGCTTGCCGGCCATTGCGAGTGAGGCTTTGCGAATCAGTGGCGCCGGCAATGCTTCACAGGTCGCGTGGGCGCTGCGCCCACGCCCACATCGACGGAAACAGCGCAGAAACTTACGGAAGTGCGTTAGGGAAATTATATATTACATACTGATCATCTATTATATAATTGCTGTAGCGACTTCCCTCGCACACGCCGCTACCTCCGTGGCTTTGTTCGTGGACGCGCATCGCCCACGCGACTCACTCCCAATGCCCGCGAAGGGGGCGTTGCGAGTCGTTGCAGCAGCCCGAGCAATGCCCTATACACACATTCTAGAATCCCGATGCAATACTGATAATCTATTATATAATTGCCGTAGCGACTTCCCTCGCACACGCCGCTACCTCCGTGGCTTTGTTCGTGGCCGCGCATCGCCCACGCGACTCACTCGCAATGCCCGCCAAGGGGGCGTTGGGAGTCGTTGCATTAGCCCGAGCAATGCCCTATACACAGATTCTAGAATCCCGATGCAATACTGATAATCTATTATATAACTGCCGTAGCGACTTCCCTCGCACACTCCGCTACCTCCGTGGCTTTGTTCGTGGGCGCGCATCGCCCACGCGACTCACTCACAATGCCCGCCAAGGGGGCGTTGGGAGTCGTTGCAGCAGCCCGAGCAATGCCCTATACACAGATTCTAGAATCCCGATGCAATCGCATCGGGCTCACAGCTAGTATATATATATATATACACACATCTACATACATATTCTAGATGCGTTTGAATCGGGCCACCATCTAGTAATTAATAATCGAAGAAAAAAAAAACACATCACAAAAACTGTGAAAGAATTAATCTGCTTGTGAACTACAGTTCAGAAAACACAAGGAAAAAAATGCATGGTATGAATTAGATTTTAGAAATCTCATAGATTTTACCACTACTGCTGCAAAATGTTGTGCTACCCCCCCCCAAAAAAAACACACATAGAAAAAAACTAAAAGTGAACAATCTTTAAGTGATGTACTTTTAAATTTTGATGAGCATCAAGAACTCCAGAGACATGAGAGCATCTAAAAGCTGCATAGGTCGCCCGATAGACATCTCCACTCTCATCAATAGCCTGAAAAAAAAAAAAAAAAAAAAAAGGAGGAGTGAAAAAAAGTGTAAAAGTTAAAAAAAAGGAGATTTTTGTGTACTCACCGTAAAATCCTTTTCTCTTAGCCTCTAATTGGGGGACACAGACCGTGGGTGTTATGCTGCTGTCCACTAGGAGGCGACACTAGGCAGAATCTGCAAAAGAGTTATAGACTCCTCCTCTGCAGCATTACACCCCCGAACAGGAAGTGATTCTCCAGTTTTTGTGCTAAAGCAGTAGGAGAGTTAACAGATAATAACATTGACACAGGAAGTCTACGCAGGCGTCCTGTGTAAACAAATATACTTAACAAGGTAATAACAGTGTAACAAGGCCTGAAAACAAACAGGCACGTTAGTAAACAGTTAAGAGTTTGCAGAGTAATACTAGTACCACAAGGCCTGTAACTAGGCAGGAGCATGTGGAAAACAGTGAAGAGTTAACAAAGTAATAATCGTATAACAAGGCCTGTAACTAAACAGGCTCACAGTACTACAAGGCCTGGAAATAAACAGGCACAAGGTTAAACAGTCAACCGAGTGATAGGCAAACATGTTAACCATGTAACAGCTGAGAGGCTATGTGAACTGTAGAAAAGGCCCACAAGGGCAACGGGGTGGGTGCTGTGTCCCCCAATTAGAGGCTAAGAGAAAAGAATTTTATGGTGAGTACACAAAAATCTCCTTTTCTCCTTCGCCTCATTGGGGGACACAGACCGTGGGACGTCCCAAAGCAGTCCCTGGGTGGGAAGAACAATGGAACTAGTGACACTGAGCATGATCAGTGAAGAACTATGCACCGACAGGCGAGCTGCTGCCGTCTGGATGGCACATGTACCCAGACCTGCGTTTGTCGAGGACTGAGTGTAAGCACTATAGTGGCTTAAGTTTGGGTGTAGGCTGACCTTTTGGCTGCCGATACACTTGTTGCGCCGATACCTCTTACCGAACTGTCCAGGAAGCTTCCACGGCCGTACTAGAATGTGCCGTGACCTGCCGGAAGGGAAGAGTCCTTGAAGGTATAAGCGTCTTGGATGGTTAGAGGGATCCACCTGGTTAGGGAAGCCTTAGAGGCTGACGTGTCTTTATGTCTGCCCATTGGAAGAAGGATAAAGGGGAATCCGACCTCTTAGATGGGCGCTGTCTTGGATGCCCAGACGCGTAAGGCCCTGTCAAGGTCCCGCATATGTAGGTCCTTCACGCCCGGACGGACTGGAGTCGGGCGCAGCGATGGCACAGAGATGTCTTCATGTAGGTGGAAGGAGTAAACCCACCTTCAAACAAGAATGGAACCAGCCATAGGACAATCTTATCCAGATGGAAGACTAGAAAAAGATGGATTACACGAGACCGCTGCAAGTACTGTTACTTCTGCAGAGACAATAAATGCTACCGAACCATACTACTATTTGGATGAGGATGCTAAAGGTAACATCCCATCGAGGCTGAAAAGATGGTTCTTGTAGTGCCGTGAGGGCCAAGTTCAGGTCCCCCCGGGGTGTAATCTTGTTGTATGGTTACCTTAAATAGCAGACCCTTCGAAAGAAGGATTTCATAGAAGTCTGGTGGCAAGACGTGTTTGTAAGAGGGTGACGAACAGCTGAAAACCCGCTGTGTAATAGACCCTAAGGACAGACCTGGTCTAGGTCTGAGTGAAAGAAAAGGAGAGTCCCTGGTATGAAGTAAGGCCAAGGGGAATTACCTCTAGAGGTGCCCCAAGCAAAAAAAAAAAAAAAAACGATTACCCATGTGTGATGGGATCTTGCTGATAAAGCTGGTGTCCGTTCTGTGACTACGGTCGTCCTGGAAAAAACAAAAACCCTTGGTTAAATTCTAGGTGTCAAAGGCTAAGCCATTAACCACGGACGTGAGGAATTCTGAGGGAGAACTGGCCGTGATCGAGCAGGTCTGGACTGTCTGTGAGACGTCCTGGTACTGCTGCTCTAAATTGGACGAGTCTACGCACCAAGCGCGTGTGGGTCAGTCTGAGACCGCGAAGATGATTCCACAATGTCCTCGTTTGATATTCCAGACTATCCGTTAGTGGTGAAAAAAATATAGGAGAGACGGATACCGGTCCAGGCTTGGACTAATGCGTCTGTGCCACTGACTGTGGATCCTGAGACCAGGCCAGGAAGGCCGGGACCGTGGCATTGAGGCGTGACTCCGTCAGGTCCATATCTGTGGTTTCCTGGCGTTGGCGTTTCGACGGAGGACTTCTAGATGAAGGGGCCAGTCCCCTGAGTCCCATCCCTTGGTGGATTAGGAAATCCGCCTCCTAGATGTGTACACCTGGTAGGAGAACAGCTGGCATTACAGTGTTCCAAGGTTTCCACCTAGTAAAGGATGTGGCGAACTTGTCATCGCTTAGACTGCGGGTTCCCCCCTGGTGGTTGACATATGCCACAGATGTGGCATTGTCTGACTGTATCCTGACATGTTCAAATGCCAGAAGGTAACTGAAAGATTTCAGTACTAGAGATACTGCACGAATGTTCGTAGATTGAGGGGCATCTTCGAGACAGGGCAAGACTACTGCCCTGTGCATGGTGATGGGGGCACATCGCACTCCATCCTGTTTTCGTGCAACCCTGAGCATGGATAATTGCAAAAGGCCGGCGACTCAGCCGAGCCAATGGAACTGACTTCCAAGCTGCCAATATGCTGTCTAGGACTCTTATAGCAGTTGTGAAGAATTGAGGAGACCTCTGACGGAGGTTGCTGATTCCAAGCCGAAAAATCCGTGCCTTGTCTGGGGAATTTTGGCTAGAGCTGTGGAGGTGTTGCAACTAAAGGCCGCTATTTTCATGCGATGATGTGCGTCCAATACGGCTGAGACTCCATACATGATGCTGCAGTATGTGGCCGTCAGGAGTACGCAGCGGAGCAGGGACTCCTGGAATGTGTATGCTGTGCTGCAGCATGTGCCTTGCAATTGCGGTAGGCCTGTGGAGTTTGAACCTACAGAGTCTTCTTAACGAGCACGGTGCAAATGCCACTGTTCGCAGACCTTGAAAGTCATGCATTGATAAAAGGGTCCTCCAGCAATGGGAGACTGCTGAATTGTAGTATAGACATTGCCAACTTCAGGCTGGGAAAAAGCTTTGTAGTGTTTTCGCTTCAGGCCCATTTTAGCCTCGCGCCCACTCCCTGTGCTGACGCTTCGGGGCTCCGATGTCAAGCGGGCAGAGGACGGGCGGTTGAGCCAGTGATGTCACAGCTAGGCCGAAACCAGGGCCTCGCGAAAATCGCGGGGCCCAGGAACGGCAGAGGCCCGGCGCGGAGGTCCTGAGGGAGCCGGAGTCAGGAGCAGCGCTGGCCGAAACCGGAGGCTGCGCCCACAATAGTGCATCGCCGGTGTGCTGCGCTGCACACAGCGAGCGCTATCCCACCTGAGTATTCTCTGTTTGACTCCTGAGTCGAGAAAGGACAGAGTGCGTGAAGAATGCTCGGGCCACGTTCATACGGGGTCCAGAAGGGCCCATCCATTGGGATAACGCAGTCGGGGGTCTGCGAGGGCCTGCTTTGAAGCGGGCTGTTCAGAGCGCTCGCACGTGTCATCTCAACCCAAGTACCTAATATAGGTATGGTGAGGATTGGCAACAGGGCTCGCATTCCACTTTCTGCGACCCAGAGTTTCGTTGATGTAGTTTGGGGACGGAGGCCAGCCAGGCCTTGTACCGTCGCAGCTTCAACCCGAGCCCCCAACAGTGGGGAGTCGAGGAAGAAGTATGGTGTATAGCAATCTCGGCTACAACCCAGCGCCTCCAACAGTGGGGCGCTGAGGAGGGAGTATGCTATGGGTCTTAGGTCCCAGAGACCCGTAGCAAAATTTCTCGTGCAGTTGCGGATCCGAGGCATATAAGCCTGCGTCTTGTGAGACTTGACTGTCATCACCGCCAACCAGAACTCCAGCTGTGAGATTTGGAGAGGATTGGCAACGGTCCTGGGATCCTTGCGGTTGTCAGGTAATTGTAGATTACATCAACTTCAACTGTGCTCTCCAACAATGGAGGGCCGAGGAAGAAAACCTGCGAGTTAAAGTAGTAATAATTCCCCCACAAACTAGTTCTCTCAACTGTGTGGGGGCCTGGGAAGGGTATGATGGCGAGTATTTGAGGTTTGAAGATCAACGGGGCTCCGCCAACGTTGGTGGATCGATTAAAAAAGGCATGTCGGTATATTCCTTAAACCTAGCTGCCCCCCGGGTAAGCTATCAGGTCGAATAGGTGCAACCACATGTACCTGTATCTGGCACGGTGGTAGGAACAACTGCTATTGGTCCGTGCGCTGGGCAGAGGGACTCTGGCTGTACTGCTCTGGGGATAGTCAGTATTCCTCATAGTAGGATATTACTCTACTAGCTGGGTGCCCGATGCACATGCATCGGGATTCTAGAAGAGCGAGTCTCTGACTCGCAATGGCCGCTTCGCGGCCAATGCTTCGCGCCGCCAAGGCGACTCGCCACGCCCGCTGCGCGGGCATAGCGAGTCGCCCCAGGACCGCTCGCAACGGCCGCTGCGCGGCCAATGCTTCGGGCGTATCCACAAGACCACGCTGACTCGCAGCCCGTGTGGACTCAGAATGGGCAAAAAAACCATTTGTGATTATATAATAGATACCCGGTGTACAGGGGGTATCATTACATGTTCCATGCATGGTGTAAGGGGAGGGGGGGGAAGGAGGACAGGTCGCAGCAGGCTGTATCATGCTAGCTGCCCTTCAGTAACCGTCGGAGGCCGCAGCACAGCTTTGTGCCAATGGGTCCCTGTGTACCCCGCACTGGCTGTAATGTTGGACAAGGATCCTGAGATGAATCCCTATGTTCCTCTTATCTCCTGCAAGCAGGATAGGGACAAAGGGATGCCGCAGTGGTGGCAAGCATGAGCCTGCTGCCATCTGCCTCTTAGTGGGTGCCCCTGCAAATATTCCGCCCAGTACTGAGCCCTAGGAGCAACCCTAGAGTTTTTAGGGTATTTCCCCACATCGGACTTCATAGCCATGCCTGCAACGATGGCTTGGTTGGCCCGTGCCCCCTAATGCCTCAGCGCCGTTCGCCGCTGTTATACAGCGGTGTCAGCGCCGGGGCTGTAATGGCGGCGATGTAAAGAAGGGGGGCGGAGCCAGCACGAGAGCGCGCAGAGAAGCTGAGGGCGCCTTTTTCAGCCCTGTTCCGCCTCCCGTGCTGACGCTGCGAGGCTCTGACGTCAGGCGGGGGGCGGGCAGTTGGGCGGCGAAAAGGGGCGGTGACGTCTGGCTAGGCCGAAGCCGGGGCCTCACGTGAATCGTGGGCCCGGGAACGGCGGAGGTCCGGCGCGGAGGTCCGCGGCCGGAACTGGAGGCAACGCTGGCAGGCACCGGAGGCTGCGCCAACGAAAGGGCAGACGCCCCGTTGGCATCCAGAGCACGCTGAGTGATCCACCGCTGCTGTGCTCAAACGGGCGCAGCCGGGATAGTATGGAGCCCGGGGTACGGGGGTGCCCGCTTCCTAGAGACCCTCGTAGTGGGGCACCGTGACCGGCAGCGAAGCAGCCACAACCCAGGTACAGAGAGTGGGAAGTGACTGTTGGTGTGCAACTGAGGCCCGGGGCTCCAGGAGTATGCTGCAGCCTGTGAATGTGCCCGCTGCATGCAGGAGCACAGGATCTGTGGCCCTGGCAATGGCTACAGATGCCTCAAAATGCGTTTCCCCAGCCCCATGAGGAGCACACAGCGAGCTGGGTGTCCTGGAGTCTGTGCCCATTAATAGCATTTGGCAGGCAGAGGCTTTGCTGGGGCCCGTGGCCCTCAGAAACACTCAGCAGAGCTGAGGTTTCTGGATCGTGCTGCAGTGACCCTGCAGTATGGTTGTGCCCTACCTGCGGTGCCTCAGCCTAAAAAGCCCCGGAGGGGCGATTAGGGAGGGATGCTGCCATCCACCGTCAGGGGGCTCCTGTGGAGCCTCTACTTCAACCCAGGGTCTCCAACAGTGGGGAGCTGGGGAAGGGGGACCATCTTCTCAACCTCAACCGGGCACCCCCAACAGTGGTGGGCCGAGGAGGGAGCGGCATGTGGGGGAAAAATGTCGACCTCAACCAGGCGCCCCCAACAGTGGGGGGCCGAGGAGGGACCATGCCGGGAGTCTCGTCAGAGACCCACTTTTCTTCTTCTTGAAGGAAAAAATTCAAAAAAGGAAGTATTTTAGGAGCACTAAAAAATCTGTGTGTGCCTCCTAGACACTAAGCAAAAACTGGAGAATCACTTCCTGTTCGGGGGTGTAATGCTGCAGAGGAGGAGTCTATAACTCTTTTGCAGATTCTGCCTAGTGTCGCCTCCTAGTGGACAGCAGCATAACACCCACGGTCTGTGTCCCCCAATGAGGCGAAGGAGAAAAGCATATTTTTGTGTACTCACTATAAAATCTCTTACTCTGAGCCATCATTGGGGGACACAGGATACCATGGGTGTATGCTTGCTGCCACTAGGAGGCAACACTAAGCCAATTAATGAAACAAAAGAGTTAGCTCCTCCCCAGCAGTGTACACCCCCAGTCTGGAGGGACAGCAGCCAGTTAGTGCAAAAGCAGTAGGAGAAACATTTAAGATAAACACAGACTGGTATAACAGAATAAATATATATATTCCCATAAGAAGGGCGGGAGCTGTGTCCCCCAATGATGGCTCAGATAAGGATTTTACAGTGAGTACACAAAAATCTGCTTTTCTCTATCGCCTCATTGGGGAACACAGGATACCATGGGACATCCTAAAGCAGTCCCACAGGGTGGACAAAAGAAGGACTATAAGGGGAAGGAGAACAGAGGCTGGAACCTCGAGAGTGAGGGCGCCACTGTCCCACAGACAAGAGCATTATCATTGTCTAAGACTGAGACAACCATAGAAAAAAAATTGTCAAGAGAGTAGTATAAGCAGGCCAAGGGATAGGTGAGGGCCCGAAGTGTGACTGTACTCGTAGGGAAACGTGGATACGTAACCCTTCTTTCCTTGGATCTTGAGCCCAGGGGAGCTATTCCCCGAGATGGAACTTGTCCGTTCAGCGTAAATGAACAAAAGTGACTAGCAAAAAACTTCTTGATGTTGAAATAGATCCGTGAAGGAAAAAAGAATTCATGAAAGAGAAAAGTAATCTGAAAGTGGACGTGTCTTCAGAAACCACCTCGGTACCATGAACCGGTATAAGTAGCAGGCCTATCCCAAATAGGACAGACCTGAGGAAGGAATTAAGGTGCTGAAGGCTCACTTCAGACTGAGACAGGAAGGAGTATGCCCTACCTCAGAGGGGCAAGAGCCTGTTGGACAGGAAGGTATGCTCCCGGAACGGGAGAAAAAAACTAAAAAGGATAAACTAATATGTAGCGTGTCACTAATACAAGGACGGAGGAGAAGTGTCACCAGGGGAAAGTCTGCCTCTGTGGATTCCAAGGATGTACTTTGAGTGTGAAAAAGGGAAAAAGCTCATGAATAGCCACGAACGCGTCTGGGGTCAGGAGAAAAACGGCCAAGAGAACCTGAGAAATACCTGGGTTCTCACCTGCTTGAGCAGGTAGTTCACTAAAGTTGATATAGTCGTGAATGGTTAAACCAGGTGGAACTGAGCATCCGTCGCTCCTTCAGAGAAGCTGAAAAGCAGGGAGTAACTGTGAACGTTGCCGAACCATAGGACAGGGGCTCACCATGGTCTGACAGAGGGCAGTTTACTGTAGACAGAGGGATAAAGATTCTAATTCCCTGTAGACAGAGGGGTAAACAGTCTACTCGAAGGAAAGAGAGCAGCAGGATCCGTTGAGGAGGTGGATAGCTGAGCCGATCACCAGGTCTGACAGGGGAAAAAAGGGGGAGACGCTAGCACAGATGGGTGATTTATCTGGGCATAAGAAGTGTGAGACGACATTCTCTGACCCAGAGACACACCGAACATCTGAAGATCTGGCGTGAACATGGGAGGGGTCTTGTAAAGGACCGGTAGTCTCTTGCCCGAGTGGGGTCGGAGAGTCTTAAGCAAATGGCCCCATCTGAAAGAACGTGTGAGAAAACTCCAGATGTGTCAGAGGACCCTGTTGATGACTCGAAAAAAACGTAGTAATTGAAGAAGGCGATGAGCTCTGAATGAACTCTGAGTCAACCATGAACGGGTTTCATGGTAGTTATCATTGCATGTCCTGGGAATGGTATATGTGCTGCCGAAGCATTAAGTGAAGAAAAACGCCTGGGGGAACCAGTGGAGTGGAGCAGACTACTCCCGGAGAAAGGAACAGGTCTGTGATCATAATCCTCAGCACAACGGCTGACCCAAGGAGGAATGACCAGGAAATAGTCGTAGGAAGCAAAACATCCAATGTACGTACTGATTGGTGAAAACCATTGTAGTAAGACTCCCTTAGTCCGAAGGTACTGTAGAGAGAGACAAGTCTGCTGACATGCTTGGCAGAACAGCAAAGTACAAAGGCTGAGACTATGATGAAAGAGGAGGCCTCAAAAGGAGGTCATGTGTGTCGACATGTACCCTAATACCTTGACCTATGGCGGTTTGAGTGGTAACCCCTAGGATATGCAAGGAAGGAAATCATCCTTGACAGATGGAGAGGGCCGCCAGTTCTGATCAAAGGGAGCTTACGCAGAGTACTTGAAGTAGCCTATGACAGAAATTACAGGAGCCAAGATCTACCAGGGAGAAAAAAAGGACAGAGACTATGACATGCATCGCGACACGAGTAATTGCCCATGCTATGTCAGGTAAAGAGCTAAGGCCCCACCGGACAAAGGGTGCTATAGAGCCGTCCTGTAATTTACGAGTAAGATTGCTCTGTCGTGTTTGCAGATAGGAGAAGGTCCAACTGACCAAGCAGCGCACGAAGGAGGTGGATTCAGGTAGGCTGGGGAAGGGAACTGGAAGAAATGAAGTTACCTCATGTGTGGGCATCAGAAACTTTGATTGAGCTGTGATTGCATCTGTGTTGCAGCCCCCGAGAGAGCCTGCTGACGATGGCGTCATGTCTGGCTGTAGGTGGAGTGATCTCCGGATGAGGAGGTTGGAGTACTTGACCGTGCTATGTAAACGATAGAGTTTAGAAAAACAACAGACAAGACGCGAAAAAGAGAATTTTGTTTACTTACCGTAAATTCTTTTTCTTATAGCTCCATTGGGAGACCCAGACATTGGGTGTATAGCTTCCGACCTCCGGAGGACACACAAGGCATTACACCTAAAAGTGTAACTCCTCCCCTACTGCCTATACACCCCCTCCCGGGAGAATCCCATCAGTTCGGTGCACAAGCAGGAAGGAGGAAAGACCACCCGCGCCCAGTCCAACAGGACTGGGAATAACAAACGGCCAACAGGGCCAACACGCGAGGTGAAACGACACCAGGCACTAACAGAGAACAAAGCCCCAATAAAAGGCACAGGGTGGGAGCTGGGTCTCCCAATAGGAGCTATAAGAAAAAGAATTTACGGTAAGTAAACAAAATTCTCTTTTTCTTCTGCGCTCCATTGAGAGACCCAGACATTGGGATGTACAAGAGCTATGCCAGGGCGGGAAAAAACCCAAAAGCAGGCCCATCATAAATGCGCAACCTCTGCCTGAAGGATCCACCTGCCCACATTGGCATCAGCCGATGCCAAAGCATGGACTTGATAATGCTTAGTAAAGGTGTGAAGACTAGACCATGTGACCGCCTGACACACCTGAAGAGCTGAGGCTTGATGACGCAAGGCCCACGAGGCCCCCACAGCCCTTGTGGAATGAGCCTTAATACCAGTAGGTATAGGCAAACCAGAGGATACATAAGCCTCCCGAATAGGAGTCTTGATCCACCTAGCCAAGGAAGACTTGGAGGCTGGCTCACCCTTCTTCTGACCCACAGTCAGAACGAACAGTGCATCCGAATGGCGAAATGACGTCGTTCGAGAGACGTAAATCCTGAGAGCCCCGACCAGATCCAAAGTATGGAGAGCCTTCTCATACTGGTGAACCGGATTCGGGCAAAAGGATGGCAGGACAATGTCCTGATTCAGATGGAAAGGAGATAGCACCTTAGGCAAGAACTCCGCCACAGGCCGAAGCACCACCTTATCCTGGTGAAACACCAGAAAAGGAGACTGACATGACAAAGCGGCCAACTCCGAAACTCTCCGCAGAGAAGTGATGGCAACTAAAAAGGCAACCTTTTGTGAAAGCCTGAAAAGCGAAACCTCCCTAAGAGGTTCAAAAGGCGGCTTCTGCAATGCCGCAAGGACCAGGTTAAGATCCCATGGGTCCAAAGGACGTCTGTAGGGAGGAATGATGTGACTCGCCCCCTGAACAAACCTCTTCACCTGAGGAAGCGTAGCCAAACCCTTATCAAAGAGAACCGACAACGCCGAGATCTGTCCCTTGATGGAACTGAGCGCCAAACCCTTATCCAACCCCGACTGAAGGAAGGCCAGAAGGGTCGACAGAGAGAAGGGCCAGGGAGAGCTGCCGTGGAGACGGCACCAGGAGAAGAAAATCTTCCATACTCTGCGGTAGATCCCTGCAGAAACCGGTTTCCTGGCTTGTCTCATGGTATCAACGACCTTAGTGGAAAAACCGCGGACGTCAATAACCAGACTTCAAGCGCCACAAAGTCAGGCTCAGGGCCGAGGAATTGTGGCGGAAGAAAGGACCTTAAGACAATACATCCGGCCGATCAGGGAGTCTCCATGGATCCCCCACCGAGAGCCGTAACAGGTCCGGGTACCAGGCCCTCCTGGGCAAATCCGGATCGATGACAAGAGCTCGTCTGCATTCCGCCCCGAGCTTTCGCAGAACCCTGGGTAGCAAGGCCAATGGGGGAAAGACATAGGGAAGACGAAAGCGGGACCAATCCTGGACCAGCGCATCCGTCCCTACCGCCAGACTGTCTCGGGCGCGAGACATGAAGGCTGGAACTTGACGATTCAGCCTGGACGCCATCAGGTCCACGTCCGGAGTTGCCCAAATGCTGCAGATGTGCCGAAACACCTCTGGGTGAAGAGCCCATTCTCCCTCGTCCATTCCTTGCCGGCTTAAGTAGTCGGCCTCCCAATTGTCCACCCCGGGGATGTGAACAGCCGAGATGGACGCGTCGTTGTCTTCTACCCACCGAAGGATGGGTTGGACCTCCGCAAAAGCCTGACTGCTGCGAGTGCCTCCCTGACGGTTTATGTAGGCAACGGCAGTCGCAATGTCTGACTGGATCCGAATCGGACTCCCCGACAGAAACCTCTGGAAAGCCAGAAGAGCCGGGTAGACTGCTCGAATCTCCAGGACATTGATCTGTAAGGACGATTCCTGCGCCGTCCAGGTGCCCTGAGCCCTGTGATGCAGGAATACCGCACCCCAGCCCAGAAGGCTGGCATCCGTGGTGACCACCAACCAAGAGGGGGGAAGGAACGACCTGCCTCGGGACATCGACCTGGGCAACAGACACCATTGGAGAGAATCCTTCGTCGCGGGAGAAAGGGCAATGCACCGCTCTAGAGAGGACGGATTCTTGTCCCATCCGCGCAGGATCTGCAGCTGAAGCGGACGCAGATGAAACTGCGCAAAAGGGACCGCCTCGATGGTCGCCACCAACTTCCCTAGAATGTGCATGAGACGTCTGATGGGAACCAAGTCCGCCTGCAAAAGGAGTCGGACCTCCTCCACAATCGAAGACTGCTTGTCGAGGGGAAGGATCACCAGAGTCGGGACAGTGTGGAACTCCATATCCAGATACAGGATCGTCTGAGTAGGAATGAGGACCGACTTCGGGGAGTTGACTATCCACCCGAAGGTCCGAAGAGTGTCCAAAGTGGCAGAAAGACTCATCTGACACTGTTCCGCAGACGAGGCCCTTATCAGCAGGTCGTCCAAATACGGAGTGACCGCATGTCCCTGCAAATGCAGCACCGCCACCATTGCAGACATCACCTTGGTGAAGATCCTCGGGGCCGAGGAGAGGCCGAAGGGCAACGCCACAAACTGGAAATGTTCCTCTCCCACCGCGAACCGTAGCCATCGCTGATGAGCCGGAGCAATGGGGATGTGGAGATAAGCATCCTTCACGTCCACCGACGCCAGGAAGTCCCCCTGAGACAGGGACGCTATCACCGAGCGTAAGGACTCCATCCTGAAGGGTCTGACTCTCACGTGGCGGTTGAGGAGCTTGAGGTCCAACACCGGTCGCACCGAACCGTCCTTTTTCGGAACAGTGAAGAGGTTCGAATAAAACCCCCGAAACCGTTCCTCCAACGGAACCGGAACCACAACTCCGCTCTGAAGCAGAGCGTCCAGCGCTTGCTGAAAAGCCGCAGCCCTCGCCGGAGGGGGCGAACAGACGCAGAACCGAGTCGGAGGACGCGACTCCAGTTCTATCCTGTAGCCGTGAGAGACCACATCCACCACCCACCGGTCCTGGATGTGGCTTTGCCAGATGCTTCCAAAGCGGGAGAGCCTGCCACCGACCCTGGCCGCTACCGAGGGTGGTGAAGAGTCAGGAGGAGGCAGGTTTGGCGGCTGAGGCACCGGCGGGTTTCTTCTGCTGGGCCTTAGACTTCCAGGACCTATGAGACCTCTGGTCCTTGTCCGGACGGGAAGAGGAGGATGAGGATGAGGCTGCCTTGGAAGAGGGACGAAAGGAGCGAAACCTAGCATGCAACTGACGCTGACCGGTCTTCTGCACCTTAGATTGCGGCAAGGAGGTGGATTTCCCACCCGTAGACTCCTTGATGAGATCGTCAAGACGTTCCCCAAAAAGTCTATCTCCCGAAAACGGGAGGCCCTGGAGGAACTTCTTAGACGTAGCGTCCGCCTTCCAGTCACGCAGCCACAACATCCGTCGTGCTGCCAGCAAATTAGCCGAAGCTACCGCCGATCGACTAGCAGATTCCATGATTGCGGATCTAGCATAGTCCGTAAACGCCTCAGCCTGAGACGTTAGGACCGCCACCTCAGGAATCCCCGAAGCAACCCTAGGGATCTCCGAGAGACAAGCTGACACCGCCTGAAGGGCCCACACAGCTGCGAAAGCTGGAGCAAAAGAGGCACCTGTGGCCTCAAAAATGGACTTCTGCAGAAGCTCAATCTGCCTGTCCATGGGGTCCTTGAAAGAGGACCCGTCCGCCACCGACATAACGGTGTTGGCAGACAATCGAGAAACCGGAGGGTCCACTCTCGGAGAAACAGACCAACCCTTGACCACATCTGGTGGGAAAGGGTAACGGGAATCCTTCTGCTTTTTAGCAAAGCGCTTGTCAGGACAGGCCAGAGGGGTCTGAACAGTAGAGCGGAAGTTAGAATGATCCAGGAAAGATCCCCTGGACCTGGCCGGGGGGAGAAACTGATAAAGTTCCTCTGAAACGGAGGGATCCACCGGCAGCACCGGTGCCGTCAAATCCAGCACCGTATTGATAGAGGACACCAAGTCGTCCACCAGAGAACCCTCGTCCGGATCCTCATTAGGAGCCCGGACGGAGTCTAAGTCCTCCTCCTCCTCCAACAGAGAGGCCGCCGTTCGGGAGCCCGTCTGCGAGGGCGCAGGGGAAACCGCCCGGCGTGGCCACTTAGGAGGTCGCGGAGACGGTTCCGAGAGTCAGGAATTGTCGCCAGAGTCCAAACTCTAGTAGAGGAAGAACCACTCCGACGCCTACGACGCGTGGCGGAGGTCCCAGGGGAACCCTCCCATCCACCTGACAAGGACTCCTGCAATGCTCTGGTCACAGCCGCCATAGACTGAGACACAGAGTCAGAAATGGACTGAGCAAATACAGCCATCCAAGGCGGAGGTACTGCTGGATCCACCGGGCCAGGCGGAGACGCCAAAGACCCAGAACTGGGGGGTGGCTCGTGCACAAAGGCAGTTACTTGAATCAAATTAGCCGGCGGGATATCAGCCTCCTGCGGGGCACAAGCCGAGCAATGAGGGAAAGAGGATCCAGCAGGCAGCTGGCCCTTACATGCTGTGCAAGCATGATAACGTGTCTGCACCCTGGGAGCTTTGTTCCTGGAGCTAGACATGGTGTCCCCTCAGTGCATCCTATGATAGATATCAGAGGAAGGAAATTGGGGTGCAATTGCAGACAGGGGGGATAATGGGGCACCACCAGAGACTGGGGTGACCTACCGGACCTTGTGTGCCCTCCATAGACGCGCAGCCCTGCAGCCAACAGTCAAGAGCAGGGACAAGAGGCCCCCAATATGGCCGAAGAAGCTGAGAGAGAGGGAGTGGCCCGGGAGTGTCCCCAGCCAGCGCGGGAATCTGGAGGGCAGGTCCTTTCCCCACTGCAAAACCGCCCCCTAAGCTGCAGAACAGCATTTCCCATAGGGAACCAGGGCTCGGCCTGCCGCGGCCGTCCTCCAGAGGGGCGGGCACAACCCGAGGAGCGGCCCCGCCCCATGAAGCCCCGGCGCGGCTCTAGAGACACTAGGCCGCAAGCCAGGGCCTAAATTTATCACCGCGGCCGCCTGCCAGCAGGGGGTGAGTGCGGAGCACCCGCGAAAATCGCGGGAGTGACTGGCCAGGAGCCCAGGAAGCCGGGGGAGACAGTGCTCCCTTCCCAGATGGCCTAATGCAGCTGCAGAGGCATCCCAGACCCACACAGAGTACCTCATTGGTGGTGCAGGGTCCGGTCCCAGTGGATCCCTCACGCAGGCCAGCAGACACCGAGGGAGACGTGACTGGGTGGATGAGCCCAAATGTGGGGGGCCAGGGGGATCCCACTTCCCCAGAGCCCCTAAGGGATGGGGAAGGATAAGCAGCATGAGGGCTCCAGCCCGTTGTACCCCAAGGGTACCTCAACCGCCTCCGCCCTGGGGAAGAGGAAGGAGACATGCTGGGGATCAAAAGATCCTCTTTGCTTCCATCCGACACTAATTAGTGAGAGAGCATGAGTGTAGAGTGTGTCTCCTTCAACACAAAGCAAAGAACTGATGGGATTCTCCCGGGAGGGGCTGTATAGGCAGTAGGGGAGGAGTTACACTTTTAGGTGTAATGCCTTGTGTGTCCTCCGGAGGTCGGAAGCTATACACCCAATGTCTGGGTCTTCCAATGGAGCGCAGAAGAAAACTGAAGTAGAGACCATGCAGACTATTCTGTGAGACTGCAGGAGCAGAGTCTAGAACGCAATGGATATACAGGCTTATGTTTTATCGGGTAACAACACATATATATGTATATGTATATATTACTATACTATCGATGGGAAGCACTGCTATATGCTGCCTATGAGCAAGGAGTCAGACCTGCTGACTAGAGTAAGAAGTCTGCACCACTTCACCTATTTAGACATTATGGTCGATAGAGTTCCGACCAGCTGGACAGTGAACAAATCCGACATACTACATGATGCCAGTGGAGGGGGAAGGGGTCCAGCCCGGGACAGAGCCTCCACTGCCGGGGTGTCAGTCAAATGTGATAGAAATGATCAGATCGATCCCCATTACTGCTGCGAACAAGTGGAATGTGGATTACATGCCCACTGAGAAGCGGGTGTGAGCTCAGAAACCGCCCAGTAGACAACTATAGGATACATGGTAGGTGGGAGACTAGTTCACCTACTACGAGGTAGGGGTTAGTGCAAGGCAGTTAGCTTGCAAAAGTGTTATGTTGCTGGAGTGGTGCAGAACCTGTAGTCGTCATGGAAGGGGTACAGGAGGCCTGAAATAAACGGACTCCCAACATCCCTTACGTCAGGTAAGCCTGCGAGCCACTGTCGATGGAGGCAAGTATAAATGCCAGATAGTGGGGGTTGAGTCATGCACACATATAAGGTGGCTGATGTCAAACATTAAACTTGCCGGTAATTAAGTAATACAGTTGTACAAGTGCACCGTTTATGAGCTGTAGACAGACACTTTGGAGACTACCTCTGTCAGACAGGTTTCGTGGACATAGATGCAGGCAATGGAGATGCTCAGCACTGGGTATTGAGTAGGTCAGTAAATCAAAAGAAAAAGTAGCGTGGAAAATGGATTGGGATCAAAGCCAGTAGAATATAAATATAAGTATAAATATCATTTTATTAGTGAAAAATCATAACAAAAACAAGATATATGGACAATGATAAAAACAATTAAAAAAGCAGAGAACTGCTATACAAAGTGACTGACTGCAAAGGTGCTGAAATATATACACAAGGGTGCAAATAATCTCAAGTTATGACAAAAAATGGCATATACAGTACAGAAAGTGTCAATACTGAGGCTAAATCATGCTATTCACAATTGAGGATCGAGAGATTGATTTATAACCTGATCACAATATCCCCATGTGTCAAATAGGGCATATACAATGGAATAGCCATGTAAGATTCACAGAGATCTCAAAGGAGACAAAGGCAAATCACATGAGCCTCAGTAAAAGAGACAGATTAAAGTCTAGCCATGAGGAGTTTATCTTAGCATGAGAAACACCCAATAGTTACCATATAGTCAAAGGTACAAGCACACAAATGGAGCAGCCAGTCAGACAAGAGACCCTCACCCCATCTTTTTCTTGCTTTGGGTATTGAGTAGGTACCGTAGCCACAATTTGCAGGCAACACATAGTACGTGATGTCTGGAGACGCTGCGCACTAGATAGTGAGCAGGTGCCGTGGCCATTATTGTAGGTAAGGACACAATATGTGAAGTCTGGAGATACTGTGCACTCAATAGTGGACAGGGCTCTTGGCTATAGTTGCAGAGGACTTAATATGTGATGTCTAGAGATGCTGCGCACTAGATAGTGAGCAGGTGCTGTGGCCATTATTGTCGGTAAGGACACAATATGTGAAGTCTGGAGGAACTGTGCACTAAATAGTCATAGCCATAGTTGCAGGCAGAAGACGTAGTGCATGATGTCCGGAGACTCTGGCTAGTTGTAGAGGACAAGTACTGTGAACGAAGATGCAGGCAAAGGGCATAAGACGTTTCATGTGCACTTGTGGAGAACAATGCTGGTATGGACATGTTATGCGTTGGTGAGAGATTCTGTACCATATAGGGAACAGATGATGTCTGGAGACTCTGCTGTACGGTAAAAGCTTTGGTGTGTACTGCAAAAACATGCTGCGCCCATGGTAAGGTATAGCTTAATGTTATTGGTGAAGTGACAGTGATGGTACTGTGGGAAAGATAAAATACTCAGTCACTGATGTGGAGTGAGCTGTTGGATTGAATGTTTGCAAGTGGTAGTGGGTCAGTGATGTAGCAGAATAGCACTAAAGTGCAAAGAGCAGCTGCAGGAGCAGTTAATACAATTGTCATAGTACATGTGCAGTCTGTACAGGATATCTGTGATAGTCCTGTATCCCATATACTGTGCCCACTTGCGATCTGTTCTAGATGTGGTGCCCACGTGTAAGATATGCAGCTTTCCTGTAGGGAAATGGTGCCCAGTGGATTGCATGCTGCAGGAGGTAGATAAAGTGTGCAGACCGTAATGGAAGCAGAGAATCAGCTAAGTGTGGCTGAGGAGTACAGTCTGTATAAACCCACTGTTGTGTGTGGACCTGTGGGGGATCTGCCTTACCAGTGAGGTCCACCGAAGAAAATGCTTGGCTTTGTAGTCCGCGCTGACCTCAAGAAACTTCCAGTCCAGTAAAGGGTTAATCAGGTTCTGGTTTATTTGCCTACGCGTTTCGTGGCTTTAAATCTGCCACTTCATCAACGCGTAGGCAAATAAACCAGAACCTGATTAACCCTTTACTGGACTGGAAGTTTCTTGAGGTCAGCGTGGACTACAAAGCCCAGCTTTTTCTTTGGTGGAAATCATTTATCTTCAGTGGGCTCCTGCAGCGACCATTACCAGGCTCTCTCAGTTTGTTGTGGCTCTCACAACCACCGCAGGTGAGTCACACCGATTGGGGGGACTGGACTATTTATTAAGACAATAACGCCCTATGTGCGCTCCCTATTTATCCTTTTTTACCAGTGAGGTGGCAGATGATTGTCCTGTGTCCCTTGAGTTCATTTTCACATGCCTCTGCAGTGCTGCTGCAGGTGTCCGGTGAAGGGGGTGGAGCCCAAAAGAGCAGGCCGGAGAGAGAGCCTGCCTCCAGAGTGATATCATCCTGCCTCCTGTTTCCGAGGGGCGTGGTTTGTGCCTTCATGACATTATCAGGGGCGTAGCTACCACCCTTTAAATGGCACCATGTTTGAGGGCGTGGCTTACCTAAAAAAAAACGTTTTTGGAGGTAAAATTAAGATTTTTTTCCACTGTAGAATTGGCGGTCCGGGCGGGGGCTGGTAGTGGGCACAAGCGAGGGCTATATTTGCTAACCTGGCTGCAGGAGCGGCGGGTGCAGCGGGGAGACCGGCGGGAACGGGAGCATTGCATTAGGCGGTTACTGCCCTGCCGCCTGTTAAATAGGTAGAGGGAAGGGGCCCAGTGTTTGATTAGGGGCCCAGAGTCTGATTAATAAGGAGGGGGTGTGGAGGGGGCCCTTCGTCTATTTTGCCAGTGCAGGTCACTGCATGTCAGCAGAGATGTGAGCAGCCTCAGGGATGGAGCGATCTCACCTTGTAAAAACTGTGGAGTCCCATGTAATACACCTCAAGCCAGGCTGCCCGTGGGAAGCCCAGTGTAGCTGATGCTGTAGGTGCCAGCTGCTGCTGCATGAATCCTATTGGTGTTCCTATGAGGGAAGCCGTGTGGAGCCGGTCATCAGTCTTTGCCACTGAAGTACTGGGGTCTGCGCCAGGTGCGGAAGGTGGTACGGGGAGGCGACACTCCGCGTGCCTGTCTGTTGGTGGTTGTGGAAAATTGGTGCCCGAGGGAAATCCCAAAGGCAGGCACAGCCCTGATGGATCCAACGTCGCAGGAGGGGGTACGAGGAGGTGACACTCCATGTTCCCGCCTGTTGGTGGTTGTGGGAAAGCGGCGCACAAGGGAGCTGTCGCCCGTGTAGGATCTTCATCTGTATCTGGAAAATCCAGTAAAAATTAATAAAATTGAAGAGTAAAGTAAAAAAGGCATGTGGGTCCTTAGACCACATGCGCCTCCTATGGACACTAAGCTAAAACTGGCTGCCTGTCCCTCCGGACTGGGGGATGTATACTGCTGGGGAAGAGCTAACTCTTTTGCTTAATTAATTGGCTTAGTGTCACCTCCTAGTGGCAGCAAGCATACACCCATGGTATCCTGTGCCCCCAATGACATGATAGAGAAAGAAAGATTATTCAAAAACCTTAAAGAAATGGAATGGTATTTGTGACTACTAAGACAAGATTAACATACATACATGTACAACCGTTACAACTGTTAGTTACACAAAGAAAAAAAATACCTTAACATAAGGTGGCGCAAAAGAGGAAAGAAGCCATTTCATATCTTCATCACTTGGATTTTCAATATTCAGAAACGTTTCTGGCAAGTTAAAACAAAAAAAAGAAGCCTAAGTAAAACAAGGACAGTACAAAGCAAAGTATTAACTGATGCTCTATAGCGGCAAGGTCATGAATGCTACAGTTTATCCTGTAATTTAGAGAAAATGTTTAATTCCCTTGGGTCAAAGATATGAACATTGACATTACCTGAACAGGCCCCTGCGTTAGTTCTAGGAAACAACACAGTCCGATTCTTTACTTCTACTTTAGAGCAGGGAGATTTCGGGGCAGATTTCGTTACATGAATTGGTGCTTCCAGATGAGGGGAGATCATAGACAATGACTTTGGCACTCCATTTGCAGACACAACTGGGATGGCCCCACTAATTATCTGAACTTTAACAATCTGCAGAGTAAGAATTTAAGAGAAAATAGCACTGCCAACATATTAAAGAATATAGATTTCACAGTAAGACAACAATGCTGCTTCAATTAATTTAAAAACTAAATCTGCCACAAAACGAAAAATACTTTAATATCGCCAATCATCTCCATATAGAAAATATACCTTTTGCCCAATGTCAGAATGGATATAAATCTGGCCACTCCATGGAAGCATACTCTGCTTTGTGGACATCAAAGGATTTGGACTCACTAGAATAATTGCATTGCTCCTATAAAAAGGGAAATGTATCAATCCACCTAGTACAGGGTAACGAAATCCAACTTTAAGAGTGTGACTTACTGAGGCTGAACATTTCCATGCTGAGGTTTGATAGTAAGATAATGAGCAGGCCAAGATAGATCAAATTGTAATGATTTTGGAGAATTGTTCATAATTTGGATATGGCCAGTTGTTGCCACAACACCTGAAAGAGAGGAGTCATTTATTAAAATAAGAACATCACTGACATTTCAGTGGACGCCCATTAAATTAAGGAAAATATTTTGGGGAGGTAATAGCACGAAATTTGGTAACCTTTTTTGCCAATAACCTCCAATTAGAAACTAAGTAGAACAAGTAAATCAACACTCCATCAACCAACAAAAAGATCAAATCCAAGCATTCTATTAAAAAAACAAAGAAACAAAGAAAGGACAAACTTGACCAGAGGAAGTCCAATGGCAGGAAGAGACTGTTAGAAGAAAACTATTATTATATGGAGGTTGTGTCCATTAGATAGCCTAGAATTAGGGAGTTTGACATTACGGTTTGAGGTTCTACCTTTACTTTATTTGAGATCTTAAAACAAAGATTTTATCACTGCCTGATATCTGATAATATAACCTATTACATTTTTTCTAAACAATGACATTTTTGTAACCATAAAAGTCTGAATTAGCTTTTCTTTTGAACTGTCCAATAAACTTTAATCTTTGGCAAAATGGAACATTCATAGGAGGCTTGTATTAGTAAAAAAAACAAAACACAAAAACTAAGTAATCCTTACAAGTTGGCACACGTCTGATTCAAGCATCGGCCACTCCGTGGTCAGTACTTGCACTGCGGCCTGTGACCGACCCCTTCATGACCTCGGAATTTTTCATTTTCGTTTTTTGCTCCCCTGCTTCCAAGAGCCATAACTTTTTCATTTTAACGCCAATATAGACATATGAGGGACGAGTTGTACTTTCAAATACAGTCATTTATATTACCATACAGTGTACAACAAAATTGCAAAAAAAAATCCAAGTGTAGTGAAATTGCAAAAAAAATGTGCAATTACACATTTGTTTCTTGGTATTTTAGTCGCCATGTTCACTATATGGTAAAACTGACATAACTGTGATGCCTCAGGTCGGTATGAGTTTGTAGATACCAAACATGTATACTTTTACTGGTATTTAAGCGTCGAAAAAAAAACCTGAAGTTGGGGGGGAGAAAGCACTTTTTGCGCCTTGTTCTGCGACCCTTAACGCCCTCATTTTTCAGGATCTGGGGCTGTGTGATGGCTTATTTTTTGCGTCTTGAGCGGACGTTTCTAACGATACCATTTTTGGGTGGATGCGCTGTTGTGATCACCTGTTATTGCATTTTATAGCAATTTGCGACGACTAAAAAACTTAATTTTGGCGTTTGGACCTTTTTTCGATTACACAATTTATGGCCCTCATTAATTGATTTTATATACTGATAGATCGGGCGATACCAATACCAAACATGTATTTTTTTTTTATTTTTTTTTATACTTTTGTGAATTGGGGAAAGGGGGGGTTATTGAACTTAAGTTTTTTTTTACATGTTTTTAAAAACTATTTTTTTTTTTATTAATTCTTACTTTTACACTGCTCCTTAGAGAGGCACCCTGCTGCACAGTCCGAAAGCTTCTGGGAGATACTGATGAGCTGCAGCTCATCAGTATCTCTCTGAATCACAGACTGGTTGTGGTTGGCAGCGCCTGCCAACCACAATCTGGAAATGCTCCGCAACAGCTTCTGGGGTCTTGCCAGGACCCCGGATCATCATGTCCACGCCGGAGCTCACATCAAAACCCCATTACCGGCCCATAACATTGTACAACGTCATAGGTCGTGAAGGGGTTAAAGGCGTTTTCCCACAAACAAAGTTAATTTAAAGGTTTATTATAATTTCAAGATCTATTGATTAAAATTATTTTCACAATTTGATGTGTTTAAAAAAAAAAAAAATGTTCCTGCGCGGAGATAACCTTATAAATGTGCTCCTACTATGTACAGTTTCATTTTTGTTTCTAACCGTGCATGTAGCATTGGTTTGATCCTGGGCAGGGAAGGACGAAATAGAGTATACAGACATTACAGCATGGGATCACAAATAATTCTTTCTTTGAGATAAAATATTTTTTTACAAACAGGCAGATAAATGTTTTACCACATACAAAGAATCAGCTGTGATCCCGTGCTATGTAATGTTTGCATATTCTCTTGCATTCCTCCCTGCCCAGGAGATGTGGTATGATCAGACCATGTTCCGTGCACGGTCAGAAATAAAAATAAAACTGTACAAAGTAGGAGAACATTTATAAAATTCTCTCAGCACAGAAACATTTTTTTTATAAACACATCCAATTGTGGAAATTACCAATATTCCTAGATCTATTGATTAACAAACTTTATTTGGGGGAAAACCCCTTTAACGGCACGTCAGCAGATGTTTTTTGACAACATATTGCTCAAATTCACCTATAGCAATTAGAGGCTGCGGTGTTATAACAGCTGGTGGTACACTAACATGATGTCTGCGCACACCACTGAGCGACCTGCGCTTGATCCAGGTAGGCAAAGTTTTATTTTGCTCGATCAACTCCTTTACTATTCAAATAGTATACAAATTCTGTATTAAAGGGAACCTGTCACCTAGTTTTCCCCCACCTCTCAGAGGTGGGGAAGACAAGGTGACAGGTTCCCTTTAAATATATGACATCATATAGTACATTTTCTTTATTTTAAAACAGCTTTTCACATGTGTGGTCAGAATATTTGTTGTGCATATTTCTCAATAATATGATACTTATACAGGTACTATTACAATTCATACCAGAAGACCAATAATTAATACCAACCAAACTAATATGGTATCATAAAAAATATGTGAAGCCAGAAACCACTATATAGTTAGCCTATAGCTACATAGGGAAGAAAAGATTTCCTAAAAATAATAAATATCCTAATGGAGTTATATATCCACCGAAAATATTATAATGAGTAGTGTTGATTGAAAGTAGCAAAAATGGCAGGAGCCATGTGTAAATTCAAAGGTGAAGACTCAGGAATAAACGACAGGTACTGCAGATATAAAATGTTATTGTTTCTAGCTTCTAGAAAGATACAATGCTGACACCTAGTAACTACAAAAGATAGTAATGAATGCTTATTATTATAGTATGACCACAAAAGAGCTAACTAAACCATTAACAAAATGAAATAAAATACATTAAGCAAGAACACATACCAGCAGCAGGCGCTCTCAACATTAGGGCCTCTGGTTGGACACTCCATGGACGCTGATCAAGAATGCTCTTTTGGGAGGAGACATTACTATTTGGCAAAATTGGTCCTTGTGGGCCTTTGACTGGTAACACATCCAGAGACGCACTGCTAAAGCTTCGCTCTATATATTTTGAAGAGCTATGTACGAATCCAATGGGGGGAGGGGGGGTTGGGTGGAAAGGAAGAAAAGAAAAAGTTATATTAATAATTTGCAGTAAATCATTGTAAGTGTACATTTTGAGTATTTACAGCAGAATTTTCTGCATCAATGTGTAGGTGGGAAAACCCCTGCATACAATAGGTGGGCGTCAGACGTAGCATTTTTACTTGAAAATACTACAAAAAATTGACACACTACAAGGCTTGACGGTTAATATCTGCAAGGAACAAATAAGCGCATGTAACATGAGATTTCAGATTGATCACTCATTTTGCTGGTGCTGTAAACTGCAGCATTTTTTACAATTGAAAACACATTTGGAAAAAATGCAGCAAAAATGTAATATGTGAATAAGCAGTTAGCAGAGCACAACTATTGTGTATTCACATGACACAGACAGGAAAAATACTTACAAAAATATGCAGGTGACAATGCGTCTTTTCATCCGTATGATTTTCAATAACACATAAGGCTGAAGGCACATCATCCGACATGGATCCCAGTGCCTCGCACGAGTGCAATGCGAGATAAACTCGCATTGCACTAGGACAAGTGCTTTTCTATCATGTCAGGCACACTGGTGCGCATTTTAAGCACTGAACTCGCAAAGCGAGTTTCAGTCGCGGCATGCTGCGACTGCATGCGAGTTGTACGCATGAGCCATCAATAGAAACATGAAAAACATGAAAAACCACACTTCCGGCACACACGGCAGACCACCGGGAGCCAAAGCCCGCAGGCTGCGCAGAGCCTCCTGTCGGTACTGAGGCTGTGATCCCGGCTGTGATCTCTGCAACAGCCGGGACCTGTGTGCGGCTTCAGCGCCGCGCTGCTGGTGGTGGGGGCGGATGCACTCCCCCTCTTCAGGCCTCCCCCTTCTCTAGATGGCCCCCACCTGTCACTGCCCCCCACCCCCGATGCCGGGTCTGTTCATCCGCCGCGCTGCTATTGGCGGGGGCGGATGCCCTTCCCCTCTTCAGAGCTCCCCCTTCTCCGTTCGGCCCCCACCTGTCACTGCCCCCCCACCCCCGTTGCCGGGTCTGTTCACCCGCCGCGCTGCTGGCGGCGGGGGCGGATGCCCTCCCCCTTCTCCAAACGGCCCCCACCTGTCACTGCCCCCCACCCCCGTTGCCGGGTGTGTTTGCGGCTTCACGCGCTGCTGGCGGCGGGGGCGGACGCCCTCCCCATCCCCTGGATGGCCCCCACCTGTCCCTGCCGTTCACCCCCCCCCATCCCCGTGTCCGATCTTACCGCTCCTCGATCCCGCCGGTGTAGCTGCCGCTCTGCCTCCTCTCCTCGCTGGAACGCCCCTCCTCCAGTGCTGCTCCGCCCAGAGGTAAGTACCGAATGAATGAATGAATGAATTAATGATTGATTGAGTGAGTGGGTTCATGGATGGATGGATGTGTGGATGCGTGGGTGTGTGGGTGTGTGGGTGCGTGGGTTAGTGGATGCGTGGGTTAATGGATGTGTGGGTGCGTGGATTAGTGGATGTGTGGGTGCGTGGGTTAGTGGATGCGTGGGTTAGTGGATGCGTGGGTTAGTGGATGCGTGGGTTAGTGGATGCGTGGGTTAGTGGATGCGTGGATGCTTGGGTGCGTGGGTACGTGGATGTGTGGGTACGTGGATGCGTGGGTACGTGGATGTGTGGGTGCGTGGGTACGTGGATGCGTGGGTACGTGCATGCGTGGGTACGTGGATGCGTGGGTAATTGGATGCGTGGGTACGTGGATGTGTGAATGCGTGGATGTGTGGGTGCGTGGGTTAGTGGATGCGTGGATGTGGATTGGGTGCGTGGATGTGTGGGTGCGTGGATGTGTGGGTGCGTGGATGTGTGAGTGCGTGGATGTGTGGGTAAGTGGATGTGTGGGTGCGTGGGTTAGTGGATGCGTGGGTTAGTGGATGCATGGGTACGTGGATGCGTGGGTACGTGGATGCGTGGGTACGTGGATGCGTGGGTACGTGGATGTGTGAATGTGTGGGTGCGGGGATGTGTGGGTGCGTGGATGCGTGGGTGCGTGGGTTAGTGGATGCGTGGATTAGTGGATGTGTGGGTTCGTGGGTTAGTGGATGCGTGGGTTAGTGGGTGCGTGGGTTAGTGGATGCGTGGGTTAGTGGATGCGTGGGTACGTGGATGCGTGGGTTAGTGGATGCGTGGGTTAATGGATGTGTGGGTGCGTGGATTAGTGGATGTGTGGGTTCGTGGATGCGTGGGTTAGTGGATGCGTGGGTACGTGGATGCGTGGGTACGTGGATGCGTGGGTATGTGGATGCGTGCGTACGTGGATGCGTGTGTGTGCGTGGATGTGTGTGTGCGTGGGTTAGTGGGTGCGTGGATTAGTGGATGTGTGGGTGCATGGGTTAGTGGGGTGCGTGGATGTGTGGGTAAGTGGATGTGTTGGGTAAGTGGATGTGTGGGTGCGTGGGTTAGTGGATGCGTGGGTACGTGGATGCGTGGGTACGTGGATGTTGGGTACGTGGATGTGTGGGTACGTGGATGTGTGGGTACGTGGATGTGTGGGTACGTGGATGTGTGGGTACGTGGATGTGTGAATGTGTGGGTGCGGGGATGTGTGGTTGCGTGGATTAGTGGATGTGTGGGTGCATGGGTTAGTGGATGCGTGGGTGCGTGGATGTGTGGGTGCGTGGGTTAGTGGATGCGTGGGTTAGTGGATGTGTGGGTTAGTGGATGCGTGGATGCATGGGTGCATGGATGGATGTGTGCGTATGTGTGACTGCATGTGTGGATGTGTGCACGAATGGATGTGTACATGCGTGGATAATGGATGGATGGATGCAACAAGGTATCAAGTGTCCTCTTCTAGTCTCAGGGATCATAGTCATGGTGCACTGTATGACAGATCATTGCCATACAGTGCACCATAACTCTGACCCCAGAGACTGTAGGAAGAGGACACTTGATCCCTTGCTGCAATCTCTGGAGCAGAGGCGATCGAGCATCGTGGGACCTTCGTTGTGGACTACGTTGGAGGCGATCGAGCGTCGCGGGACCTTCGTTATGGACTACGTCGGATCTTTCTAATAAAGATGGAGTCTGAATTTTGTTTGTGTTTTTTTGCAAATAAAAATATTTTACTCTGTGTGTATTTATTGACTACTTACCAGAGATTCCTAATGGCGGGTCTAACATTGGCCCAATATTATGAATCTCGGGCTTAGTGCCAGCTGCCAATAAAAAGCTGGCATTAACCCCTTTATTACCCAGTTTGCCACCGGCACCAGGGCAACTGGAAGAGCATGGGTACAGCACCAGAAAATGGCGCTTCAATAAATGCGCCATTTTCTGGGGCGGCTGCGGGCTGCAATTCGCAGCATGGGGGGCCCAGAACGCTTGGGCCTCTCCATGCTGCGGATTCCAGCCCCCAGCTGTCTAGTTGTACCTGGCTGGACTAAAAATATGGCGGAGCCCCACGTCATTTTTTTTTTCTAGAATTTGTTCTAGAAATAAAAAAATGGGATTCGCTGTATTTTTGGTTGCCAGCAAGGTACAACAAGGCAGCTGGGGGTTGGTGGCAGTCTGTAGCTGCCAAGTTGTACCTGGCTGGACCAAAAATATGGCGAAGCCCCACGTCATTTTTTTTAATTACTTCTACCAATAAAATGACATGGAGCTTTGCCATATTTTTGGTAGCCAGCCAGGTACAACTTGGCAGTTGGGGGGCTGCAATCCTCATCATGGAGAGATCCAAATGTTGTGGGCCCCTCACGCTGCAAATTGCAACCCACAGCCACCTCAGAAAATAGCGCATTCATTGGAGGTGCCACTTTCTGGTGCTGTACCCCAACTCTTCCAGTTGCCCTTGCGCTGGTGGCAATGCTGGTTGCACACAGGGGCTCTCCATGCGCGACATGGTGTCCGTTAACAATTGTTAGCGGACACCATGTTGCATATGGAGAGCCCCTGTGTGCCTAAACATTGGAGCTCCCCCACAAGTGACCCCATTATGCATCTGGATTTGTTCCTTGGGCGTCTAGTTTCCAAATGGGGTCACTTGTGGGGGAGCTTGAATGTTGAGGCACACAGGGGCTCTCCATACGCGACATGGTGTCCGCTAACAATTCCAATTGTTAGCGGACACCATGTCGCGTATGGAGTGCCCCTGTGTGCCTCAGCACTGGAGCTCCCACACAAGTGACCCCATTTTGGAAACTAGACCCCCAAGGAACAAATCTAGATGCATAATGAGCACTTTGAAGCCCCAGGTGCTTCACAATTTGATCCGTAAAAATAAAAAAATAAGATTTTTGTGGAAGAAAAATATTTTTTTCATTTTACGGATCAATTTGTGAAGCACCTGGGGCTTCAAAGTGCTCATTATGCATCTAGATTTGTTCCTTGGGGGTCTAGTTTCCAAAATGGGGTCACTTGTGGGGGAGCTCCAATGCTGAGGCACACAGGGGTTCTCCAAACGCGACATGGTGTCCGCTAACAATTTGAATGGAAATCAGCTCAAATTGTTAGCTGACACAATGTCGCGTTTGGTGAGCCCCTGTGTGCCTAAACATTGGAGCTCCCCCACAAGTGACTCCATTGATTGACAAATAAGTGGCAGCAAATCAGTGCAGTCTTGACACCAGGAGAAGGTGCTAGTCTGTCGGATCGCAGTAGGAATGAAAAAATCTCACTAGCACCCCACTAGCACCCACTAGCACCCACTAGCACCACACTAGCACCGCACTAGCACCGCACTAGCACCGCACTAGCACCGCACTAGCACTACTACACGCATCAAACTCGCATCAGTATTGCGCTTCAAAAACGCGCCGTTTTAGAGGGATCAGTGTGCCTTCAGCCTAAGAAATATTTGAGGTAAGACTGCAACAATGGAAACTATATGCAAGTTCCATACATGGTGTGTTTTTGATATTGTATGTATGACTTCAGTCTACCGTATATTGTATGAATGGTACTTAGCAATTGTCATGAAAATGAATATTGCTCATGATTTTAAGATGCTTGAAGAGTCAGCCAACAATAGCTCACTCATCCCTCCTCCCTTTTAGCTGGTTTGTGTGCAGCATACAGAGAATCTCTCCATGCATCCCCCCTAGCTTAAGTCATTTACGACGGATCGTAAATACCAGTAGAGATGGACACCAGTCTGAACCAGTTTCGTCTCTACTAAGGAAACCAAATCCTTTGTCTAAATTCACCGTGTTTTCAATATTGAATTTAAGACGACCCGTTCATGCCACTTCCACATACTTCATATTTTTAGATTACTTATTGTGTTGTGTATTCAGTGATATGTTTTGTACAGTTGTACCACATTCTGGAACCTGAGAAGGGATTGCTGCCATTGTAAATATGACAAGCAGGTCATATTTGGTATCAAACTTCTCAGAATCACCTGACCTGAAATATGAGTTATAAATCATAATTGTGAGACTGCCCCACCCACAGATATGAAGGATGGGGATTTATGAAGCATGGTGAAAGAGGAGGTGTTAGTGGACAAGCCCACAGGGGGTTGGTCACTCCAAGCGGTGGGGGCCACAAACTCCCCCTGCTTTGATAAAAGCAAAGAGGACATTCTTGATTCATTCCAACCTCGGGCTGAGATAGCAGAACACCGTGCTGTCGGAAGGAATCCAACCATCTAGGGGAGACGCCCCCCCACACAACCAAGCTGACCATGCGTGACTAGGTCTGAACCTTTCTTACCTTATTCCTTTATTTTATTTTATATAACTGCTTATTCATACATTGTATATTGTCTCTTATATAATATTCTGTAAATCTTTTATGTAATCACTGCCCATCTTTCGTGGAGTAAAATATTATAATTTACTAGTCTCGATCTCCTTGTCCTATGAATGAGCTCTCACGACCTCCCTGCTCATTTTTTACGCTATCATACAGGTACCCGGTCTACCTTGAAGACCGGTGGTGGCAGCATATCGTTTTGTGTATTTATGTGATATTGTGGGCCTGAGGGTGACTGGATCGAGGTATATATACGTTCCTGGCAGGAACTGGTGGTATATATACATCCTGTCACATCACGTGCCGCAATAGACCACATAAATTAGTGCAGTTGGGCTCCTTCCTTATCCTCTGGCAGTACCGGATCTGGCCAGAAGGCTAAGGGGGCGCCAGAGAGCTGCAGGTCCTGACTAAGCTAATCGTGACAGCAATTTTTACCTCCTCAAACAATTTATCCCAGTGTCAAGCCCTTTTATATAAGTCAGTCAGATCCCTTTATGACCCCAAATGAATGTCCCTGCAGCGAGATTGCATTGGAGCGTGATGATGCATCTTCTCATACTATTCCCTACCTTGCAGTCCTCTCCCCTCCCCTGGCTGACTGATAGGTCAGTGGCCATATGCCAAAATAAATGACCCGTCAATCCTCCAGAAAAGAGTGTTGCGAGGTAGGACATACAGCAAGTCAATCAGATTTTCTCAGTGCTAGATCCATGACTTTGGGGTAAAAAAGTGATTGAATGGCTTACATTTTAAAGGGCTACAGACTCAAATCATTTTGGGTGGGGTTCAAAGTTTGATAGGTTCCATGTAAGCAGCAATTTAAATGAGATGGCAAATCTCCAGGCCTGCCACCAAATATTTCTCAAGCTTTATCCTCGCTCAATAACTTATTAATAAATTCTGGCATTCTTACACTCTACGCCAAAAATCACACTATGTACATACGGTTTCTGTTGAAGTCAGTTTTTAATAACCAAGACTACCAAGGAATTATAATTACCTGGCTAAATTAATGTTTCGATAAGGTGGCAAAGATGCACCATTATTCACTTCTGGGGCACTTCCAAAAACAGAGAGAGTAACCTTATGCATATTGCCAAAGAAAACATGGACATCATTTGGTCTTTGTGGTAAATCACACACTAAAAAAAGAAATGCAAGAATCAGAATATTTGATTTAACATTCTGTAGCCAATAAGAAGAATTGCTCCTACTAAAGATGAATACAGTACTTTGGAGTTGAAATTAAAGGCGATGCCAAAGAAGAAGAAACGGGACAAAGATTTGACTTCTGATCAGACTCCAGGTTGATGTATAGCTGTTCATGCTGGAATCAGAGGTCAAGCACACAATCAGATTGCATAACATAGAACAGGGGAGAGGAACCTTTTCCTGCCAAGGGCCATTTGGAAATTTCTACCATCCTTCTGGGGGTTGCACAAAATGAGGAGTTGCTTCCCTTTGGTGCGTCTGATATGTTAGGCGATAGTGATCATGTTGTTTCTCAACTGCTTTTCCAGATTTGCTAGGGTGATAGACATCACAGGAGAGGCTTGGAGCATATAGGTCACTGTTGAAGGCTGAGCCTGGGGCATAGAGATCACTGGGGAGCTGGATTTAAAGGGCTCGCAGATGGAAAAACAAGGCTGCCAGCCCAAGCACTGCGGTCCCCAGGAATCTGTCCATGGCCGCAGAACAGGTCATCAAGGGCCGCATTCGTCCCTGGGGCCTGAGGTTCCCCGCCCCTGACCTAGAAGAATGTCAAGGTCTTCAAAAACAACCCATGCGAGTTTACCTATGTACCGTATTATTCGATTTATAAGACGCACCCAGATTTTAGAGGTGGAATATAGGGAAAAAAATATTTGTAGCAAAAAATGACTGATATGACACTCAGGCCCTGCGACCAGTCAGCACTGGCATCTGTTTCCTTTGGATGCAGGTGCCGCATGTGAGCAACACCAATGACTTCTGCTCCAGTGTCTGATGGCGGGGAGACAGACGCCAGCACTGACTGGTCGGAGGGCTGAGTCTCATATCAATGTCACATGGGACATTGCTATGCAACTTCTGACAACGTTGGAACTGCTGCAGCATCAGGGGTAAGAGTGCGTGCACACGATTAGTATACGCAGCGGTTTGGACGCAGCGTCTTGCTGTTGTGTCCAAAATGCTGCGTAGTACAGTACAAGCATAGTGCATGGGATTTGTAGAAATCACATTCTCACTATGCTTAACCTGACCGCAGCGATCTGACAGCTGCGGTGCGGGTTGCCGCCATTCCGCTCTTCCGCTGCATGCTTATTTCATGCTGCGGAGTTGGAAGTGGCTGCCATCGGGTGACTGCAGAGAGAAGCCGCCCCGCACCCGCCGCACATGGTGAGTACAGGGCGGCTGCGGTCTCCCTGCGGCCACCCGCGGCTTCACTCAGTTCCGGAGGAGCTGCGTCCAATACACAACTCCTCTGGACCATGAACACATAGCTATTACTTTTACAAGGGCCAACAAGGTGAATGAGATGGGATTTGTTCATGTAGTAGCAATCCCTTTAAGAACTATAACTCCATGTACTGTAAATCCTATAGCATGCTTGGAGTTCTAGTTAAGCACAGTATTGGTAGTGTTAACTTTACTTTATTAGTGGTTATGTTACATATACACTCACTTTAATGTGTCCTGCCTTCCCCTGTCACTCTGCTGAAATCAAGGAAGTGGCCATAGTCTGCAGATCAAGTTCTGATGTAATGTACTTTAAGAGGGAGGGTCAGGGTGGGTGGGGGTCTGTACACTGTGCTGAAATATGATGCTCCAGCCCTGTCTCCTAATTACAAGTCACCACAACAGAGCTTGACCTGTAGATGCAGGGCCAGGGGAGCTGTACACTGCCATTATGTGCAGGCTCCAGCCCTGCTCTAATAGACTCCTGAAAGCTCCTGAACTGCAGACCGACCTTCCTGGATTTCTGCACAGTGTCAGTGGCTCAGAAGGAGGAGACATTACAGTGAACAGAGGGAGCGAGGCATTACACTCTGACACGGTACCTGTGATAAGGTGCCGATCTGCCCTGCTCTGCCCCTGTCTTCATGGCAGTGAATCAGCACAAAGCTCAGTGCTTATTCACTTGCTACAGCTGCACCCAGCTCCTCCGTCCTCACTATCTGCAGCACACAATCTCCCCAGCAGCTGCAGGAAGCTGGGGAGCGACCATGTGTGCCGACTTCTGCTTACCGGGCTCATCTCTCCGCTGTCTTCAGTGCAGAGAGGTGGGTGGGGACTGGGAGCAAGTGAAGTGAATATTTAGGACTTTAATGAGCCGGGGACACGTGGTGCTCCTGCAGCCTGGATTCTTCAGCAGGGACCATTCCCTGCCCTTCTAACCCCACTTCACTGCTGTCTCCCCCCCCCCCCCCCCCTCCCAAGCAACCCAGGATGCTAGAATGTTATATTCCTTTTTATAAGACGCACGCCCACTTTCCTCCAAAATTTAAAGGAAAAATAGTGCGTCTTATGAAAGGAAAAATACGGTAACTTTGGAGACGGTAAGCACAACAAGCTTCTTACATTCAATAAGTAGGTCACATACTCTTAAAAGACTGGAAAAATGTACAGTAGATACAAAATATTATGAAAGATTCATAAACGAAGCCACAAACAATGTAAAGAAACATCACATATATGCTGTGATTGAGGGGGGGAAAAAGGGAATACTGGTAGTATAAAACCATAATAGTTATCTTGGTTTTTTATGTCAAGATCATGGATTTGTAAAATGGGGAGATGCAGAATTAAACACATAAAAATATAAAAAAGGGCAAAAAAACCTCCCACAGCAATTAGCATATGACAATGTGTGCCAGATTTCTATTGTTCGGCAGTCCAGTGATTACCTTCAGACACAAGGTGCTCATTGTGAAACTCTTCATCAAATGTTATATTTTTGAACCTTGTTGTCTCAGCAATGATTTTTTGTGCAGTTTCAGGCTTGTGCTGCAGCGCTCTGTTATGAAACAAAAACCATTGTTAAGGAGTAGGGGGAATTATACCGGTATTACATCTATTTATGTAGTACTATTATAATCCATGGAGCTTTAGGGTATGTTCCCATGATGCGCTTTTGACACTGCATGTTTTTAATGCATTAAAAACTAAATGTCTTACAGTTCCAGTAAGTGGATGAGATTTATAGAAATCCTCACCACTGTGCTTTTTGTCAACTCCGTGTAAACAGCCCTGTGGTGCATGCTTCAAATCCGCAGCATGTTCATTTCTCTTGCAGATACAATGAATTTTCTGTGCAGATTTTCCCTATAGACTTACATTAGATGCAGAAAGTCTGCAGGTAAAATATGAACATTCTCTTATATTGCATTTCCACAGCAGAAACACATCAAAAGCGTATGATTAAAAGCTCATCAAGACCCTCTGACCCCAACTTTGGTTCTATTACACCTCACTAAAAGTTCCTCTCTCTCAACTTATAAGAATTCCCTACTTAAATGTGTTATCATAGCAGCGAGGGCGTGGATCCCCGAGCTCTGGGGTAAAACCTCACCTCCAACGACCTCAAAATGGATCCAAAAAGTCAATGAATTGATGTATATGGATGATCTCACCGCCTCTATACATGACAATCACATGAGATTCTGGAGTGTGTGGGCTAATGGGATGGATTTCCAACAAATGGACAAATACAAATCGATGCTTGGCGAGCTGAGGACACTAGACCTGGTCATTGACTCCTCTCCCATTTCCCCTACCCAGTATTCTTTTCTCTAAACCCCTCTATACCTTTCTCTACTGTCTCTTTCTACATTATATAATAGAAATTTGGTTCCACATAATGACAATAACGTAATTAACAATCCTTTTGTTAGGTGTTGACTTTCTTTATGTCATTCCTTTTTGTTTTTTTCTATCGCTTTATGACTTCTACAAGTGGGTCTTTTTCATATTCATATTTGCATTTTCTACAGAAGACATTTCATAACTTGCCTTGATTGTATTCAGTTACCTGCCCACTCTAATGTCCTGATCTCTATGCCTTACTTATGAGTCTTGTATTTGAAAATTTTTATTAAATAAACAATTATAAAAAGCTCACCATAAGCTCATCCCAAGTATGTATACATATTTCCCTTTATAAGACATACCCCCAAATTTAAAGGAAGAAATTAGGATAAAAATGTATTTAAAATAGGGGTGAATGCTATAATCTGATGAGTTGCATGATATGTGCAGTGAAGCTTACTGGGGTGCACGATGGTGGCGGAGTGACAGGATCACAGCAGGCAAGATCACAGTGCTCATCGACGGCGGCAACGCTGCAGGCAGGTTGGATTTTGGAAGTGGGGCAATGCTTGCAGGCCTGGAGCTGGGGTGTCACTGTGTTCGGTGGTGTGCAGCAGTATTTGGAGGGCACTGATACTTCAGGGTACTGGCAAATAGCTGCGGAGGCAGTGCAGACACAGATGAAGATCTTGGATAGTCAAAATCTATATCTTCACAGGCACTGCCTCCACAGCCAGTTTTTTTTTTTTTAAGTCAATCTTATAGAGGCAGCGTAGGCATAGATCGAATTCTGCCTGTTCTGCCACCACAGCCATTTGCTGGTACCCGGAAGTATCAATGCCAGCCAAACTCTGCCACACACGGCGATACCCACAGCTCCAGGTCCACAAGCATAGCCCCACTACAGAAATCCTCCTGTACCTCCTGTGAACCTTCACCGCAACACTCAGGTAACCAAGGTTTGAATTATAAGACACACCCCAATTATGGGGGAAAAATATTTGGACAGATTTTCATCCAGAAGAGTAGGACGAGTGAAAGCAGTTTTCTACTCCATAGGTTATTCGAGTGCTATTCAAATTTGAGATGTTTTTCTCAGCTACCATCAGTATGACATGTGTTCTACAATCACTTACACAGTGTTCTATGTTATAGAATGGTAATGTATCCGTAAAAAAGAGAATTTTGTTTACTTACCGTAAATTCTTTTTCTTCTAGATCCTAATTGGGAGACCCAGACATTGGGTGTATGGCTTCCGCCTCCGGAGGACACACAAAGTACTACACTTAAAGCAAAAAGTGTAGCCCTTCCCCTACTGCCTATACACTGCCTCTAGGAGAAATCCCATCAGTTCGGTGCACAAGCAGGAAGGAGGATAAAACCCACACCAAGACCGAAAGGTCCGGCTATGAAGTATCGGCCAACAGAGCCATAAAAGCGACATGTATAACGCCAGCCACTTAAACAGAAAAACAAAGCCCAAAAGGCAATAGGGTGGGTGCTGGGTCTCCCAATTAGGAGCTAGAAGAAAAATAATTTACGGTAAGTAAACAAAATTCTCTTTTTCTTTTTCGCTCCATTGGGAGACCCAGACATTGGGATGTCCAAAAGCGATCCCTGGGTGGGAGAAGACCCAAAGCGTGGCAGTAACAATCATAGGTGAGCGACCGCCGCCTGAAGGATCCGTCTGCCCACTTTAGCGTCTGCAGAAGCATACGCATGAATCTGATAATGTTTCGTGAAGGAGTGTAGGCTGGACCAAGTTGCCGCCTGACACACCTGTTGTGCTGTGGCCTGTGACGGAAGGCCCACGAGGCACCCACAGCTCTTGTCGAATGCGCCTTAATCCCCGCAGGTAAGGGCGTAGCAGAGGAAAGGTAGGCCTCCTGGATAGGAGCCTTGATCCAGCAGGCCAAGGAGGAGTTGGAGGCCGAAGCTCCTCTTTTCTGGCCTGTCATGAGAACGAACAAGGTGTCCGTGCGGCGAAAAGAAGCCGTGCGGGAGACATAAATCCTGACAGCCCTGACCAGGTCCAAAGTATGCAGAGACTTCTCATACTGGTGAACAGGATTAGGACAAAGTCTTGATTCAGGTGAAACGGAGAAAGCACCTTGGGTAAGAACTCTGCCACAGGCCGGAGCCCCACTATATGCTGGTGAATCACCAGGAATGGAGACTTGCCAGACAGGGCTGCCCGCTCTGAAACTCTCCGAAGAGAGGTAATGGCCACCAGAAAGGCAACTTTCTGTGAAAATCTGGAGAGGGACACCTCTCTCAGAGGTTCGAAAGGAGGCTTCTATAACGCCGCAAGGACCAGATTAAGGTCCCAGGGGTCCAAAGGACGTCTGTAGGGTGGAACAATGTGACATACCCCTTGCACAAACGTCCTATCTTGAGTGAGATTAGCCAGACGTTTGTAGAATAGCACGAATAGTGCAGAAATCTGTCCCTGAAGGGAACTAAGAGATAACCCTAGACCCAATCCTGAATATAGAAAGGAAAGCAGGATTGGTACAGGGAAAGGCCAAGGGGAGTGCCCATTCGAGAGGCACCAGTCCTGCGGTAGATCTTTGCTGACACAGGTTTCCTGGCCTGTCTCATAGTCGTGGCAACCGCTGGGGGAAATTCCCGGGATGTCATCAGCCAGGATTTAAGAGGCATATAGTCAAGCTGAGGGCCACAGAATTCTGGTGAAAGAACGGACCATGAGACAACAGGTCCAGACAATCTGGAAGTTTCCCCGGTTCCCCTGCCGTGAGCTGGCACAGGTCTGGGTACCAGGCACGCCTGGGCCAGTCCGGGGCGATCAGTAGAGCGCGCCTGCATTCTGCCCTGACTTTGCGCAGGACTCTAGGCAACATTACCACCGGGAAAACCCGTACGGGCAACGGAACTGAGACCAGTTCTGGACCAGTGAGTCCGCAGCCAGGGTCTGGTGATCCTGAAGCAGGGCCATCAGGTCCACGTCCGGGGTTCCTCATCGGTTGCAGATGGGTTGAAAGACGTCTAGATGAAAGAACCACTCGCCCGAGTCCATGCCCTGTCGACTTCGGTCGTCGGTTCCTAGTTGTCCCCCTCCGGGGATGTGGACTACCGAGATGGAAGAGTCGTTGTCCTCAACCCCTTGAAGGATACGTTGAACCTCGAGCAGTGCTGAGATGCTTCGAGTTCCTTCTTGGCGATGACATAGGAGACGCTATCGTGTTTGATTAAATCTGGATCTGTCTCCTGACAGGAACCGTTGGAAAGCTAAAAGCGCTAAGCAAATGGCCCTACTCTGCAGAACATTGATCCGGAGAATGGATTCCGACTCCGTCTAGGTGCCTTGAGCCCCGTGGTGGAAGAATACTGCGCCCCGGCCCGAGAGGCTGGCGGCCGTGATCCCAACTGCCCATGAGAGGGGCAGGAAGGACCTCCCCCGTGACAGTCGGGGTAGCAGACACCAATAAAGGGAGACCTTCATCACTGCAGACAGGGAGACCTTCCTGTCGCGGGAAGATGGTGCTTGTCCCCACTGCGGAGGATCTGCAGTGGCCGCAGGTGAAACTGCACAAAGCATACTGCTCCATGGCCGCTACCATCTTCCCCAAGATGTACATCAGCCGCCCGAGGGAGAATGAGCGTGACCAAAGGTGTGAGTGGACTTCTGACAGAAGTGTCAGTTGTTTGTCCAGAGGCAGCTTGACTTAAGCTGAATAGTCGTGAGACTCCATGCACTGGCACGTCAGAGTCTGAGCAGGAGAGCAGAGTGAGAGACTGCATTGGCATTATTCCAGAGAAGATGCCTTGACCAGTAGGTCGTTCCAGTACGTTATTACGGAATGGCCTTGGGAGTGCACGGCCGCGAGGACAGAACCACTAAAATGGTCGTCCTCCACCGCAAACCTCAGCCAACGCTGATTAGCTGGCGCCATGGGGACGAGCCGGTACGCCTCCTTGATAGCCATCGAAGCACGCAAGCGTTCCTCGAGAGGAACAGAAAGAACTACTCCGTCTCGCCTCAAGGCATCCAGAGCCTGGTTAAAGGCTTGCGCCTTTGCTAGAGGAGGCGAGGAAGAGAGTTCAGCTGATATAGTAGCCATGCGATATAACCGGAGAGCCTTCCTTGACCGAAGATGCGGCTTGGAGAGGCGGATAGGCATGAGGAGGCCGTCACAGAGGCTGAGCCTCCTGCCGCTGAGTGCAGGCGATCTTGGAACGCCATGCAGAGTCACACCCTTAGCTTTAGTCCAAGCCAGTGGACTGAATCCTTTGGTGCACAGGTTTCCCAACCATTGCGTGCGGCACGTAAGAGCTTACTCGCCAGAGGAGTCCTCCCAGCTGTTCCCAAAACAGCCTGTTATCAGCAAAAAGACAACCCCGTAAAGTACCTTTTTGGATATGGGATCAGCTAATCATATTCCGAGGCCATAGACCTGCGGATAGCCAGGGAGTAGCTGACGCTACCAAGATCGTCAAAGACGTTATGTAATGACCTCAGGCAAGAGAACCTCCCGTAAGGGAGCGGATCCTTGCCGAGCAAGCAGACATGGTTGCCCTGCTCCTACAGCTGCGAAAGCTGAGGACAGTAGTTTCATAGATCGAGTTAACAAATAAATCAATCTGGCGGTCCGTAGCTCTGTCAGGGAAGAGCCGTTAGGCACGGGCACAACGGTCCGGGCTGCAAGTCTGGACCCGGAGGGTCCACCTTGTGGGAATGAGACCAACCATTGATCACTTCCGAGGAAGGAGATAGTAACGGCACTGCTGGCTCTCATAGGATGGTGCTAGTCCAGGCCAGCCCTGGGCTTTGGACAGCATCTCCAAATTAGGGTGGTGGAAGCAACACACTGTGAGCCCTTTTAGGGAACATAAATTGGTGTGTTTCCTGAAAAGGAATCCGGCTCCACCGGAGAAGGGGGAGCAGGTGGAACAACCATGTTGAAGAAGGAACAAGGTCATCCACCAGTGCATCCCCCCACAAGGGCATTCAGAGTCAGCAAGAGCTCGTACTCTGAACCCTGACCCCCTGCTCATTGTCGACATCCTGAGTGTAATGCGAGGAGGAGGGGGAGGTAGCCCCACGGGTCCACGTAGTGGGCCGCGGACAGTGGCCTGAGGAAGAGTCCTCGGCTGTTTTCCGGGGCAGTCCAACTAGTGGGCGCGCAGCCCTGGACTTATGGAACCCTCCGGGAAGGGTCAGGCGTAGGGGATCCTGTGAAGGACCCAGCCTAGACTCCTGAGAGAGGTCCTGTGTGGGATCCTGTAAGGGACCCGGTCTGGGCATATATAGCCTAATATAACCTTAGGTAAGGCTTGGACAAGGGATCCTGGAACCTCTGTCCAGACGGCGTCCTGGAGGGCCCTGCGGGAGGACATCAGGGGGATCACCCTGGGACGAGGTGCTGGAGTGAGCCTGTGGCTCTGGGCTTGTCTCTGGCTGCGCGCAGGCAGAGGAGAGCATCCAGCAAGCAGCTAAGCTTTAAATGAAGTGCAGGCTGCGACATGCGTGTGGCCGTTGGGGGTTAAACTCCAAATGGCCCACGTAGCTGTATAACTGTGGGAATCCCCAGCAGGGGATGGCCACACAAGGGGGCTCACAGCCGGAGTAACTGGTGTGGCCCGACCGCAGGACAGAGGAGTATCATCAGACCCCACTGTTCCTGGTCCCTCAGAAGCTGCAGAACCTCTCAGGGAACTGCTGAGCATATACCGGTAGAAAGCCAAGATAGCCGCCGGAGCCAGCAGAGGGGAAGTGAAAAATGGGTGGACCGGCACAAAGGGCGGGAATCTTGGGCCCCATAGAAACTGAGAGGAAAGGGCGTCACCTCCGCAGAGGCCCTCCATGCATCAGTATGGCCGCAGGGACGGCCCAAAACCCGCCCCTCTGCCTGAATGGCAGCCGGGAGCGGGCATTACGAAACTAGGCCGCAGGCGAAGCCGGGGCCTAAATTTGAGACCGTGCCCGACGTGCAGGCACGGTCGGCGCGGAAGTCCGGCGCGATCATCGGCCGACAGCGCTGACACCCTCAGATGGGGTGTCGGAGACCAGCCCCAGGGGTCAGGTCCCCCACAGGGAACCGAAGGCCCGGGCTGTAGCCGCTGCAGCAGCGCCGAGGTCCGGAGAAAACCGGGTTACCTGCTGTGATCCCGGCAGCCAGCCCCGAAGGGAGACGTGCCGGACAACAACATAATACCCCCAGAGTACCTCACAGATAACTGGGACCTCAAGTAGGTGCAGGGTCTGGTCCCTGGGGATAACAGTGCTCCGGCCAGCAGGTCCGCCAGGGGCTGTGGACAGAGCAGGGGCTCCAGCGAAGCATGGATGCCCGTGAAGACTCCCACTTCCTAGCCCCTAAGGGATGGAGAAGGAGATGGCGCGGGGAGCCGGCGTCAGAACCAGTATGCCCGCAGCACGGCATGGACCGGACTCACTGAGCAGCAGTGTGCCAGTATGCCCCACAATATAATCACCCCCAGTGTACCTCATCAGCATGTTGATGAATCCGGAGCCCAGGCTGCAGCAGCAGCAATGCACAGATACAGGGTACCTCATTTGGTGCAGGGGCCGATCCCTGGGGGTCCACAACTCCGACCAGCAGATCCCACAGGGGCTGTGGATGGAGTCAGAGATCCAGATGACATTGGAGCCTATGACGATTGCACTTCTCCAGAGCCCCTAAGGGATGGAGAAGAAAAGCAGCATGAGGGCTCCTGCCCGTTGTACCCCATGGGTACCTCAACCGCCTCTGCCCAAGGGTGAAGAAGGAGACATGCTGGGGATCCATATGGATCCACTTTTCTTCCATCCGACACTCTCCAGGGAGAGTGAGAAAGACTAAAGTGAGAGTGGATGAGTGCAGAGTGTGCCTCCTTCAACACAAAGCTAAGAACTGATGGGATTTCTCCTAGATGGGGTGTATAGGCAGTAGGGGAGGGGCTACACTTTTTGCTTTAAGTGTAGTACTTTGTGTGTCCTCCGGAGGCGGAAGCTATACACCCAATGTCTGGGTCTCCCAATGGAGCGAAAAAGAAATTAAGCTTTTTTTCTGAAGCATTTTGCCTGCCAGGAGATGCGTTTTTGGCATAGAAATAAACTGCTAGATAGGCACATAGCCTTTGCAAAGAGGGCTTAAGCATTAATTTACAATCAGCTCACTGCTACAGGTAAGGCAGCTAAAACCCCTGGCAGTCAAATATCACCAAGAGGAGTTGCAAGCTGGCTGCATACTTCAAATGGATTGGAGATCATGCAAAACCGCTGCTATGAAACACATCTTATATTAAATAAATAGAATTTTCATATCCGGTATCATCAGGATTCGGGTTATCAGGTTTTAGAAGCATTAGAACACCTCACATAAGATTACACCATTTATAGACTGTAATGATTGGGCAGGCCCTGATACAAAAATTGTACAATGGGGCTCAGGTACATATTAGATTTCTATGTTTTTTTTTGTTTTTTTTATGCCTTGCACACCCCACACAGAAATTCTTTACCTGCGAAACTGCAGCCTGGAAACTTCATCGCCACAGAAAAAACAGACTGTGAATAACAGTGATGTGGTGGATTGAAGACATTCTTCCAGTCCTGCGCCATTGTAGGATATCGTAACCATCTATGATGAAAAACAAACATCTGAAAAAACTAAAAATCTTTACTCTTTTTGAAGTAGCTTCACATAGTGCAAATAAAATGATATCAACAGTCAAAACACGCAAACCAAAAAGCACATACCTCCTGTACGCCTTCTTTCAACACAAACTTTTCAGGATTGACTGTACAAGAGCTGGGTTCCATTATAAGACCTTTCTGCTCATTGGCAAAACATACAGCCTTAACGTACGCAGCTCTGGAGCCGGTGTTCCTGACACAGACATTACCCCTGGTCTCACGGTCAGGCATCACTCCACTTAGTGTTGTGATATAGCTGTCAGACAACTTTTTAATTCCTTCAAGTATTACATTACTCGTCCCACCATAACCAGACAGGGGTATCTAAGAGAGCAGGAAAATATATTTTACAAGAGAAGTTATGTCAGCAAAACAATCTGAAACCACCAAGACTGCCTACCTCTAATATAAAACACAAGAAGGAAAACAAACAAAGAAGACCAATACTTACAGTAAATTTAATCCCTGGCTGTGAAGGTTTGATCCCATTTTGCTTTATCACCAGTTTGGCTAACATACAACCTACACGTGTAGGGAAAACATCAGATGAACACAAGAATCTTCTTTAGGGTGGATTGTAAGCTCACGATTGTTAGTCAAACGTTCTTCTGGACCAAATGAACTTTGTAACTGCAGAATGCAAAAGGTTATTAGACGTACAAACCAAAATTCTTATTTTATTTTTTGTCTTTAATAGGACTAGTTAAAAAATAAAATAAAAAATAATATAGCAAATCTAACCGCACAGAGACTGTTCCCACATGGGAGCTAAATAATTTTAAGATCAAAGTGTCAGTATTTGCCCATGATAACTAATCAGTTAGCATGAAAGCTAATGTACTGTGAGTAGTGATGGCGAACCAGAACTGTAAAATTCAGGGTTTGCACCGAACACCTAGTGTTTATAGGCTTTATAACCTTTTCGAGACCAATAGCCTTCAATTAATTTAATTTTCATTTATTCCTGAATATTTATGGATCGCGGCATGACATCTAGCTTTTGAAGCTCTTTTGGTCTATTTTATGGTACCGTCACACGTCACGATATCGTGTAGGATATTGCATAGAAGTCATGTGTTTGGAGGTGTGGCTGCGGCACCGGACCGATGTCTTAAGTGCGTCGTAGCATGTGACACCGCGATATCAGTATGAGAAATCGTGAGATTGCACATCGCAGATTGGAGAACATTTTCTCAAATCAGGCAATCTGCGATAATGGCATCTGCTGCATCGTGCGGTGTGACACCGTGATAACGATGTGTTCCACGATTTCCCCCATTGAGTGCTGTGAAAACAAGGAATCCTAACGATCCCTATTCACAATCTCACCCTGGAATCGCCACAATGTTGTAGACGATATCTCAACGTCACACATCTACAATCTGATCATGATCCAAATCTTCGTGCGAGCGCGCTCCCGTGACTTCTATGCGATATCCTATGCGATATCGCAACATGTAACGGTACCATCATTGTGTTAGGCAGGTCAATTTAAGTGATTTGTTGATTTAAAAAACAGGTGTGGCAGTAATCCGGCCTGGGTGTGGCTAGGAAAATTTAACTCATCCTTCCAAAGATGATAAACCACAGTTAATTTATGTTTTTGTTTTGTACAAGGGAGATGGGTGATCTGTGACTGTAGCTGTATGCACAGAAGCAGTGAGTGAGTGAGCTCTGTTGAATAGAGCCCCACCCACACAGCATGAGAGTCATATGACTAATCTCATGTCAGATTCCAGAGCAAAGAGATGAAGGAGAAATTGAAATGACATCACAGCAAATCAAAGGACTCTCAGCCAGACATCAAGTGACCAGGAGTGCATCTCGAGTTATAGAAGAATTTAGGGAAGGTATTTACAAAAGATTATTCATGGCAGTTAGTTCACATGAAAGGGTTTCAAGATATTGTGAAAACAGTTCTAGGAATTGCAAAGGAGGCCTATCTTTGTAGATGCACCTTAGTGTCTGTTTGAAAGCAAATTGCATTCGTAATTGAAGACACATGGAATGGTGTGAAGAACTCCACATAGGGTATCGAGCAGAGTGATCTGCTAAGTTATTGTACAATATGTTAAATGAGTGAAAAAAGGAGATTTTTGTGTACTCACCGTAAAATCCTTTTCTCTTAGCCTCAAATTGGGGGACACAGGACCATGGGTGTTATGCTGCTGTCCACTAGGAGGCGACACTAGGCAGAATCTGGAAAAGATTAACAGTGGCTTCTCCTCTGCAGTATACACCCATGGAGCAGGCACTGCCTTAACCAGTTTTGTGCTAAAGCAGTGGAGGTAACCTAGCATTGATTACAGCTGTAGAGCGCCTGTTTTAAGGCAACTATATACAACAATGCTCGCCATGAGGTAACTATATACAAATTCCAGAACACTTTGAGAACTCACACACGACCCGAACGGGCACCAGGGCGGGAACTGTGTCCCACAATTTGAGGCCAAGAGAAAAGGATTTTACGGTGAGTACATAAAAATCTCCTTTTCTCCTTCGCCTCATTGGGGGACACAGGACCATGGGATGTCCTAAAGCAGACCCTGGGTGGGAACAGCAATGGAACGAACCTTGACTAAAGATAGGCCTCTACATGTGGGTTACTGCCGCTTGCAGGACCCGTCTACCCAGATTTGCATCTGCTGATGACGGAGTATGGACTCTGTAGTGTTTTGTAAACGTGGGTACGCTAGTCCATGCGGCCGCCTTACACACTTGTTGAGCCAAAGCCTGGTAGCGAATAGCCCAGGAGACCCCTACCGCATGAGTAGAGTGTGCCTTGATACCGTCCGGAATGGGTACATTTTTGAGTCTCTAGGCATCCTGAATAGTGGATTTGATCAACCTAGCTAACATAGCCTTTGTGGCTGGCATGCCTCTGTGGCTGCCTTCTGTGAGAATGAAAAGAGAATCCGACTTCCTAAATGGCGCTGTTCTAGACACATATATACGCAGGGCCCTGGCGAGATCCAGCGTATGCAGCGGCGTTGGACACAGTGATGGCAAGGTAATTTCCTCATTGATATGGAAGGAGGACACCATCTTTGGAAGGAATGCTGGGACCGTACGTAGCACGACCTTATCCTGGTGGAACACCAGAAAAGGCTATCTGCAGGAGAGTGCTGACAGTTCTGACTCTCTGCGGAGCGATGTTATTGCAACCAGAAATACAACCTTCTGGGATAGCAGGCAGAGCACAATTTCTCTAATGGGTTTAAACGGTGGAGTTTGCAATGCTAACAACACTAAGTTGAGATCCCACGTGTCTAGGGGTCTTCTGTATGGGGGGGGATCAACTGGGAGAACCCTTGAAGAAACGTCTTGACCTGCGGCTTCGCCGCTAGGCGTTGCTGGAACAGCACTAAGAGGGCTGAAACCTGGCTTTTAAGCAACCCTAGAGACAGTTTGTTATCTAAGCCTGACTGCAAAAAACAAGTACCCTAGGTAGTGAAAAAGGGAGTGGCTCTTGATTTCGCGATGCGCACCAGGAAAAGAACGCTTTTCAAGTGCGGTAGTAAATCCTAGCCGAGGTCGGTTTTTGTGCTCTGATCATGGTACGAATTAAGTCCTGTGAGAAACCCGCGTGATCTAAAATCCAGGTTTCAAGGGCCACGCCGTCAAATTCAGAGCTTTTGAATTCTGGTGGAAGAACGGGCACTGAGACAGAAAATCCGGACAATCTGGCAGCCGCCAGGGCACATCTGCTGTGAGCTGCACGATGTCTGGGTACCATACGCGTCTTGGCCAGTCTGGCGTGACGAGGATGACGGGCATCCCTTCTTGTCTGATCTTTTGCACCACCCTGGGGATCAGTGGCAGAGGCGGGAATATGTAGGGCAGTTGGAACTGTTGTCCAATCCTGCACTAGAGCATCTGCCCCTATCGACTGTGGTTCCTGTGACCTGGCTATGAAGGCGGGGACCTTCGTGTTGAGCAGTGATGCCATGAGGTCCACATCTGGATTCCCCCAGCGCTGGCAAATTTGCTGAAAAACGTCAGGATGCAGGGACCACTCTCCTGAATCTATGCCCTGGCGACTGAGGTAGTCTGCTTCTCCTGGAATGTGTACAGCTGACAGTCTCGATCCAGTTGATTCCGCCCAATGAAGGCTGTGTCGTACTTCCTGCATTGCCTGGACACTGCGGGTTCTGCCTTGGTGATTGACATATTCCAAGGCAGTGGCATTGTCTGCTTGAACTCTGATGTGAGCCCCCGCGAGGTATTGATGAAACGCCTGTAATGCTAGTTAAATGGCTCGTATTTCCAGTAGGTTTATCAGCAGTTTAGTTTCGGCTGGCGACCACTTTCCCTGTGCTCTGTGATGTAGGTACACTGCGCCCCATCCTGTCAGGCTTGCATCTGTGCTCAGTATTTTCCACTGCTCTGGGAGAAATGACTTCCCCCTTGTCAGCAACTCTGGCCAGAGCCACCAATGCAGTGACTGTTTGGTTGCCGCTGATAGGCAGAACAATTTGTCTAGGGAAAAGGTGTTCTTGTCCTATGCTTTGAGTATGGCCAGTTGGAGACCTCAGATGCAGTTGTGCAAACGGTACAGCTTCTATCGCTGCTGCCATCCTGCCCAGAGCTCTCATGGTAAACCTAAAGGAGCGCGGTGCAGCAGGTCGCGAACCCCTTGAGTGCTTGTGCTTTCTACTCGGGCAGTATCACTAGCACCTTGGCAGTGTTGAACTGCATGCCCAGAAAGATTAGCGATTGACTTTGGACTGGCGATGACTTCTGTAGGTTGACTAACCAACCGAGTGTGTGTAGCGTGTTCGCGTTATGGCGACGCTGCGTACGCAATTTTTGAATGTCTGAGCTCGTCCAGGTATAGTAGGATGACTATGCCCCTGGAGTGTAGAATGGTCATGACTGCCGCCATGACTATGGTGAACACTCAAAGCCGTGGCAAGTCCAAAAGGCAGCACCACGAACTCGTAGTGATCCTGACCTATTGCGAAGCGCAGAAACTTTTGATGCACGGACGCGATTTGTATATGCAGGTACACATCTTGTATGTCTATGGACGCAAGAAACTCTTCTCGTTCCATGGATGATATTATGGATCGAAGAGATTCCATGCAGAACGGTCGTATGCGAACAAATTTGTTTAGTTGCTTCAGGTACAGTACAGGTCTTACCCTTCCTCCTTTTTTGGGGACTGTGAACAGATTGGAGTAGAATCCTTGAAACCGTCCACCCGATTGCACCGGTACAATGACTTCTGTTTGTAACAACGAGTCGACTGCCTGAAAAAACGCGCGGAACTTGGGCGGTGCTTGTGGTGGCACCGAGCGAATAAAAAGATTTGGCGGAAGGGATGTAAACTATTTTATAGCCGGAAGACACTACTTCCTTGGCCCACTTGTCTTCTATAATAGGCAGCCAAAGTCACTGAAAGCGTAAAAGTCTGCCGCCTACCCGTGAGGTGTCGTCTGAGACTAAAGAGTCATGCTGAGGAGGGCCTATTGGGCTTAAACCCTTTAGGTTTTGCCTGATGCACTCTTGACTGCCAGACTTTGTCCGACCTCTGGTTTGAGCGCGACATGTCTCTACGTGGGGAGCGGCTCTGCGCCTGCTGCGGTCGCGCTGCAGACCTGCCAGACGAAGTTCGAAAGGATCGAAATCGTATTTGCTGACGTCGATTAAAACTGCGTTTTGATCTTTGTTGGGGAAGAGACGTGCTCTTACCCCCGTGGCAATCGACATTAGTTTATCCAATTTCTCCCCGAACAACCGTTCACTGAGATACGGCAGATGTGTGAGGGACTTTTTGGAGACTGCATCAGCTTTCCATTCTTGTAACCAAAGGGCACGCCTGATTATGATAGCGTTCGAAGCCGCTACCGCCGCACAATTTGCGTAGTCTAGAGCCGCATGCATCATATAATTTCCCATCACGGATATTTGTAGTGCCTGATCCACTAATAAAACATCTGTTGATCGGAGGGTGGTATGGAATTGGGTCGCCCAGGTCATGATGGTCTTGGCTGCCCAGACTGACGCGAATGCCGGTGATAAAGATGACCCTGAGGCCTCAAAAATGGAACGGGTCACCTGTTCTACCTGACGATCTGTTGCATCCTTGATGGATGAACTGTCCGGCAGCGACAGCAGCGTCTGCGCTGCTAACCTAGAAACAGTGATCTGCGATTACCAAATTTCTTTTCGGGATGTAAGCGATGCCTTTGGATAATTGCCTCGAACTCAGGATGATCCGAAAAACATTTATGTGGTTTTGTGGCCTTTGAAAGGAAATGTTATGCTCTGGAGCATCCGGGGTCGGTCCAACACCTGATTGATGGATGAAATTACATCCTCCACCAATGCTGCTGTGTCTATGGACGTCTCTTGATCCAGCTCTGAGTCTGAATCACAGATGGCCTCAGAGCCCTGAGGGTCCCTGTGCCTGTCCCTGTTTGGGGATGCCCTGGAACTGTGAGAAGATGCTGAAGACTGCGACCTAGGCGTGCGCTTGTGCCCAGTTCTGGTCGTGGACGGACCCGGGTCAGCTGAGCCCTGGCTCATGCGACTATTATGCTGCACTGGCGACGCCGCTGGCATGGAGGCTGAATGACCCTGCAGAGCCTGGAGCAATGTGGACAACTTTTCTATGGACTGCGACATAGATTGTGACAATGTTTGGGACATTACCATGGCCCATCCAGTCACAGTAACAGGCACATCTGTAGTCACCGTGGGTAGTGGGGACTCTGACTTCAACGCAGTCCTGGCAGTGCGGGGACGTTCATCCGCTGGGGAGTGAGGCCCTGCAAACTGTGCATGAGGCATAAAAAAAGAGAATTTTGTTTACTTACCGTAAATTCTTTTTTCTTGAATCATTAATGGGAGACCCAGACAATGGGGTTTAGGCAGTCTGCCCTCCGGAGGCCACACTAAGTACTACAAGTTTTTTGTAGTCTCCGCCCCTCCGCCTATAAACCCCCACTGCAGGAGCAGATCCTCAGTTTAGTTCACAAGCTGCGAGGAGGCAACCCACACCACAACTCTAGGCATGGCTGCGAACAATGCTAGCCAAAGAAGCCTGAGCCAACAAGGTCCAAAAACACAACAAAACGTCCAACGGGACAACCGGGTGGGTGCTGGGTCTCCCATTAATGATTCAAGAAAAAAGAATTTACGGTAAGTAAACAAAATTCTCTTTTTTCTGATCATCATAATGGGAGACCCAGACAATGGGGATGTCCTAAAGCAACACCCCAGGGCGGGAAAAGAGTTCCTTTGAGACGGTTGATGTGCGGGGCACCTCAAAGGTGAGCCACCGCCGCCTGTAGGACCCGCCTGCCCAAACTCGCATCCGCAGAGGCATGGGCATGTACCATGTAATGTTTGGTAAACGTATGGAGGCTAGACCAAGTGGCTGCCTGGCAAACTTGTTGAGCCGAAGCCCTGTGCCGCAGAGCCCAAGAGGCACCAACGGCTCTGGTAGAGTGAGCCTTCAATCCCACCGGGAGAGGCATACCAGAAGAACGGTAAGCTTCCAGAATAGGAGCTTTGATCCACCGCGCCAAAGTAGATTTTGAGGCCGGGGAACCCCTACGGCGACCAGCCGTAAGGACAAACAGAGAGTCCGAGGTGCGTACCGACGCAGTACGAGACACATAAACCCTGATAGCCCTCACCAGGTCCAGAGTGTGTAACTCCTTCTCACTCCTGTGAGTCGGGTTAGGGCAAAAAGAAGGGAGAACAATCTCCTGATTAATATGAAAAGGTGACACCACCTTAGGCAAAAATTCTGGCCTCGTGCGCAACACCACCTTATCCTGATGAACCACCAGGAATGGAGACTTGCACGAGAGAGCTGCCAGTTCCGAGATCCTCCTGAGCGATGTAATGGCCACCAAAAACGCCACTTTCTGGGAAAGATGGACCAGAGAAACATCCCGCAAAGGCTCAAAAGGAGGCTTCTGCAAGGCCGCCAGGACCACATTGAGGTCCCAAGGATCAAGAGGACGCTTGTACGGTGGAATCACCCGGCTAACTCCCTGCAGAAACCTACGGACCGTTGGTATCTTAGCCAAACGCTTGTCGAACAGCACCGACAGTGCCGACACTTGTCCCTTCAGAGAACTGAGGGACAATCCCATGTCCATTCCTGACTGAAGGAATGAAAGCAACGTTGGGAGACGGAAAGGCCACGCCTTCCGGCCAACAGAAGCACACCAGGAAAAGTAAACTTTCCAAGTTCTGTGGTAGATTTTTAACGAGGTAGGCCGTCTGGCCCTGGTTAAAGTGGAGACAACCGAGGGAGAAAAACCTCTGGAAGTCAAGAGCCAGGACTCAAGGGCCACACAGTCAACTTGAGGGCCGCGGAATTGAGATGGAAGAACGGCCCCTGAGACAGAAGATCTTGTCTGTCTGGCAGCCTCCACGGTTCCCCGTCTGCGAGCCGCCACAGGTCCGGATACCACGACCTCCTGGGCCAATCCGGAGCCACTAGAATGGCTCTGCGACATTCCGTCCTGATCTTGCGCAGGACTCTGGGAATCAACGCCAACGGCGGAAAAACATACGGAAGATGGAACCTGGACCAATCCTGGACCAGAGCATCCGCTCCCAGAGCCTGAGGATCCCATGAACGCGCCATGAACTGCGGAACTTGATGATTGAGGCGAGACGCCATCAGATCCACATCTGGAGTTCCCCACCGTCGACAGATGGACTGGAAGACGTCCGGGTGTAGAGACCACTCTCCGGCGTCCATGCCTTGCCGGCTCAGGTAGTCGGCTTCCCAATTGTCCACTCCTGGGATGTGGACGGCCGAGATCATGGAATTGTTGTCCTCCACCCATAACAGGATGCGGTGGACTTCGGCGAGGGCCTGGGCGCTTCGAGTCCCGCCCTGATGGTTTACGTAGGCGACGGCTGTCGCGTTGTCCGTCTGAATTCGTATGGGTTTCCCTGCCAGAAAACGGTGGAAAGCCAGAAGAGCCAGGTAAATCGCTCTGATTTCCAGGACATTGATTTGCAGAGCGGACTCTGACACCGTCCAGAGACCCTGGGCCCTGTGGTGCAGGAACACCGCGCCCCAGCCTGTGAGGCTGGCATCCGTGGTCACTATCAACCACGAAGGCTGAAGGAAGGACCGACCCCGCGCCAAGTGATGGGGTTGCAGCCACCAATGAAGGGATTCCTTGGTCCGAGGAGAGAGAGACACCACTCTGTCCAGAGATGACGACCTCTTGTTCCACTTGTGGAGAATTTCCATCTGCAAAGGGCGGAGATGAAACTGCGCAAAAGGCACTGCTTCCATTGCCGCCACCATGCACCCCAGCAGCTTCATTAAGCCCCTCAGAGAGGATTGTGGCGAATGAAGAAGGGTGCGAACTGCCGACTGGATGGAGGCCTGTTTCTTGCTGGGTAGTAACACCAGCGCCGGGGCTGTGTGAAATCCATGCCCAGATAAGTCAACGACTGGGTTGGCACCAGTGCGGATTTCGGGCGATTCAGAATCCAGCCAAACTGTTCCAGAGCCTTGAGGGTCGCATCCAGGCTCCCCTGACACAACTCCTGCGACTGGGCCTTGATCAGCAGATCGTCCAGGTAAGGTATCACGGCATGACCCTGAGCATGTAGGGTTGCCACCATTGCCGTCATCACCTTCGTGAAGACCCGCGGGGCCGAGGCCAGACCGAACGGTAATGCTACAAATTGGAAGTGTTCTTCCCCCACCGCAAACCTGAGCCAGCGTTGGTGTGCTGGCGCAATGGGTACGTGCAGGTAGGCATCCTTGATGTCCACGGACGCCAGGAAGTCTCCCTGAGACATGGCAGCAATCACCGAGCGCAGAGACTCCATGCGAAACTTCCGCACTTGCACATGTTGGTTGAACAATTTCAGATCCAGCACTGGGCGAAACGAACCGTCCTTCTTTGGAACTATGAAGAGGTTGGAGTAGAACCCTCTGAAACGTTCCCCAGATGGCACTGGGATCACAACTCCGTCCCTCTGAAGACCAATCAGGACTTGGTGAAAAGCCTGCGCCTTCTCCGGTGACGGGGAGGAAAGAAAGAAACGGTTTGGAGGAAATGACTTCAGCTCGATCCTGTAGCCCCGAGAGATAATGTCTCTCACCCACCGGTCTTGAACATGGAGATGCCATACGTCCTGAAACCGGGCCAGGCGGCCTCCGACCGATGGGGTGGCAGGAGTTGGGAGCGAGTCATGTAGAGGACACCTTGGGGGCAGCCGCGGCCGCCGGCTTTTTCTGGCGAGTCTTATTATGCCAGGGACCAGAGGGTTTACCTCCTTTGTCCGATCGCGTGGACGAGTTAGAAGGTTGCGAGCCGGGACGAAAGGACCGCTGCCTGGGATTCCATTTGTGAGACCTCTGTGGCTTGGGTTTATTCTGAGGGATCTTCTTCTCAGCAAACTCCTTAATCCTCTTATCCAGCTCGTCCCCAAAAAGTCTGTCGCCCGAAAAAGGCATGACTTGTAAAATCCTCTTGGACACCTTATCCGAGTCCCAGAGGCGCATCCACAGCAATCTGCGTAAGACCACCGCATTCGCAGAAGCCACGGCCGTCCGATTAGCTGTTTCAAAGGCAGCTGATCTGGCGTAGTCAGCGTAGGTCTTAGCCTTATTGGCAAGAGCCGTCACCTCCGGGTCAGACCCCGGGATATCGGTGATCCCCTCCAGACACGCAGTAATGGCCTGTAACGTCCAAACTATAGAAAAGTTTGGGGCAAAAGAAGACCCCACAGCCTCATATATAGACTTAGCATATGACTCGCATTGCTTGTCGATAGGATCCTTCAGAGAGGAACTATCCTCTGCTGAAAAAAGAGAATGAGCCGCAACTCTAGTCATGGAAGCGTCCACCCGAGGTGAGCGCGACCATTCCTCCAGAACCTCCTTAGGAAAAGGATAACGTGAATCCTTAGTCTTCCTAACAAAACGCCTTTCAGGATGCTCCCTTGGCGTCCTGACCACTCTCCAAAAATTGGAATGGTCAGTGAACAGACCACGCGACTGACCTAATGGCGGCAGCCACTGGAAAGATTCCTTCCGCGGTCTCTCCACCACCGCAGCCGGTGGGACGAGCCCCAGGGTTTCGTTAATGGAGGAAATCAAGTCCTCCACACCGTCCCCCGGACCCTCTGACGGAGCCGTGTGGTGCCGGGGCTCAGGGCCAGGGTCTCCCCCCTCATCATCACTATTAGATGGATGTTCCTCATCAGAGGAACGATGTTCACCATCCTCAGGGTCATCCTCCCAGCGAGGTCTCTTGCGAGAACCCTCACTCAGTCGGGGTTCAGACCCAAGTGCCCCTGCCTGGGGGGCTGAATCAGACAGCCTCCTTAGTATAGCCTCTAAGGATTGCGACATGGAAGACATTCGGGACACTACAGTATCATTAAACGACCTCTGAACATCCCATGGCCCAGCTTCCCCCTGAACCTCAGGGGAGAGCAGTGGTGCTGCAGCTGCAGAGGCAGAAACACTGGGACCAGGCCCAGTGAGACCGCAAGCTGCACAGGCACTATCCCCATCTACCTGTCCCATGCACTGTTTGCATGCCTTGGACCTTGTGTCGGGAGTCCCCTGTCCAGCCGTAGACATACTGGCGCCGCCCCGGGCAGTAAGGGTTAACACCGGGCACCCCGCGGAATACCGATCAGGGAAGCGGTGAATCAAAGCGGGACGTGTGCGACCTCCTCGGGCAAACTGCAGCTTCTCCCCGGAGCGCGATGTGCACGCCACCAATCCTCACAGGAATGAGGAGAAAATGGCCGACGCGCCACTAATGAGTGGGCGCGGCTAAGCAGAAGCCCGAGGAGACCGAGTACACATAGGCCGCAAGGAGCGTGACGTCACCGCCCAGAGGGGGACGCGCTCAGGAGCCGCACACAGGGAGAAAAAAGGCGCCAGAACCTCAGTAATGGCGGCCACACTGTGTAACGCGGCTGACAATAAGAGGATCCCTTCAGGAAGGGGTCTCCTCCCAGAACCGCATGTCCCTAGGGAACCGAGGTTCTCCATACATGGCCAAACAATAAATACATTCACCATGTCCCCCCAGGCCCACATAAAGGAGATACAGAGTACCTTCACCCAGTGGGTCCACGTCCAGCACCGGTCCAACGGGCAGGGGACGGGGGGTTCAGGTCCGGTCCGCAGGATACGCTTCCATGGAGAGGCCGCAGACCGGAACGGAGCTGTGCAAGGCTCCAGGGCTCCCACCCCACCAGAGCGCTTCAGAAGTGAGTAGTGGGGGAGCACGGCATAGTACCAGGCCAGACAATAAAGTCCTTGTCCAGGCCCGAGGGCTATGGACCAAGGTACCTCTACCTGTATGCACCCAAAGGTGGACAGGGAGTATGCCGGGGATCCCCACGGCAGGGATCCACTTGTCTTCATTGCATCACAACATCTTCACAAATAAATCTCCTGTGACTGCAAGTCATAGGTGTGATCTCCGAGCACACTGAAGTAAAACTGAGGATCTGCTCCTGCAGTGGGGGTTTATAGGCGGAGGGGCGGAGACTACAAAAAACTTGTAGTACTTAGTGTGGCCTCCGGAGGGCAGACTGCCTAAACCCCATTGTCTGGGTCTCCCATTATGATGATCAGAAAAGAGCTATACACCCTGGTCCTCTTAGTTTTGGAGTCTGGCATAGTTACCCCAATACAGGCTGCTTATATACAAAGGGCCACCGCAGAGGGGAAACTACTGTTTGCTCTTACCCAGTCTTCTGGAGTGTGCCCTCCAGATGTGCCGCGCCCTGTTCCCCACTGAGACTGCTGTTGCTTCTCGCATGTGATATATACAGCTGCAGTCTGTAATGGCCGCAAGAAGAGGACTGGATTCGGCAGAATGAGGGCGGAAGGTGAGGGGCGGAGCTAGCTGCACAATAGACTGCCACATCATACTGTGTGCTGCAGGCTCAGTTCCGCCCCCTGTAAGACGCTGGCCGCGTAATTTGCGTCATCCGGGGGGTGGGCCAGGGGTGGGGACAGAGGCGGCGGCCTCGGACTAAGCCGAAGCCGCGGCCTAAAGTAAAAATTGCAGACGGAAACAGCTCCAGGGCAGCGTGAAGGACCCCGCCAACCATCCTAACTAGCTACCAGGTGACCTGCATGGCCCTCCGCAGGGGACCCCTAGCCCCTGGTTTCCTGCAGCATGGCCACTTTGTCTGCAGAGGCACAGTCAGCTCTGCCCCACAATTAACTTCCCCCCCCTCAGGTCTACATAGGAACCTGTGTGTCCTGGGGCTGCTGCAGCAGTGCTTGCTGCTAGTTGCTGTGCCTGCACAGCATTTCCCCTGCTGGGGCTGCTGCTGCGTTGGTGCCCCGACTGCAGTATTTCCTGCTCATACCTGCGGTGCTGCTAGGTGCTTAGGGAAATCTGCTAACCACAGACCGAGGGCTCCTGTTCCGCCTCGACTTCAACCCAGCACCCCAACAGTGGTATGTCGAGGAGGGAGCGGCATGTGGCACGACCCAGAGACCCACTTGTCTTCATATTTAAAGAAAAAAATCCAAAAGTAAAAAAAAAATGTTAAGAAAAATAAAATTGTAGTGCTCCTCCTAGCGACACTAAGCAAAAACTGGTTTAAGGCAGTGCCTGCTCCAGGGGTGTATACTGCAGAGGAGCCACTTTTAATCTTTTCCAGATTCTGCCTAGTTTCGCCTCCTAGTGGACAGCAGCATAACACCCATGGTCCTGTGTCCCTGAATGAGGCGAAGGACAAAAAAAACATTTCATATAATATAAAAGATCATGTGGCTGTCAAAGAGTATAACATTTGGGACTCCATTCTAGAGTGGCAAGACCCAATAATGTTTTGCAAGCAGCCTTATTACAACCATGTACACGAATTAGAGACTTTAAACTTTGCTTTCTGTCCATTCCTTCTCAATTTAGGATCCCTGTTTGAAATAGTTCCCATCCACAGAAAACTATAATGGGGCTAAAAACTGCACATTTCTAATACCTTGGATACATTTATGTACACCTTCACTAGCAGCCTAGACAATCATATGCTTCTTGGTGTTTCAAGGTTTTGGCTATAAACTACAAAGTTCATAGTGCAAGACACTTCATTGTAAAATTTTCAGGTTTTATTTACAGAAAATAGAGACTGAGCACTACAAATTTACCTACCAAGATTTGCTAGCTAAAGAGAGAGAGAGCAGTCACTCTAGCCCAACTACGGAAACTGTATAAGTGCAACTTAGAATACCTGAAAGCAGTCTTGATCTTGACCTCTTATTAAAAGCCGCAGATGCTGTATTGAACTCATTGACGTGTTCCTTAACATTAACTTTTGATGTCTGAAAAATAAAAAAAATAAAATCTCTTTAAAAAATATTTGGAAAAGCCAAATTTTCATTCCCTGTTCAATTTTCCTTTTTACGCTTTTGTTTTTTTTCCATAAACTAAGTTTCCAATAGAGTTGTCAGTGTTTGAGGAATTATGCTAGTAGAGATCACAAATGTCAACTATGACAACAGCCCTGAATCAACTGGAAGCAACAGAGGCATATAAGATAATTAATTTTACCGCAATGTTTGTACATAATGTCATGATGTAATCATTATATTCTCTGTTTCTGCAATGAATACGCCTTTCTCTGCAGTTATCTTCTCTTTGTCTAACCATGTATAAAAAGCCCCACACCATGGTATGAGGCCAGACCACGCCATTGTCCGGACACCTGCGTGTGTCTGATTGCCTTGTGCCTGTCTTCCAATAATGCTCTATTGCGTTCTCTAATAAACTTCAGTCTCTACTTCAAGAAGAGTTGTCTACGGTGTCGAACCTCTCAAGGACTTTGTACGAGAGACAAAATATCCAACAACTCCAAATTACCTTATTCAAGAAGTTTGGAGGCTTGTCTCTGTGCTGTTTGGCGTATTGTAGGCAAGATTTGTGGCATTTGCGCAGTAATGGCTTTCTTCTGGCGACTTGACCATGCAGTCATATTGTGCATCTTGAAACATCCACACCACTAGTTTTCAGTGAGTTCTGTATTTCAGCTGATGTTATTTGTGGGGTTTTCTTTGCATCCCGAAAACAATTTCCCTGGCAGTTGTGGCTGAAATTTTTGTTGGTCTACTTGATCGTGGTTTGGTTTTCAGAGAGCCCCTGATTTTCCATTTGTTAATCACAGTTTGAACATTGCTGACTGGCATTATCAATTCCTTGGAAATCTTTTAGTACCCCTTTCCTGTTTTATACAGTTCAACTATCTTGTTAGATAATTCCTTTGCTTTCCCCTTGATTCACAATCCAGAAATGTCAGTGGCTGAATGAAAGATGCAGGAGTCTGTCTGGATCCCAGAAACTCACTCAGCTTTTATGCGCACACACTGATAAGCAAACAGGTCACAGGTGAAAGTGTTACCTTAACTAGCCATTCAAACCCATTTGTGTCAACTTCTGCGCAGGTTATCAGGCCAAATCATTAAAGTATGTGAACTTTTGTTAGGGTCATTTGGATGTTTTTGGTTGTCATTATGATTTAAGAAGAGAAAACACAGTAGTTTGACAATATTCTCTGAAAAAAGGCCAAGAAAGCAAAAAAGCTGACTGGGTGTGTAAACTTTTGAGCACAACTGTACTTCTAAGCATAATCAAGGCAAAAAAAGTCATGTCACATGAACCTGCACAACAAAACACCGTAAGATGAAGGTCAAAGCAATTTCTAACTAAGTCTGGTATAAACGATCTTTGTCTGAACTGGCAATAGTATTTGAAAGCAACACGAAAAGTGGTATACTGAATTCACTCAAAGAAAACTTACATGGCTCTTCCAAGGGCAACTCCTCCCCAAGACATGAACTGCTTATTGGAAAGAATAGGTGGTATATCCGAATTATTGAGTGCTGGATTTGCGGAATTATTGATTACTGGTAGTTCACTTTCTCCAATCAATGTGACTTCATACTGGGGACCTGAAGGCTGCACAATTACTTTCAAAGAACTGTGAAAGAATAATGAAAAAATTATAGCTTAAATAATCACAGACTTTACGATATATGTCACTATGAATTGTACTATATACCTCTGATTAGATTTAGAAGACTGTGGAGTGAACGTAACAGAAACTTCTTGTTCTTCCTCAGGGAAAGAAATAATTCTTCTGGGTCCACAGTGAAAACACCATCTACATTTGTACACTGAGGAAGGAAACAAACTTAAGTCATCTACATATAGCTGTTGCTGGTGATGCAAAAATTTATATCAGAGGTCACAAGGCAGGGTCACAGGTAATGCTGTCAGCTTTGGCAATTGGAGGTGAATCTATATTGATCTATATATGAAGCAATTTAAAAGCTTTTCCCGCCATTAAGAGAGTTGTACAAGCATATTCTTTGTTCTTTTTCAGGATGCAACTATTAAAAGGGGTTGTCCAGAAGGATTTTAATATTTCAAAAGTCTTGAAAAACTCCTTTACTAATCAAATTGGTGAAAGCATGTCTCCTCCACCCCAAGCATAAAAGATGGCTCTCGGGTGAAAAAATGGTTTGGCCAACAGCTATTTCTCCAGACACCCCCATAAACATGGCTACTTGGCTCCGCTGGGAGCTCCTATGTCGTGTATGAGAATGCCATTTCCAAACTCCTATGCATTTAGCTGCTAACCCAGAATAAAAAGGATAGGAAGTCCAAAGGCAGATATGCAGAATACTTACCTCCCCGGAGACCTCTGGGAAGAGAGTTGTGAGACCATCATACACATTTATTTTCATTACTCACTTTTATAATCAATAATTATCACAACTTATAGATATTATCATCACTGTCCCCATTGGGGTGCACAATCTAAGTTCCCTATCATAAGGTCTTTGGAATGTAGGAAGAAATCAGAGTATCCGGAGGAAACCCACACAAACACAGGGAGAAAATAAAAAGTCCTGTATATGTAGTCTTTGGTGGGATTTGACCCCAGCACAGCAAGATGGCAATGCTAACCAATGGGCCACCACGCTGCCCACTACACAGTCTGTTGTGTGAGATCGCCGATAACAGTGTGCTCAACTGATAATAAAAGCCTTGAATTTTCATTTCACCTCCTAAGCACCAAATGTGAGCAGTACCATCTTTAAATCGTGTATATATATATTAAAGGATGTCACCTTTCCTTATATAGTAAAAAACTGCATTCCCCGTAAAATTGTGGGACATGATTTCCTTGAACTTTTCATTGTGCAATATCTCTTAAAAATTTATTGGTTCTAGAAAAACACTGGAAACAGTGCAGAGTGTGTCTTATCCACGATATATGTAAGAACAGAACAAGGAATGGGGATGCTCACCTGAGAGAGAGTTCTAATAAAATCACATTGCTCCTAATGGTTTGGTCACAATGGCTGCTGCAGTCCCCAGAGGATAAATCATCAAAGTGTCGGAGAAATAAAGGGGTTAAAATTGTGCTGCCATTCACGAATAGCTTGAATTCCTAACACACTCGGAGACAAATTAGCGGAGTAGGGTAGAACAAGTAAATACAAACGGAGATACTTCACCCCTCAGTTCCCCCCTCTTAACACCCTCCCCCTCTTTCTTTTCCGCTCTCTTAATCAGACTCCTCCTATTTCCTCCTTTCTCTTTTTAACTTACTTTCTATAACCTACTCTACACTCTCTTCTTTTCATTCTATTTTGTTTCTCAGATGTCTATGATAAGGAATACAATTCTCAAAGACAGCATTATGACAACGCTCTGGACAATCAATTAATGGTTAATAAGTGAATTTGACTCATGTAAGGCCCTCTTCACATCACGTTTTTTGTGGATCCGTGTCTATCTGTTGTAAAACTGATAGCCGCGGATCCGATTTGGCCTCCATGTATCCCTATGGGCACCGATGTGCACAGATTGGTCCTTATTGAGTTCTGATTGTGTCAGTTTTGTGATGGATCTGTTTGTGTCACATTTTTCCAGTCCCCAAAATTGGAGCCTGCTCCTATTTTGGCCTGCCTTGAAAAAAAAAAAAATCGGACAGAAACAGATGTGTTGCTGTCCGTTTCAAATAACATGGTGCTCTATGGTGATGGATTAAAACGGATCCGTCAAAAAATTGGACCCGTAAAACGTATCTGATTTGCTGTACTGCACATGCTCAGAAGCAAGGTAAAGCCCTATCTCTGATGATGGATCCGTGGAAAACACTGATCCGTGGGCATCAGTGGCATCTGTTGGCACAGATCCGTGTCTATCCGTGTGATCCTTGAAATTCAAGAATCACCATGGATGTGCAAACAATGTGATGTGAAGGGGGCCTTAGTCAATTATGTTTTATTTGATTGTCTTGCTGTTTCACTTGACTGTTTGGCTATTTTTTACTTTTCCTTGTCCTTGCTTGGATACTTTTTACTTTTTGTATGTTATACATGAAAATATTCAATAAAAACGGTTTAAGAAAAAAAAATGTGCTGCGATATACCAGGGATCATACCAAAGTAAAATTATGTGAGTTCATTTCTCTATGCATTTTAGGAAAAAAATCATATTCCCTTCTTCAGGACCATTCACATTGGTGATTTTTTTTCTCTGAAGAAGGTAATATGATTTTTATCTGAACGCGCACAGAAATAAAATCATGTTATATTACTTCAGTGTCATCCTTTTACATAGCAACATGGTTTTAACCTTTGCATTTCTCTGGCTCTTTGGTGAAAAATGTATTGGTAAATAAACAACTGATTTATGGTTTATCTTCAATTTGTTGTGTCCCACCACACAGAAACAGACTACAGAATGTCTGACAACACGGACACAACCTACTGGACAAGTGATATCCCACAGCCCAGGCGTCAATTTATGTATGCATTCCCAGGAGGAATAACAGTAACGACACAATGTAACGTTCTAAGAAAAGAGCCCTGCAAAAAAAAAAAAAGTCCTGCGTTGGAAGAGGTAATAAAAGGATGGAAATCTGACTGATGATTATCTGACTCTTTGGTGAGTTTTTTGTGCATTGGAGCAGCGCGGACCGTGACACACCTACACTCCCATCATTTCTCAAGAAAAGAGCCCTGGCGAGCACTGGCAGACAATGTGAACGGCCGCATCCCAGAGCTCTCCCGCCGACACCTGCTCTAACTAATTGATCCGTCATCGCCACCGCCAGCCTCAGCCGACCGGAGGGCATGCGAAGTGCTGCGGATCATTCTGCACCCAGCAGAGGAGTTCTGGAGAACCATAATGACCCGCAGGAGGCAAAAAGACGTGGGCTGGGGAGACGGCCTCAGCTCCCAAGATGGCACCGAGAAGAGGGAGAAGGCGGCAAAGGCTAATGTGGCCCATCTGCGCAGCATGCAAGCGGCTGCAAAACTGGAGCGATTTGCCCGCAGCATGGAGAGCACCGTGCGACAGAACTCCGAATGAGGTAAGGAGGAGGATGGGGAGGAGGTAGAGGAGAAAGGAATGCAGGAGAATAGAGAAGAGTCCCCTGATAATAGTAATGGCGGTGGTGGGACACTGACTGTGGAGGCAGAGGAGGATGGAGACACACAGGAGAACCCCACGCTTAAAGATGTTTTCACTATGGTGGTGGTGTCCTTCTGCAAACAGGCACTGACCACCTTAACACAACAAGTCCTGGGCATACAGTCTGAAGTAGCCAATATTAAGAAGGTCATGAATAACTGAATTAGTCCTTACCGGTAATTCCTTTTCTTGGAGCCTTCCACGACAGCATTGGAGGATGTCGTCCACGCCCTATTGGGGGACAGGAACACAGAGAGGTTAAAAGCCCCTCCCCTTCCTCAGTACTCCAGTGTTTACCAAGATCACCCTTAGCTATGGATTATCTGATATAAACCGGAACCAAACACCAACAAGGGGGGGAACTGATGCTGTCGTGGAAGGCTCCAAGAAAAGGAATTACCGGTAAGGACTTAGGGCCCTTTCACATCAGCGTTTTTTTAAATTTGCGGCAGATGCGGTGAAAAAACCGCATCTGCCGCAACTGCCGCATAACGGTTCCACTTGCGGCACGTTTGCGGTTTTTTCCATAGGAAGTATAGGGGCACTTGCGGCAGATGCGGCAAGTGCGGTATTGCACTTGCGGCAGGTGCGGCAGAGAAAAAAACCGCAGTAAGCCGCGGTTTTTTTCTCTGCCGCACCTGCCGCAAGTGCAATACCGCACTTGCCGCATCTGCCGCAAGTGCCCCTATACTTCCTATGGAAAAAACCGCAACCGTGCCGCAAGTGGAACCGTTATGCGGCAGTTGCGGCAGATGCGGTTTTTTCACCGCATCTGCCGCAAATTTAAAAAAACGCTGATGTGAAAGGGCCCTAATTCAGTTTTCTCCATTCGCCTTCCACGACAGCATTGGAGGAATACCACCGATACTCCTCAGGGTGGGACTATTGCCTGTAGGACTCTCCTACCAAAGGACAGATCCCGACTGAAGGACAGATCTAACCTATAGAGGCGAGAAAAAGTGAGGAGAGGCTACCACGTAGCCGCTCTGCAAATCAGCTCCGATGAAGCTCCAGCCTGCTCCGTCCAGGGAGTAGCAGCAGCCCGAGTTGAAGGAGCCTTCAACCCCACCGGAGGAGCAAGGACCGGAGCGACGTAGACCTCACAGATCACCTTCTTGATCCAGGAAGTGATGGTAGCCTGGGAAGTCTTCTTCCCTGTATTATTCCCAAAAGCCGAACAAACAGGTTCTGATCTAACCTCCAGGAAGCAGACTCTCGGAGATAGAGGAGGACAGTCCGACGAACATCCAAGGAGTGAAACACGGCCTCAGCCGCATTAGCAGGAGATTGACAAATTGAAGGCAGAACCACATCCTGGGACCGATGGAAAGCCGACAACTTTCAGAAGAAAAGATGAATGCAACCGAAGCGTAATGCGAACAACGGACACCACGAGGCACGGAGCCCAGACAGAGAGTGCCTGCAGTTCTCCAACTCTGGGAGCAGAAGTGATGGCCACCAAAAACGCCACCTTGTGAGAGAGACGTAAGGGATGCAGCAGACAAGGGTGCAAAGGGACTTTGAGCAGGCCCTTGGAGAACAAGCATCAAATCCCAGGGAGGGACAGAAGGCCGAATCCGGGGACGCCACCTCCAAGCAGAAGTAAAAAACTGCTTGAGCCATGGATGGGAAGCAAGATCCTGGGCAAAAACCGCCCCAAGTGCCGACCTCTGGACTTAAAGAGTGCTCGGCCGAAGCCCCAAATCCAAGCTACGCTGCAAAAATCCAAGAGTTGGGCCACTGAGGGCCCGGGTGAAACAGAGGACCCTGGGACAGTAGGTTGAGACTGGGCTAACATAATCGGTCCCTCCAGGCCCAGGTCTCGGATGGCGTCGTACCACGCCAGTTTGGGCCCCAGGGGAGCCACCAGGATAGTGTCACCCCCTCCGCCCGAATCCGTTGCAACGTCTTGGGAAGTGGCGGGATTGGAGGAAACGCATACACCAACCGGAAGTCCCAGGGATGGGCAAAAGCGTCCAGCCCCCGAGGATGGTCCAACCGCGTCAGGGAGAAAAAGGTTGGCACCTTTGTATTTGAGCCCGAAGCGAACAGGTCGATCGAAAAGACACCCCACCTGTCCGTAAGAGAGCGAAATACTTCCGGATGGAAGCACCATTCTCCTGGGTGGACCTCCGTGCGGCTCAAGAATCTGCCTGTACATTGGCCATTCCCTTCAGATGTACTGCCGAGGAGGAGAGAAGATGGCGTACTGCCCACAAAAGAACAGTCTTGCCAGCCCCTGCAAGTGTACGCCACGAGTACCGCCTTGGTACCGTAAGAAAGCAACCGTAGTCACATTGTCTGACAGGACCTTGACATGATGACCCTGGAGAACGTGAGCTGCAGCAAGAAGCGCTTCCTCCACTGCCAGAGGTTTGAAGACTGGCGACTGACCGAGCGACTCCAAATCACCTGGAACGGTGTGCGAACTACCATCGTGCCCCAACCGGAACCGCTGGCATCAGTGGGAACGGAGGTAACAGGAAGGTGTCTGGGATTCATCCCCAGGAAAGCGAGGTTACCACCCGCCCCGGGGTCCGGACCCGTGAGTTTAAGGAATCCTGACGTCTGTCCCAGGAACTCAGTATGTGTTCCCGGAGCAGTCGGGAGGGAGCCTGAGCCCATGTTACTGACTGAATGCAGGCCATCATGGCCCCTAACAGGGACATTGCTTCCCGCAAGGAGGGAGACCCCCCTTGCCCGGAAGCGGGTCAGATTCACGCGGCGCAAAAGCTGATATGTCACAGGAAGGAACGAGGTCTGTCTGGAGGAGGCCAGCAAGACTCCCATAAATTGACTTCGGGTTGCAGGCACCCGTTCCGAATCCCGAAGATTGGGTACCTATCCCAAGGACTGAAGAATCTCCAATGTGTTGGAGACCTTTGTGCGCAGAAGCACTGCCGAAGGAGCCACCACCAACATGTCATCTAAATAGGGAAGCATACATATCCCCTGGGTCTGGATGAATGTGATCGCTTCCCCCATGAGTTTGGTAACCTCTGGGGCCGACGAAATCCCAAAGGGCAGCACATTAAGCCGAGAATGGACCGTCCCGCCTGCCCCGGAGATCGTGAATCGCTGAAAGCGCTTGTGGGACGGATGAATGGGGACCTGAGAATACGCGTTCTGGAGGTCCACAACAACCTGGAGTAGCGCCCCTGGATCTCCTCTCCAGGAGGAACCGGGGACCCCACACCCGAATCCAACAGGTGTCGCAGACCCGACAAGAAAAAACCGTGCGAGAGTCTCCCTCAGGAAGGGAGAGGACTCGAAGACACGGAGGGGCTGGCTCTCGAATTCCAAGCGTAGACCCTCCCAAATGGTCGAGAGGATCCAAGGGCACAAGGAGATTGCTTGCCACTGTGGCAGAAACCGCAGGAGCCGCCCCGCAATGGGGAAGGCGACCTTGTTTAGGGGGCGGCTGGTGATGCCGCTGCTGGGGGAGAAAGATATTACGGGTCTTGTTCCCGTACTGGAATGCCCAGCGACCAGACTTACCCTTCCCTTTAGACTGGGAGGGTTGGCTGCGCTCAGGCCAAAAGGACTGCCTCCGAAAGGGCTCCTGTTCCGGGAGACACCTTTTCCGGTCTGACACCTTTTCCAGGATGTCATCCTATGCCCTTTGCAAGGGGAGGCCACACAGCTGGAGCTTAGACGTGACCTCCCCATTCCACCTTGTAAGCCACACTGCCCTGCGAGCTGTGTTAACCAACACTGTGCACCTGGCACCAACGCGGAACGACTCAGCAGAGTCATCGGCCAGGAAGCCCGTAGCACGTCTCAGAAGTGGAATGGAGTCCAAAGCTCCTCCCTGGGAGTACCCTGCAGGATGAATTCTCCCAGCTGGGTGAGCCACTTAAAGAGAGACCTGCTCACATGTAGAGGAAATGTACACCGTTAAAAGACATAGCTGCCGCCTCCCAGGATTTTTTGAGGACACTCTCCATTTTACGAACGAGGGGGTCCTTCAACCGGGAGGAATCTTCAAAAGGCAGCGCGGTCTTATATGCTAAGCTTCCCAAATGGAATACTGCCATAGACCTTCATGTTAGAAGTCCCATCGACTTTATAGAGACTTCCATAGAGATTCCCATTGGGTCTCTCATGAGGTCTCCCATCCAGCCCGTGACTGAGGCTCCTGCTGCTTAGCTTCAACAGTGTGTCAAGGGCAAGCACAATGGGTTTACAATAGCAGCTGATTGCTACCCTGGCCACATTAGGATGATGCATGGTCGGGATGGAAGGAGCACACCAGGACAGGAACCGATTCCAGCCCTCCCGTAAATAGCGTTTGTCACAGGCTTCCTGCTCTGCTGAAGCGTGCGGATCACTGCCTGGGAGAGACCCTTGGTCCTCAGGATCCCGGCCGCAACAGCCAGGCCGCCTGAATGAGTCCACCTTCGGGACCTCCCAGACAAAGTCATCACCCTCCAATCCACTCGGATGGGGTGAGCCGCTTAGCCTTCAGGCCTCTGAACATTTAGTCCTGCACAGAAGAAGGGGATTCCACCACCTCTACTCCCATGGTACAATGGACAGTGTCCACCAATGCACCAATGGACTCCGTGGAAAAATAGTAGTGTCCAGATTCTCGTGTCTGGACAGAGGCAACAGCGGCAATATCCACGCCGTCCTCTAACGCTGAGCTCTGGCCAGCCTCCATGAGATCCACAGAGTCACAATCCTGGAGCTTCCTCTCTTACGGAGGGGAAGGCCCGGAAGCTGCAGAAAACCCCGCAGTGCCGAGATAGAAGCCTGCACCTCTTCCCTAATGGATTGGAGCTCCTCAAGCAAGGATGGGGAGTCCATCCTGACAACCCTGTCAGTCATGGCCGACACCTTGTTGTAGGAAGAGGGAAATTTTGTGCCGCAGCCACATTATTGCTCCCTTTCACAGACGGCCCTCGTCTCCCTATAGATAAAAAGGGAAGAGAAGGGGGTCCCAGTGTGAGTGCACGGCTTAAATAACTCTACCCCTTGTGACCACCCCCAGAAACACTTACATGAGCTGGGGGAACGCTGGGCTCTGCAGAAGCAGAGGTGGAAGCCTATCACCCTCCATGTTTCAGGGATCAGCCTTACCTGGGTGTAGCTTCCGGCGGGTACTTATCCAGAAGTACCGTGCCCCCAACGAGGAACACCTGTTCCCTCCCTCCTCCTGGTCACCGGCCGCGGGCAGTAGCGCGCGAAAGTCCTGCTGGGTTCCCTGGAGCCGCGCCCAGCCTGCCACAGCCCTTACAGGAGCCGCCGCCCGAAACCGGAAGTGCCATCCCGGAACCGGAAGTGCCACCCCCGAAACCGGAAGTGCCTCCACGGCACCTCTGATGCATGCTCCAGGGACCGCAGCTGGAGGAGGGAGACGCCGGAGAGCTGAACAGGCCTCCGGCGTTGCAATACACGGCCTGCTTTGCCCCGTAGGACGCAGGAAGGCCGGATGGTCCCACCACGGGAGCCCCGAGAAGGAGGAGGAGGCCGCCCCCGACGTCCATCCCTGGCCCGGCTGTAAGTACACCCCAATGCTGCCTCTGCCGGCCTGACAGCACTGGAACCTCTCCATGCCCCAAGGGGGACAGGAAGACACTGGAGTACTGAGGAAGGGGAGGGGCTTTTAACCTCTCTGTGTTCCTGTCCCCCAATAGGGCGTGGACGACATCCTCCAATGCTGTCGTGGAAGGCGAATGGAGAAAAGGCTAATATCAAAACTGGAGAAATAGAAGGGAGTGGGGACAGCGGAAGATCAGATCATTAAGCTTCAAAAGTCTGAAAAGCAGTTTAAACAACAAATATCTGATGTTATGGCCAAAAATAACGATTTGGAGAATCGCTCTAGAAGAAATAATATCAGAATTGTTGGTCTTCCGGAAAAGACTGAGGGAAAAGACCCTACTAACTTTGTTGAAAAATGGCTTAAAGAACAGATTGGTTCGGACTCGCTAACTAAATTTTTTGCAGTGGAGCGTGCACATAGGGTCCCGATGCAGCCGCAGCCACTGGGCAAAGGACCTCGAGTCATGATTGCGAAACTGCTGCACTATAGGGACAGAGACATCATTATTCGCAAAGCTAGAGAAAATGAAGACCTTATGGTGAATGGCCAAAGGATTGGCATTTACCCTGACTACGCTGTTGCTGTACAGAAACAGCGTATGCAGTTAGTTTGGAGGAGTTAAATTGGTGTTAAATAGTCAATGGTGTTTCTGGCTAAATTGCGAGTAGTAGCCATGGACAAGGTCATGTTCTTCTTGGATCCAGAAGAGGCTGCACAATGGATTGAAAAAAATGCGAAGATTCTCCAGGCCAAGGGCTGATGGACTAACTTGGAACGAAGACAGTTCAAAAGAATGAGATCGGTTGAGGACATAAAGATATTGTTTTTTCTTTGTGTCTCGCAGTGAATATTTTGGTACTCCATGTGCTCATTCGGAGTACTGACACCTGTTGAAACTCACATACACCTGGACATATTGGGGGGGGTGTTCTTCTTCTATTTTGGATACCATTAACGTCCGGTTCCTGTTGCATTACTATTATTGCTTGATTTTTTTTCCCTCTAGGATGATGATATCACAGGGGTATGTAAGAAGATAATGCGAGACTTACAGGACATGTTGAAGGGCCTTGTTTAGAGGGTATGGGGATGGTGATTATTACTTAAGTTCCCGGTAACATTGACTCTAATGTGGGATGTATATAGCTGTTCTACTTTCTTGTTTATTGCAATGAGGCTGGGAAATATTTCAAGGTGTGGTGGGAGGGAAGAGGGAGAAAGTGACAATTGGTATGTATTTAGACATACGAAAAGGTTTGCTAGATGAGAAGACCATTAGGGTCGGTAGACCAGGATGAAAACACCCAACTCTATTAAAGAGTCTACAAGAAGTGAAGGGAGAGAAGAGGGGAAGAGGAGGGGGAGAGATGGGGAGGGTACAGACGGCAGGGAAGAAAAATTGTAAAGTAAAGGAACCATTGTTAATAATATGGCGGGGGAATTTAAAATACTAAGTTGGAATATTAGGGGTTTATCTGACAAAACCAGAAAGGCGGCAATATTTAAATATGTGCAAGACCAGGGACCTTCAATGGTATGCCTTTTGGAAACTCATTTGTTAAAAGAAACGACGCATACCATAAACAGAAGATGGGGACAGAAGGCATATCACTCTACTTTCTCTAATTACGCGAGAGGGGTGTCACGCTTAATTCATAGATCTATACACCTTTTGAAGAAATAGAAGTCTACATTGATCAGGAGGAACAAGGAGTAGCAGTTGGGGTGTTTTTTTGGTCAACTCATATGTATTGTGGTGCTCTATATTCCCCCTCCTTACTATAGCACTAAAATTAGAGTGATGCGGGAGTTTGCAAAGAGGGGAGAGATGGTGGGAGCATTCAACAATGTGATAGACATGTATTGGGACCAGAGCAAGAGACAGCTGGGAATACAAGATAGTACTATAACTCTGTTTGGCACCCTGATTCGGGAAATTGGACCAAGACGTATGGAGGGTGAGGAATGAGGAAACATGTTATTCCAGTTACTCTACATCACACAATACATTGTCACGTATAGACCTAGCCTTAGCTGACAGATTAGTAGATGCGATGATTGCGGAGGTACAATACCTCACAGAGACCCCAAAAAGGAGTGAATAGGATGAACTTTCCCATCCCTACTTATCTGGTTACAACACCTCAATGTACCAAATATGGAGAAGGAATTGGAGGAATATTTTGAGCACAATGAGGGTAGTACAGATAACTTAATAATATGGAACGCAATGAAAGCGTACCTTAGGGGGCTTTTGTTTAGGGATATAAGCAGACAGAAAACGCAAACCAAAAAGGATGAAAGGGAAAGCTCAGTGGCATTGAGATGTGCAAGAAGATGAGGTTATAACAAATAACGCACCCGATGCTCAGCAATGGCTCAGGAGGGCGCAGGACAGGGCCAATACGATTTTATTGGATAATGTGGCAAGAAATCAGGCATTTCAGAATGCTATCTTATGAAGAGGGAGAGAAGGTGGGACACCTACTATCAGTTGAAGCCATCGGCTCAAAGGAATAACACCTTTATTTATGAGATGATAGATGTGGATGGGACTCGTGTTACAGAATTAAATGGGATACTGAAGATCTTTATGGAATTCTATACAACACTATATTCCGTGGGTGGGGGACAGTGTCAACTGGGGAAATTGATAGCTTTCTGGGACAGGGAGTACTCCCTAAGTTAACCAATGAAAACAGAGAGAAGTTGGATTTACCCATTACTATAGAAGAGATGTAGGTAGCTCTGCATGGCATGACCAATGATAGGGCCCCAAGGATGGATGGTTACCAGTAGAAATTTATAAACAATTTGAAAAACTTCTGTTACCCAAATTACTGAATGTCTTTGTGGAAGCCAATGAGAGGAAGATATTGCCTACGTCTATGAGGGAGGCGGTGATAGTGGTGATCCCCAAGGAGGGCAAGGATCCCAGAATACCAGATTCATATCGACCTATTTCTTTATTAACCGCAGATGTGAAAATCTTGGGTAAAGTACTGTCTAATCGACTGACTGGGGTTATTGCCTCTTTAATTCACCCAGATCAGTTGGGATTTATGCCCAACAGATCTACTGCGGTTATTATCAGAAGGTTATATCTTTTTTAGTAAATATGTATTTATTAAACTTTTTGCATAAAAAAACCCAAAAGTTTTCACTGTACATTGTTTTTTTTCTGCTTTTGCCCAATAAAGGCTTAATAAAAAAAAAACAAAAAAAACAAAAAACAAAAAGAGTACATAGCAAGTGAAAGACAAAGTATGTTGCACCTCCACATACAAAAGTTGGAATATCACAAAGTACAAAAGAGTAAAGGCTGCACTCTATATACTACCACAGAACTATAAGAACAAAGCATTTTTGATATTATGGAATACCACATAGATTGATAGAAGCAGGTTACCTTCCAATAGGAGGACCTGACCCAATTAGGCTTCCTTCCCGAATTATCGGGAAGGTGAGAACTTACCAACATATAAACCACCCCCACCCGGACGATACTGGAACTGGGGGGGGGAGGAGAAAAAGTAAAATGACTTATAACCAATAGGACGGATAACATTTACCTAGTATTAGTGCCCAGCTCAGGAGAACAGGGCGGAAAAATTAAGCGCATCTCTGAAGAGGATCCATTCCGACCAAATAGTTGTGAAGTCGGCCAGAGTCTGCGTAAGCCCAGCTGAAATCTCCTTCAATCTACAAACCGCCTCCATTTCAAAATACCACTCGAAGATTGAAGGGGGGTTCTGATCATTCCAATGGCGGGGAAGCACAGACCTCACCACAGAGAGACAAAATCGGAGGATATCCTTTTTCTGTGATTTGACTGATCCAGGGAGCATAGAAAGCAAGGCCATTTCAGGGGTGTCGTCAACGTGCTTACCCGTTACAAGGCCGTAATTTCAGAACACTTGTCTCCAAAATCCTTTGATCAGGGAGCAGCCCCACCAGATATGGAGAATTCTACCTACTTCGGACCCGCACTTCCAACAGCAGTCAGATGCTGACGGAAAACATCGTGGTAACCTGTCAGGGGTGAGATACCAACGAAATGGCAACTTAAAGCACTTCTCTCGAGCATCACATGTACCTGACAACTTCTGGGCCACTTGAAAGCTTTTTTCCCCACTCGCTGGCAGGTATGGACCTTTCCAAGTCCCTCTCCCAAGACCTCCTATACGTGGGAGCATCGCCCTTCGCGACCGAGGAGAAAATGCGGTAGAACGTAGAGATCCCTTTAGTGGGCGGGCATTCTGCCTTAAAGACTGATTCAATGGGGAGCAAGCAAATGTTGGGGCCTCTAAGGAAATCTCTCGACTGAAGGAAGGACCTGAACTGTAATTATTCCCACCACTTCAAGGGCATATCAGGTCCGGATCTTGGTATATCAGCAACGGAAGGGAAATCCCCTGTTTTTAAAATGTCTCCAATACGCACATCGTCGCCAAACTTCCAACCTAGAAAGGCCTGGGCATTTAGACCAGGGGGAAAGGGGCCGGGTTACGAAACAGAGGGTCAAAGAGCTCTCCTTCCCTGCCACAGACTCTCCTACCAAACAGGTCCGCTAAGTCCTAAGCATTTCTAAAGTGAGGAGTGAAAGGCCCCCAAGAGAGCCAACAGACTTGCTGGGGGATCCATTGAAGGTAATGCAGGGGGATGTGAAAGTTCACTTGTTCAATTTGTATCCATTGTTTGGAATTGACCTTATATTTCCAATCCAAAAGCCTCACCAACACTGCCGCTAAACAGTAATTAAGGAAATCTGGGAGCCCTGCACCCCATTCAGTACGAGGGGCTGAGAGAGTCTTAAAACTCACCCTTGGTTTCATTCCCTTCCAGATAAATCTAGAGATCAGAGAGGGAAGTCTATGGAAAAACGATCTTTGAGGCCAAATAGGAACTGCCCGGAAAATGTAGAGAAATCTCGGCAGAATGTCCATTGTAATGACATGAATCCTGCCAAGCTAGGACAGTTTTAAAGGCCTGTATGAGTTAAGGAGAGACCCCATTTTATCTAAAATGACCTGGTGGTTCAAGTGAAATACTTTAGTGGGGAAAGAAGGTTACATCTTAATCTTCAGCTGCAGTCTGGTAATCCAGGGTGGAGAGTGATTACTTCATTAGATGCTCAAAAAGCATTTGATAGTGTAGAATGGAGATATTTGTGGAGAGTTTTGCAAAAAATGGGATTCGGACCGCGCGTTATTGAATGGGTACAATTGTTATACTCCCAGCCCACAGCCAAAATTAGAGTGAATGGAGCGCTATCTCCAACATTTCAACTAAGTAGGGGAAGCAGACAAGAGTGCCCATTGTCGCCGCTTTTCTTTGCGATAGCAGTAGAGCCATTAGCTGCAGTTCTTAGGAAAACAAAGGAAGTTCTAGGCTTCAGGTATGGGGGAATAGAAGAAAAAATAGCTTTGTATGCTGACGATCTACTGCTGTTCCTGGGAGACCCATCTGCTTCGTTGAGTTGTGCCATGCAAATAATTGAACGGTTCGGGGCAGTGTCAGTTCTGAAGATAAATTGGTCCAAGTCTGTTCTCTTTAAAAGTAGATAAAGAGGTGAGGTGGACAGAAAAAGACCAAGGCGCAAATAAACTACAATGTAAAGAGGCATTTAAATATCTGGCCGTACAGGTGTCTTTGCCAGTCTCAGATTACCTTCATATTAATCTATCTCCACTACTTAAAATATTGAGGGCGAAAATAGATGCCTGGACTAAACTACACTTGATGGTGGTGGGGAGAATTAATCTTTTGAAGATGATCTTGATGCCTAAGTTCCTATATGTTCTGCATAATGCCCCAATGTGGATATCAAAAAGGAAATTTAAATCTCTAAACTCACTATTTAGAACTCTGGTATGGGGAAAAAAGCAGTCAAGAGTGAGATTGGAAATTCTTCAGAGACCCAAAGAGGAAGGAGGCTTGGCATTACCAAACCCGAAAATTTATTTTCTAGCTGCTCAATGCCAACACTTCAGAGGGTGGTCCTGCTTGGAGAGTGGTGGATCCATTAAAAGAATACTAGAATATATTATTGGTGGGGGATCATTAATGGCAGGCTGGAGAGTGGTGCTGTGAAACATTTGGGAGAGACAATACCCACATTAGAACTTGTACATAAAATCTGGACCACATTGAAGATGATAAGGGGAGTGAAGGGATTAACCAGGTTTACGCCCATCTGGAATAATAATAATCTCTTGGAGATTTACAAAATTGGTCATATAGAAGAATGGAAACATAGAGGAATAATATACATGCACCAAATTCTAGAGGGAGGGATACTTAAGCCTTTCTCACAGCTACAAAGTGAATTCTTGCTGCCAACAACTGAGTGGTATCATTACTGGCAGATTAAACATGCAATTATGTCCCAGAAGACTAAACAAAGAATAGAGATCAAAACAGATTTGGTACTAGAATATGTTTATTAGAAGGGACTCACTAAAGGGGTAATTTCTGGTACATACAAAGACATACAGTCATATGAAAAAGTTTGGGCACCCCTCTTAATCTTACTCATTTTTTTTTTGTTTAATATTGGGTTTTGAATACTCTGTATTCTGACCCAAAGTATCTATGATGGATCTCTGTATTCTTGTAGGGTTCTACGATGGTTATGTATGTGCGTCATAATATTGACGTGAAGAGGTTGGAAGCTGTCTGGGGGGTTGGGACGGGGGGGAGGGTTAAAGTGGTCATGTTAATACTAATGTTGTATGCTGTTGATTTACACCATTCTGTTTTGACCATTGTGTTCATAATAAAAATCTATCGGATTAAAATAATAATAAAAAAAAAAATTTGTAAATTTACATGGGATACAAGTATTTACTAAAAACACATTAAAAAGGCTCCTTTTACCCCAGTTTGCTGAAAAGTACTGAGTGTCACAACACCATACCTTTTATAACATTTCAGAGTATACCAAAATATTTTGAATGAGTGCCCTGCGACCAATTGTTCCTTCTCCTCGAGTTCAGAGACAGGAGTAGCACTCAATAGGAAGTGATCGCTGCTAGTGGCTCACTTCCTGTTGAGTATCCGGTGTTCCAAGGTGAGGAGGAATCTGGTGGTAAATTGGTCAGAGGTCACTCGTTTTGTAATAATGTCTCGGGAACTTGACTTCTGATATCATAGAAGTGCACTGGCAGGAGGAGTTGAATATAGGCTTTCTAATTTTTATGAGGAATGAGAAGGTGTTGTGCAAGTAGTGGACAACCCCTTCAATGAATTTGTATTTTAAAGCAATCATTAACCTCCCTGGCGGTCTGTTTAGGTATGGTTTTTGTTGCAAAAAGAGGGCTTACCCGCGTTCGCGGCAGATGCGGTAAAAAAACTGCATCTGCCGCACTTGCCGCATAGCTGCCGCACTTGTGCCGCACTCGCGGCGCGGTTGCGGCGCGGTTGCGGTAATCTGCATAGTAAAGGGAACCATGCAGTAGACATGAGATAATGATTGTATACACTTACATGAGGGCGTCTCCCTGTGTGTGCTGGCACTTGTGAGCTGTGTTCGTCATGCCTGCTCTCCCCCTCCCTTATGCCCGCCCCCTCTCAGCCTGCTATAGTGATGTGAGGCTGATCTCGTCATAAAGGGGCGGGGCTAAATCGCGCATCCCGGTAGCCCCGCCCCTTTATGACGAGATCAGCCTCACATCACTATAGCAGGCTGAGAGGGGGCGGGCATAAGGGAGGGGGAGAGCAGGCATGACGAACACAGCTCACAAGTGCCAGCACACACAGGGAGACGCCCTCATGTAAGTGTATACAATCATTATCTCATGTCTACTGCATGGTTCCCTTTACTATGCAGATTACCGCAACCGCGCCGCAACCGCGCCGCGAGTGCGGCACAAGTGCGGCAGCTATGCGGCAAGTGCGGCAAGTGCGGCAGATGCGGTTTTTTTACCGCATCTGCCGCGAACGCGGGTAAGCCCGAGCCTGACTCGGGGTTAACGCTTCTGGTAGTGAATGTTAACCCCGAGTCAGGCTCGGGAATAACGCTAGGAAGGTTAATATATACTTATGCATTGGGTGCAACCAATTATAGCAAAGTAATCTTGGTCAGGTTCAGCTGCCACAATATATTTTACTAGCCCAGTTTCATATTGTTTTCACCCCAGCCAGCAATTTAGTTTAAGTCTTCCTTCTAGGAATATTTTAGAAGTGAATGGATGTAGATGAAGTCTCACATTGGAATTACATTGAATAAAAGAGTATGTATGCTTTGTTTAAGAAAAAAATTAAAACATTTTTGTGCATAGCTAATAAAATTAGAGTATTAAAAAGGTTGTTCAGAATTTTAAAATCATAGATTTTTCTTCAGGGAGGCTATGACTGTGCATTTTATATGCATTTTCGGGTGCAGATTTATTAAAAAAACGGCATACCTATCCTTGTAAAGTCAATGAGAATTCTGAAGTTTTATGCACATGTTGCAAATTTTTCCCTTGAAGATTTGGTGCAGAAATCAATCTGCAGCATGACAATTCTTCCTGCGTATTTGCTGAGGATTTCAAGCCCAAATGCATAGAAAATCCACATGCCAAAAGCGTTTCAACAAGTGCACCAAAACGCAGAAAATACGCATTAAAAAAGCATTGAGTTTTTGGTGCATTCTTCTGTCACAAGATGCAGACATTTCTGCAACCAAATACTCTGCACATGTGCAAATATCATAACACTGTCACAGTTGCTATCAGGTTGTGTCTTATTGTTCCTCAGTGCCACTAAAGTGAATGTGGCTAATATGCAATGTAAGACAATCTGTGCACAGGTGTGGAGATGTGTTTTTTTAAAAGAAAGCACTTACATTTGTATTATTTCTCACCACTTTAAGTATTCATCTGTAATTTAATAGCCATACATTTAAATGAAGGACAATATCTTAACTCAATTTAAACATTGTCGAGGAATGACCATACCTTTATTGTCAAGTAAGTGGGAATATTTCCTGCATTTTTAAGAGGGAGCTGTTGCTTTGTTGATGAACCCACTCTACATCTTAAGCGGATGGTCTAAGGAGGGAAAAAAATACAATATAATATTATATGTGCACACACGCAGTATGTAGGCAAACTACCACCAAACATTTTACCATAGAAACTGACCTGCAAGCCTTCAGGAGCATGTATCCTCGCACAGCCAACTCTTGCATGCAATGGGATACTCTTCAATAGGCAAGCAGGACCAGGGCTGTCAACTTCAATATCAATCCTCGCAATAAATTTTTCAGGTGGTCCTAGTGACGTTGCTATCATGAAAGTAGAACATTAGGTTAGTGACTGAAAATGGGTTCTTAAGAGGCTTCAAACTGTCCCATAGAAGGTCAAGATTCGTAAAGAGCAAGTGCTTGGGAGTAAATAATATTCAACTAGACTACATTCAGGTGTTTTCTGCATGCGGTTCTCCAAGACTCCCTTGTAATACATTACATAAAGAGATGAAAAAAAAAATCTACAACTGATACAGTTCTTAAGAACCAAGAATTACTATACCATATAATTTAAATAATTTATTTATACCTGTCGAGTTATAAGTCTGTGGTGCGTGGAATCCAACCCATATCTCAAATACCTCTGGTTTCTGTAATAAATAAAAAAATATAAAATTGTTAAGCAGAATGTTGAAATAAACAATAAAGAAGACGTCTAATGAGAAAAAAAACACCATTAACCTGCAGATATGGGGTTAAACGGTTAAACTGCAGGTTAATAGTTTTCTGCACTTGTCCAGCACCCACACTAAAGGCCACTTTACACACACAGATATCTGTGTCCAACTTTTGAACAGATCTTTGGTTGCAGTGAAATCATGGACACATTGTTCCATTTTGTGGCTGTGTACAAATGTAACAATGTGTCCATGATTTAACTGCAAACAATCTGTTCATAAGTTGGACACAGATATCTGTGTGTGTAAAGTGGCCTTAAGAGCATTAGAGCTGGCAGTCAGTGCCAGGAGCACAGTAATGGTACCTTTACACGCCGCTACTGAAAGGTAGAAACCGGCAGGTGTCGGAGACAATTGTACCTTTTACCTTCAAAGCACCGCGAAGTGGAGGCGTGTAATTCAGGTTGTACCTTCCTATCTCTTTGGATACCTGTCTTTCAGCCGTGCTCAAAAACAAGCAGGTATAATCCCTATGGTAGCGGCGTGTAATCGGGGCACAGGTACGGTATTTGAGTTACCTGGGGCGTGCTTGAGCGTCATGTATACCATGCCCCATCAGCCATCATTGGTGGGGACTACTGTGTACCCATTGGCTGTCCCTGCACAGGGCGGCATATGTAACGATCTGACCAGTCACACTACACATTTGCTATAGCGTCATGTATTAGGCAGCCTCCCTGCGCTGGCTGGCCAATCATGATGTTATTGCATTGTCCAATCACCGTACGAGCGTCGCGTAATACACTACTCTGTCACGCCTATGTAGTTACGGCGCACAATATGTACGCCCATATTCCCTTGTTGTAGCGGCGTGTAAATCAGGGAAGGTGCTCCACAGAAGGTAACCTGCGGCACCCGTCGGCACTTCCAGGGAACGAAAATACCTTCTGTGGAGCACCTTGTGGCGGCGTGTATTTGCGGCATCAGGTACCGTTAGCAACCGTTGAAAACGCGCGCGTGCACGTGCGGTGCCCAACTGTTGCTACCTTCGGTAGTGGCATGTAAAAGTACCATTACAGCTGCCACTCACTATATAATGAGCAATCACTGAACCCGCCATGGCGCCACACCTGTGACTGGAGGCCAAGCACAGCCGGGAGTTAATTTTCGCCCAACAGTGGGGCTCCAAGTGCAGGCGCTTGGCGGGTTCAGAACGCTATTAATCTGCACATTAACCCCATATCTGCAGGTTAAAAGGAACCTGACCACTAAAAATCAGCCCCCAGACCATTTATACCTGTCCATGCAGCTCCAGGAATGCATTGTAGGCATCCCTTTGTGTAAAAAAGGGTATTTGTAAAGTATCTAAAAGTGCTTTTATTACCTTGCTTTCTGCGACTTCTCAGTGTCAGTTGGCTTCTCAGCGCAGATCAATTATTCACGCCCAGATGAGCGTGCTAAGGCAGTGTGAGCTCCCTCGCCCCCTCCATGGGCGGTATAGCCTGTATGATGCAAATCGCGTCATATCCATATCATAGGACTTCGCGCTGTGCATTGCGCATGCACGAGGTTGCTTCACGGCATCTTATGTGATAAGCTGCCGTAAAGCAACCTCAAGTATGCGTAATGCGCATCGCGAGGTCCTCTACACCCAAATGGGTGTACCGACATCAGGATCGCCGGGTATGACGCGATTAGCGTCATAGCAGCTATACTGCCCATGTAGGAGGACCAAAAGGATCACTGTGGCTTAGCAAGCCCATCGGGGGGTGAATAATTGAAATACAGGCGGCGATGAGAAGCCACAGGGAACGCCCTATGTGACTTCTCAAGAACCGAGAAGCCGCAGTTCAACAGGTAATAAAAGCACTTTTATAAACTTAATAAATACCCAATTTTAACACAAAGGGATTGCTAGAATACAATAATGATGGTGCAGGGACAGGTATTAATAGGCTGGGGGCTGATTTTTAGGGGTCAGGTAGCTGAAAATTAAAGCCTTAGGTTCCCTGCATAAGAAACGTTGGGGGTCTGTGTCACTGCCATACCAAGTTAGAACGCCCAGCACTATACATACATGCATGCTAGGTTATGATGTTATGTAACATATGTTGTTTTTCTAGGGAACAACGCGTGTATTTTATTAAAATCTCATTTTTACCTGGTTGTCAGAGGATGCATACATAACATGACTTATTACTGAGGGGGAAGACATCTTTGAAACAGCCTCTGAGCGGACAGCAAATTCCTTTAATGTAGAGTTTTTTGAAAAGGTGAAGCAACGCCATGCGGTGGCATTCTGTCAACAGGAAGAAAACAGTAACATGGTATTATTTATTATGTTCATTCAGTCCTGGTCCAAACCAAGTAATTGAGTCATATAACCTTAATCATAAAAAAAAACAAGAAAAAAAAAAACACGTTTATCCCAGAAGCAGTATCTGTATCGTGCATGGGTTCTGTCTGGTATTGCAGATCAATTCATATTGAAAAACATGCAAAAACATTTCTATCCAGTCCAAAACTCAGTTTATTTGTTCCTTATAATTGTCATTGTGTTTTTATTCTGAATGTGATATTGGGAAGGGTGAGATGACTGGCGCCCAAAAAATGACTTACTATTTGTTCTTCTTAAAAACCTATAAGCAGCTTGCTCTTATTCAAGCTAACCAAATTTTATCAACTGCAGTAAATCTTCATGAACTAATTTAGTAGGGAGGCTCTCACTACTATAAGCATGTTTAACCTTCGTCAGGCTGCATAATTTTACAACGTTAACAGGCTGCAGAGGTACAATTGTACCTTCATATATACCTCCACTATGGGAAGACTTTCTATTCTGGACCAAAACTGCTGAGATGTCACGAAAATTTAGCCCTCTACGGCTTTTCGAAAAAAAAGTTATTGCAATTTTAAAAACGGAATAGTTACAATTGTACCTACTCAGCTGGACGAAGGTTAAGCCACTAAAAAGGGAGAAAACTGATGATATTGGAGTCCAATCAAATAATTCAGTATAATCCTTATACAACAAGAAGACTCTACGACTAAAAAGTACACAACTCTTTATTTTCAATCATGATTACATTCCAATAAAAACTTAAAAAAAATTAGAAACAGGTTAAAAAGTATGGTGGCAGGCTGTAATCATACTGATAAAATGTAATCACCATGAGTGTACAAGTTCCAGGGGACAAGTTAATATTCAATCAACATGATATTTGGCCAAACCAAAGCTGAGCAGAGGGGAAAAGAGGGAAAACCTTCTAAAGACAATACAGAGTAATTCATACCGGAGAGACATGTCGAGTGCACCAAAGCTTCATCCAGTCTTCTCTCAGATATGAATTACTCTATATTGCTTTACAAGGTTTTCCCTCTTTTCCACTCTGCTCAGTTTGGGTTTGGTCACACATGTGGATTATGTCATTCCTACGCATCATACTCTTGATGCAATGTTCTTAAAAACTTTTTTCCTCTTCTTGCACTTGCATTGAAATAGGACAAATAGATTCTGTATGTAGAGAGCATGTAGAGAGCTGAGGAAACATTCTAGCAATATAATCATTTGATATCCCCACTTTAATCAACAAAAAGTCCATACTCTGTATCGTAATGCAGTTGCTTACTGTGAGGGAGTGATATCAGAGATAATAATTACATCATTTGAATCTGCATCTGCAGTAATATACACATTATAGTAGTTAATACCTGTTTTTCATTGAGAGATTCCCTTTAAATGATTAAATAAAATGCTTAAAAGGATTTTCCCACAAACAAAGTTAATTTAAAAGTTTATTATTATTACAAATCTGTTTATTATAAAGATTTACACAATTAGATGTGATTAAAAAAAATGTTCCTGTGCAGAGATAATCTTATAAATGTGCTCTTACTATGTACAGTTTCATGTTTGTTTCTGACCGAGCAAGGAGCATTGGTTTGATCCTGGACAGGGAAGGATGAAATAAGAGTATATAGACATTACAGCATGGGATCTCAAATATTTCTTTCTTTGAGGTAAAACATTTTCTAGAGACAGGCAGAGAAATGTTTGACCTCATACAAAGAATCAGCTGTGATCCCGTGCTATGTAATGTCTGTATATTCTCTTGCATTCCTCCCGGCCCAGGAGATGTGGTATGTTCAGATCGTGTTCCGTGCACGGTCAGAAACAAAAATGAAACTGTATATAGCAGAGACACATATATAAGATTATCTCAGCGCAGGAAAATTATTTTAAAACACATCCAATTGGGGAAATTATTTTTATTCCAAGATCTTTTGATTAAAATTAACTTTATTTGTGGGAAAACCCTTTTAAGTAGAAAACTATTCCTTAGGGCCCTTTCACATCAGCGGTATTTTCAAATCACGGCAGATGCGGTGAAAAAACCGCATCTGCCGCGATTACCGCATAACCGCGACACTTGCGGCACACTTGCGGCAAGCCCCATGCAATGTCTATGGGGCTTGCGGTAAGGGTGCGGCAGGTGCGGCAAGTGCGGTTTCGGCACTTGCGGCAGCGAAAAACACCACTGCTTGCAGCGTTTTTTTTCGCGGCCGCACCTGCTGCAAGTGCCGAAACCGCACTTGCCGCACCCTTACCGCAAGCCCCATAGACATTGCATGGGGCTTGGCGCAAGTGTGCCGCAAATGTCGCGGTTATGCGGTAATCGTGGCAGATGCGTTTTTTTCACCGCATCTGCCGCGATTTGAAAATACCGCTGATGTGAAAGGGCCCTTAAAGTGAAAATTAAAATGTAAATTATTTTAAAAGATAATCTGTTAACAGGTTTTTGCTATACACAGATGTGTTCAAAATAATAGCAGTATGTTCAAAAACATGAGTTAAGCACGACATTATAATACTTATTTTCATGCATTAGGAACATTGCAGATGGTTTTCAAAAATCAAAAAAGAGAGAAATGTATATAACTTATCTACTTTACAGAAAAAGGGGATTTTTGTGTGTACTCACGGTAAAATCCTTTTCTCGAAGCCTCTAATTGGGGGACAAAGGACCATTGGTGCTATGCTGCAGTTCACTTTGAGGCTGACACTAAGTGGAATCTGAAATAAAAAGAGTAACTCCTCCCCTGCAGTATACATCCCCTGGCTGGTACAAGCTGAACCAGTTCAGTGACCAAAGCAGTAGGAGAGAGAAAATATAGGCCTGTAAGAAGGTAACCATAGGAGAACTCAAAGGACAGTAAAGAACACAAATCGGCCCAAAACGGTTAACAGGGAGGGTGCTGTGTCCCCCAATTAGAGGCTCAGAGAAAAGGATTTTACGGTGCATACACACAAAAATCCCCTTTTCTCAATCGCCTCATTGGGGGACACAGGACTACGAGATGTCCTAAAGCAGTCCCTGGGTGGGTAGAAAGGAAAAACACAGAAAAACAATAACAGCCTTTTGCAAGACATACATTCTAGAGAGGAGCTTCCGCTGCCTGCAAGATAGGCCTTCCCAGACTCGCATCTGCTGATGACTGAGTAAGGAAATTGTAGTGCTTAGCAAACGTGTGCAGGCTGGACCAGGTGACAGCTTTGCACACCTGCTCGGCAGATGCCTGGTATCGAATGGCCCAGGATGCTCCCATTGCACTAGGTCGAGTGCGCCTTTAATCCAACTGGAATGGGCATGTTTGGGGAGGTTTCTCAATCAATATGCTTCTTGAATAGTTGACTTAATCCATCTGGCCAATGTGGCCTTGGATGCTGCCATGCCCTTCCTGTGACCCTCCGGAAGAATGAATAAAGAATTAGAATACTGGAAGGGTGCTGTCCTAGATACGTAGTACCTAAGAGCTCTAACCAGATTCAGTGTGTGCAGAGCCTTCTCAACACGGTGCACCGGCGCTGGGCAAAAGGAAGGGAGAGAGATCCCCTCATTGAGGTGGAAGGAAGAAACTATCTTTGGAAGGAACGATGGCACCAGCCAGAGCACAACCTTATCCTGATAGAAAACCAGGAAAGGCGCTCTGCAGGAAAGCGTTGCCAGCTGTGAAACATGACGGATAGAGGTTATCGCCACGAAAAAGGCAACTTTCCAGGACAGGAAACAAAGGGAGACCTCCCCGAGGCACTCAAACGGGGGTTCTGAAGGACGTCTAAGACCAGATTTAGGTCCCACACTTCCAGAGGTCTCCTGTAAGGGGTAACTAGACAGGAGACACCCGGAATAAAGGCCCTGACTTGAAGTTCTACAGCACGGCGGCACTGGAAAAGCTCTGAAAGTGCAAAATGTGACCCTTGAGAGAGTCCGGAGAAAGACCAGCATCTAGTCCCGACTGAAGAAAGCCTAGGATTACAGGGAGAGAAAACACAAGAGGCGAGTGGTTTCGAGTCTTGCACCAAGAGATGAAAGTCTTCCATGTGCGGTAGTAAATGCGAGCTGAGGCGAGCTTCCTAGCCCTGATCATCGTATTAATCACGTCTGAGGAGAAACTGAGCTGGGTTAAAACCCAGGTCTCAACAGCCACGCCATCAAATTCAGGGCCGTCGAGTGTTGGTGGCATACTGGACCTTGAGTTAGTAGGTCCGGATGGTCCAGAAGACACTAAGGTGTGTCGGCGACGAGCTGTACTAGGTCAGCGTACCAGGCGCTCCTGAGCCAATCTGGTGCTACTAGAACGACGGGAACGCCCTCCATCTTGATTTTCCTCACCACCCTGTATTAGAGGCAGAGAGGAAAAGATGTAAGGCAGACGAAATTGAGTCCACGGCTGGTCTAGTGTGTCCGCTTCTACAGACAGCGGGTCATGAGGCCGAGCTATTAACATGAGCACCTTGGCGTTCAGTCGCAAAGCCATAAGATCCACTTCCGGAGTCCCCCAGCGATGACATATCTGCTGGAAGACTTCCGGATGCAAGGCCCATTCCCCAGATGCAATACCCTGGTGGCTGACAAAATCCGCCGCCTAATTGTCGACTCCCAGAATGTGCACTGCTGAGAGCACGAAACGGGTCGATTCGGTCCAGCAGAGAATGAGTTTCACCTTGCGCATCACCTGTTGGCTGCGGGTCCCTCCCTGGTGATTGACATATGCCACAGCTGTAGCATTGTCTGACTGGACACGAATGTGGCGGCCTGCCAGAAGAAGATGAAAGGTTTTCAGGGCAAAGAATATGGCCCGAATCTCCAGAAGGTTGATGAGCAGAGTGGATGCATGTGGGGACCAACGACCTTGCGCCATATGGTGGCGGAAGACCGCTCCCAAGCCCATCAGGCTGGCGTCAGTGGTGAGCACTGCCTAGTGAGCAGGGAGGAAGGACCTCCCCTGCGAGAGGGAAGCTGGTCACAGCCACCAGCGAGGGGCCTGCTAGACCCTGGGGGAGAGCTGAAAGGTCGGGTCGAAGGTGAACGGGTTCCTGTCCCAGGCTGTTAAAAGAGCCATCTGCAGGAGCCTGAGGTGTAGCTGGGCAAAAGGAACGGCTTCCATTGCCACAACCATCTTGCCTAGGACTCTCATCCCTAAGCTGATGGAGTGAGGGGAAGGGCAAAAAAGAATGCAGACACCCTGACGCACAGCACGGTACTTGTCTTGGGGAAGAAGTACCAACCCGTGGGAGGTATCGAAGACCATCCCCAGGAAGGGGCCCTGGAGAGAATTTGGGGAGATTGACCAACCACCCCAGACGTGATAGCGTGTTTATGGTAATTTTAACGTTTTCTTAACAGTCCACGAAGGAAGAGGCATTGATCAGGAGGTCGTCTAAATAGGGTAGGACAACTACTCCTCTGGAATGAAGAATCATCATGATGGCCACCATGACCTTGGTGAAAACGTCGGACAAAAGGCCGTCTCAGCTTATGTTGGGGAAAAGAGGTACTCTAACCTCCAGTAGCATCTGAAGTTAGTTTATCTAGTCGCTCTCCAAAGAGGCGACCGCTAAGGTAAGAAGACTAGTTAGGGATTTCTTGGAAGAGGAATCCGCTCTCCACTCTCGGAGCCAGAGCGGTCTGCGAATGCTAATGGCATTCGAGGCTGCAACGGCTGTGCAGTTAGCTGAATCCAATGATGCATGAATAAGCTATTCCACTGCTACTGAGATCTGGGCCGCAAGGTCCGACACCTCAGAGGGGAGACTGCTATCCCGAAGGGAAGAATGTAGCGTATCTGCCCAGGTCATGATTGCTTTGGTAATCCATATCGACGCAAAAGGGGGCGAGAGGGAAGAACCAGTCTCCTCAAAAACAGAGGGAACCAGCTGTTCAACCTGTCTGTCGGTTGTATCTTTAATTGAGGATCCATCCGGCAAAGATAGCAGGGTTCTTGCAGCTAAACGAGAAACTGGGGTATCAACCTGTAAGGCGTTCGCCCAGTCGTGGCCTAGGGCAAGTGAAATGTGGTAGCGAGCTTTGATGGCCATACGGTTTCCAAACCGTTTATTTGGGCGGGTCCTATGTTTCTATCAGATATCCTGGAATTCAGGAAGATCTGCAAAAAAATGTTGTTGGTGTTTTACCCGTTTGAAAGACATGGCATGGTCTGTGGCCTCACATGGGCGGGTTGTCGACTTTAAGCGTCTGGTTGACGGCCGTGATCAAATCCTCGACCATGGCATGTGTGTCAGGAGTGTCTAGGTCAAAAGACAAATCTGGGTCAAGATATTAGTCAGGATTGTGGAAAGCATGGGACTAGGGTTAGGCCGGGTCTAATTCCCTGAGAGGGGAGGTATGGGAGCCTTGTAAGGATGAAGGAGAAGCATTCCTATGATGTGTCTTCGTGCTGACCCAGCCACGGATTGTTGTCTATCTCGTGGCCTGCCCCTATGTGGCATGTGCGCACTGCCTAGATACCTGCTGTTTATCATAGTTACTAGCAATGTGGAGGTGGCTCCCTGGTCCCTGGGGAGATCCGCCTGTTCGACAGCTCCCCAGCGACCAGGTAACGATGCACCAACGATCCCTACAGGTTCGTTATCGTTGTCAAGATCGCTGGTGCGTCGTTGTATGTGACAGGAGCTTTAGGGTATGTGCACACATTTAGTATTTGATGCAGGAATTTCTGCACCATTTTTGCATCTCTTGGCAGGAAAAAATATGTGGCAATAATACATGTTATCGCGGCATTTTCGGTGCAATTTGTTGTAAATTTGTCCTGATGGATGAAATCTGAAGCAAAATCGCCAAAAGACATCTCCACCAAATCTGCAAGGAGAAAAAAAACTAATTCTATGCATAAGACTTCAGGATTCTCATTATTTTACCAACGTCAGAATTCCCATCAAGTTGTGTGACAAATCTGCACTCAAAAATGCATACAAAAAATCATAAAAATGCAACGTGTGTACATCGCTTTAATCTTCGACTGACAAAATACTGATTGTGTTGAAACTACTGTACAACACACAATATCCTAGTAAGTGACATTTCCTAGTAATCATGCTCTTGTGCCCTATATTATGCTACTTTCAGATTAAATAGTAAAATCCTTATGACAGATTCCCTACAATTTGCACATACATATTTTTTAACAACTGTTCAGGTTTATTTTTTAAGGATTTAGTGTAAAGTTGTGGAAAAGCAGAAAAATAGTTTAAGTAATAAAAATGATACTTACAGCACTAATAATAAGCCTGATTGGTACAGTAGCGCGCGTTTTATTTATCAATCTAAGAGGAAGCGTTTTCAAAGTCCCAGACGATAAATCACCAAAATCTAAATGCTCAGTTTTTCCCATGTCTACCTGTAGAAAATAAAAAGGGTTAATTGAAATGTAGGTAGTAGAATGACCGAATCCCCCACTATATTCAGTTTTAGGCTGGTTTCACACGTCGCGTTCAGGGTGCGGACGAGAGTGTGTGATTTGTACACACGCATCCTATGAATACAAATCATACATGGCAGTGAATGGGTGCCCACAGAATGCGCACACCAATCTGTATCAGAGCACAGGCACCTGCGTCCCCATATTAAACATAGGGACTTGCGGTGCTCCTCCGCAGGACGCTGCAGAGGGGACTGCAATTGTGAAACCAGCCTTATAGACTGCTCAGCTTTCTTTTTTTTTTTTTTGAACTTGAAAAAAAATTGTGCAGCTTCGTCATGTAATGAATTATTAAAGTAATGCATGAATGGCATACCACAGCTCCAAATTGGGAGAAAATAAAGACTCATTCATATTGGCAAATATGAGTATGTACATGGCAAGCCTGACCAAAATAAACACATTTACATACCTCAATTAAGGGATATTCTGACACAGCAGTAAGGAGCACTTTGGAAGACATGGTCTCCGCTCTAACAATCGTTTCTGCATCGGCAGACACAGGCCAAGATGATAAACTGAGCACACACTGGAAAAGCCCTCCCCTCTGAGGTAAAAGGAGAAATTTTACATCTTCCGAAGCCCGAGGACCAATTATGGTTTTGTTCTTAAAGATTAAGCACTGGTGGGATCCAACATCAATCTAAGGGGGAAAAAAGTTCCATTTCAATCTAAAATGTGCCACTCCTGACATTGTGCCTTTTACAGAGTAGCTGCAGTTTTAGCAAACGACCATAGGCAACATACAAGGTCAATGAGAAGCATTAGCTATCCACACCTTAACTACAAGGGTAAATTCACAGGTTGAACATTTGATGCAGATTTTCTGCAGTAAAATCCATGTGCAACGTGAATTTCACCCTATGCATTCCTACAGGTTTTAAAATTGACAACACTCTTCCATTTACATGAAAGTTTTGCAACATGTAGTTGATATTGCAAACTTGTTAGCTGGTGACATATGTTTTTGCAAGCTTCTGTATAAATGAATGCTCAAATGCTTTTCATTTTCTCTCAATACATATTATACTGTGTTAAATATATGTAAATTAAGGCTGCATACTCACTATCAGTATAGGCAGCATTTTGGACGTACCGTCTTTGCCACTGCGTCCAAAACACTGCGTACTGTTGAGTCGGAAGCGGCTCCCATCGGGTGACTGCAGGGAGAAGCCACCCCGCACCCGCTGCACATGGCGAGTTAATCATGTGGAGACCACTATGGAGTTATAGTTACATAAAATATTACCTTTATTTCATTACAAATATAAAAGCAGACAAAAGTTTTATACAATGAAGTACTTGTCAGGAGATTCCAAACAAGGGCTACAGTCAGGTAATCACTCAGTGAGTTAACACATTAGGCATAGATATCGTGTACCCAGCGGTACTAAAAAATTGTAAGAAAATGGGCCTTATAATCATAGTGTACCGCAAGGCACATATCACTCACCCATATCAGCACAGACGGTGGGCGTGCTACGTGGGCATGCTACGTGGGGGGACTCTGGGTGACCATGGCTGACACCGTCTGTGCATGAAATGGGTGAGTGATATGTGTCTTGCGGTACACTGATTGTAAGGCCCATTTTCTTGCAATTTTTTACTACCACTGGGTACACGATATCTATGCCTAATGTGTTTACTTTACCTGCCTGTAGCCCTTGTTTGGAATCTCCTGACAGTTCTTCATTGTATAAAACGTTTATGTGTCTGCTTTTATATTTGTAATGAAATAAAGGTAATATTTTATGTAACTATAACTCCATAGTGGTCTCCACTTGATTAATGTATTAAGGGAGTGTTACTAATATTGTCCTATATATAAAATACACACCAATATGGTAAACTATTTGTGAACATTGTTCTGTGGTGTGGAATGTTTTTGAAAATTCTTATAGTGCACATGGCGAGTACAGGACGGCTGCAGTCTCCCATTGGCCACCAGCATGTGCAGTCAGGTCCAGAAGAGCTGCGTCCAATACGCAGCTCCTCCAGACCGTGAGCACATACCCTCAAAGGTCTGTCCTATTTCAAGAGCATACTAAGCCCTGGTGTCCCACTTATGATTGCTGAGGGGGTGGACACTCTGGACACTCAATTAACAGATAAAACACTCAGCATTGTTACCTTTATGGTCAGAACTGTGCTTCCCCAGTACTGACATATGAAGCCTCTGCAGCATCAGAACCACAGTGGAACTGAAGCTAGCCCGGATCAGGAGCAAACATCACACTCCAGAGATCCCGACCATCCTCAGCTTCTAAGTAATGTGTAGGTTTAGCCACAGCTGCTGTGCGAAGAGCAGTTAGATTAAATATTTTAATATTTAACTTTTAAGCATTTTTTTTTAAGACAAACACAAAATTTCAATATAATTACTGTTATGGTTAATATTTTATATCTTGTTTTGATTATCATTTAAGCAATTTATATATCTTTGATAACTTGTGTTGTGCTAGGTTTGTATTCAATCTGCAATGTAAGCAGAAAACCAAGTATACAAAGTATTTGCATTTGTCTTTATGTTTGCTACATTTTATGGCTGGTTTGACTGCACCTTACCTTTGTTTAACCTGTTTCAGCAGTATCCATCTCTTGTGGACCTTGTTTCCAATCCTTGTCTTTGGATAATTGCAAAGCCATCCTATTGTTCACGAATATCAATAAATGTGTGGTCCCGCAACAATTCAAGAGACAAGTCAGACACACTGACATAGAAGGCTGTGTGTGCTTGCTCTCCGATCAATCGGCAACCCTCATTTTGTCAAAGCTAGCAAAGGTGCGAGACCCTTTGTGTTTCTCCTACAAGTTTCTTTCCAGAGAGGTTTCCTCGACAATACACATGTGCTTGATTTTGTAAGCACTTTGCAAATGTATGTATCTCGTAAGGTGAAATAACCCTTCAACATTTTAGAACGTAATTTGTACAGATACAGAAAAAATTGTGGGAATGACTTTTGGTGAGTAAAAGTTCTGCTAACTGACTCCACCTTATTTTGATAATGCAATTAAACACAACACAATTAAATGTAATATGCCCGACTCCTTTTTGCAAAAACTGGCCTTATAAAACCCTATCCATATTCGATCAGTGGACAAAGGGTTAGACAAGTTTTTTTTCCCCAATTTGTTTAGTAGACAGTACAGCATGTTACTATTTTTACAATATAAAATACATTTTAAAGGGATACTCTGAGAAAAGTATTAATAATGGTCAGGAAATATGGAAATGTCTTTCATTTTAGTTGTCTTCTATTTTGGCTCAGCGCTGACACCAAAATCTTAGCTATGGACAGTGTGTTTTTGCAAGTGGTCAATAACCAGAGCACCCCTGACCCCCATCATTTCTTGGATGGAGAAGCATTTCCTTATATGGCATTACTACACGGAATAGGCAAGTTTTACGATCTGAAAAAATGCAACTTTATTACCCTGCCAAGCATGACAACTGAATGGGCTTTCTCCCTCCAAAATTGAGCACATGTTAAATCTTTGGTTCTTCAGCTACAGACACTCTAATTCAAATTTTATAATATACATAAATGCCACAATTGCACAGATCATATTTTTGGGGTACTTGCATCCCGGGGAATGCACTGCCCCCTCTTATTTTCTGGAAAAGTATCAGAAACCTGGGAAACTAATTTCTGACAATCCGCAAGCCACAGACACCCCATGTCTGGTCTCAAAAACACATAAAATCACAAGGGAACATATGATGCCAATATCTTTGGCCTGTGAGCTTCCAGACCAAAGATATGAAGAAAAGGAGTTATTGATAACTTTTAGAGATGGGTGTCAATCCCAGAAAACAGCCCATATATGAGGTCAGCAAAGTGTGAGTTCTTAGCTTTAAGGCCAAAGCATAAATCAAGAACTTTAATTTCGATCCAGGACAAAGGACACAGCATGACCTATAGCTGTGAGGCAGAATCATAACCCATTTCAGGGGTACCTTCCAACCCCCCCTAGATCTGCGATTGTCACTGCGTGGCACAGGTTTAGTCATCTATCTTATTTTATCCCTTTTATTTTCATAACGGTCTATACATATTTGTAATTTGTTTCTTTTGTAATATCTTTTGTAAACACTGCCAATTTTTCGGAGTAAATTATAATCATTTGCTTAGCCTTGGTCTTCTTGCCCTATGAGCGAACTGTCACATCTCCTCATAAATTCACGTTACCAATCGGGTTTCAGATCCACCTATAAGAGGTCGGCGGTGGCAGCATAATCTACGTATTTATGTGATTGTGTGGACTTATTGGTGACGGGATCGAGATGTATATGTTCCTAGCAGGAACTGGTGGTATACATACATCCCGTCACATCACGTGCCACAATAGTTGACACAAATTAGAGCAGCTGTGCTCCTTTTCTTATCCTCTGTCAAACCTTGATTGGCCAGCAGGATAAGAGGAGGCCAGACAGCTGTAAGGTCTTGACTAAGTTTGTCACAATAAGAAATAACTAAAATAAATTATACAAATTCTACTAAAAACATTTATTTAGCAAAAATGTAGCATAAAGGTAAGTCTTTGGTTAGTGCAGGATTTGAAATATGTCAGCTCCCATTAGTTTCCCAGCCATTCCACATCTAAGGAAAGGGTGATTACAGAGGTCTCCCAGACACATATCAAGTGAGGGCAGAGTCCTGTCAGATATCGTGAATGTGCAATCCTCTATTTATCGAAACTGACAGGATAAGAGGGAGACGGTTTGTATAGTGTATTCCAGTAGGTCCATACTATCCTCCTGCCCTCCAATAAACCTGTCAGGCTGATGAGATAAATGCTCAATCGCAGTCAGCAAGAAAGGATTTCTTCTGCTTTAGTCGCTCCTCTCCCTCAGATTTCTGTCAGGTATATTGAACACTGAACAATGATTCCCTCTCCTGATGTCTATCCTAAGCAGGCATCTTTACGCAGCCCCCCTGAGATATGGAACGGCTGGAAAACTGATGGGAGCCGACATATTTCAAATGCTGCACAAACTAAAGATAACCTTGTTGCTTATTTTTGCTAAAATAACATATTTAGCAAAATTTGCAATACTTAAATGGACTTCATTTACTTCAGTTATTTATATTTATTACATTTCTCAGAGTACTCCTTTAACATTGACTACTGCTTTAAATTCAGAAGTTTCTATGGAATCCGGAAAACACTGCACCCAAAAAAAGCACATATTCACGTACAAATCTACTTACTTTTTCACCATTAACGGCAATACTGATTATACCAATATTAACTTGCATCCATCTTTCGTTAGGATTGAAAATGTTTAGGGATGATTGAGAAGCAATGCCAACACAACATGTATTTGGGAACGTCACCTCTTCAGGAGCCAGAACTTGTCCTTGTAAAGAGATTTGAAATTCACTTGACATACATGATTACATTTCTAACATTACTATTCTATAACCATTCAACAGAAATATATTTACCAAAACCAGACGATATTCTAGAATCCCACTGAGAGAGTCCTGCAGGTCCAGTCTGGGAGTTTACCAAATGCATATGATGACTATTGCCTTGACTTGCTGATATGCGAGTACCCATTGGAAAGGCGGAAAGAATACCAGGAGCAACACTTGCATTGAATGGAAACCCAGTCACTGGGTCATGGATGTTCTGACCTTGAAGAATACACCCAGGATAGCCTAAATGACTTTCAACAGTGAAGTGGGGAACTGGTGCAATCCCTGACAGATAATGGTGTGCAAATGAAGTGGTGGAAAGAGAAGGTGCATTAAGAATTCTTGGATCAGAAGGCAATTTTTGTAATTCACTGGCAGGCAAAACTGGTTTTATGCCTTGAGCAAAAACATGTGGATTATTGTCAGGGATATTTTTCACGATGTTATAGTTATCTAGCAAAGCAGGCTGCAGCATATCTCCAGAAAGTCCTTGAGTTGGTCTTGAAGTACAACGTTGCCAAACAGAAGCGCCATCTGATTGGATTTCATAGCGCTTCTCACCTAATAAATCAGAACGAAGCGCTGTGTCCTTATAATTCATAGATGGGACCCCTGGTTCAGTCCTCTTTTCATCTGCCTTGGATGGGTCATCAGTCTTTGGTCCACTGCTATAACCTGGGATTGAGCGGAAACCAACTGGACTCTTTCTCACTTTAGGGATTTCAGGGTATTGCCAGGGCAAAGCATTGTTTTGGATCATCTGCATTTCTGAGGGTGTAGGACTTGCTCTCACTATAGTGGTGCTTAGCTCTATGGTGTTATTGCTCTAGAAAATAATAAAATAATCACCATCATCATATTCACCAAGTATAAGAAACATATGCTTACGTCATCCTACATTTTAGATAACCTCAAAAAGTCTGACTACAAAAGATTAAGATACATGAAGGGGAGTAGTAATCTTACTGAGAACCGGTGTGATATTTACAGCTTCCAACTTTTTTTGGAAACCAAGACAGGGTTTAAAAAAAAAAAATCTAAAAAAAATAAAAGTTAGAATTTAAATTAATCTTCACAAGGGTCAACTTTAAAAAGGCCGGAAATCTATGCAAAAGGTTTTTTTTAGAAAGTGAGGCTCCTAGAATAATTTATGAGACAAAGCTAGGTTCTATTACATTTTTTGCTGCTAGTTTTAGAGTATGCTGGTTTACTAGACATCTCACCTTTTTGTGATCAGGACTAGGAATGTCAGCATTCTGTAATGTATTCTCCGAGGCTGAAACATAGGTCAGTCTGCTCAGGCTGGGACATGATGATTCGGGGGACAAACCAGCATTTGAATATCCGTGAGCGGACCCTTGCGGAGAAGTTATAGATCTAGATGGAAATAAAAGCATAGTGATTTAAAAAGAAAAACCTGCAACTAGTGAGTCATAAGTCCAACAATACAGAGAAGTAACACGCAATATTTTCTCATTTACTCAAATCCATACAAGCAATAAAAAACAGGCATGGGGAGTTTAGCGAGATAAATTGCAGGCAAAATCAGTCTCACAGCAATCAGCACTTCTATGGGGATGAAGAAAAATCAAACAACACAAAATGGCTCTCAACTACAAAGCGATGTCGATAAACTCCCTGTGATCATTTTTTTTTATTTTATAAGAAGTATAACATACAGTAAGCAAAGATACTTCTTTCTCTATTGTTGGACTTAATGAGACTTGAGAGTCATAGGCAGAGCACCACTGATGCACATAGCAGTTAAGTTTGAGAAAGAGCCCTGCTTTTTCCTGCTTATAAATGGTAGAAAGTCTACGGAATGATGTAAATGAGAGTAATTCTGCACTAGCTATGTTGTATCTGCCGTCTAGATGGGTGGGGGGGGGGGGGGGGGGGAGGGGATTCTGATGGGAATTGGGAGGTGGATTTTTCGGAATGTATTAAAATGTACAAATGATTGTTGTTATTGTTGGATATGTATCAACTATATTGTTTAATAAAAACTATCTGATTAAAAAATAAATAAATGGTAGAAAGGATAGAGTTATGTAACGCTATGCTGTCTGAGCTGGATTAAGGAGTCATAAGTGCAGAGCACCTTAAATTATAAATGTAATTATTCTAGCTACACTGCAGAACAAATTTGGCTTCTAAAGACTACCCTGAAAAGGCTGCAGTCCACATATCAGTGTCAAGAACCAGGGCTGAAATCAATCCTAGTGCACAGATATGAGCAGATAACGGCCAGTCTGCCATACTATTTAAGAACAATCTGCAATTTTTTTTAAGAAAAATTAATATTGTTCATACTTCATCACCATTATTCTTTTTCTATGTAACTGGAGGGCCCACAGCATTATTCTTATGCCATATAGCTGCCATTTCCATTTCAATCTTTAAAGCACCACTACAGCATTATTTTTGATTGCAGCGCTGTAGTGTTACTTTAAATCTAAATTCTCTGTCCTCGGTTTTGTGCTCACCTTCCGCCGCCTTCATCCTTTTCCAGCAGCGCTCCAGTCGATCTGTTGCGAAAAAGTTATCTACCAGCAGCTCCAAAGTTTCATGAAGCGAGACGGAGGTCACTTTTCAATACAAATCTACGGGAGCATTGTTCTGGCTCTCAGAGATTCAATGAGCTTTTGTGATGTAACGTCTGACTTCCAGCCAGTCAGAAGTTACATGCACAAGATGGCGCCATGGGATTGGAAGAAAAAAAATAAAAAATACTGTAGTGGTGCTTTAACTCTAATTATTAGTGATGTGCCAGTAGTTTGATATTCAGATTCAGATGAGCCTAACCAAATACTTTTTACGATTCGGATATTAATTCCAAATAGTGAACATAATGCAAGTCAATGGGAAATTCAGTATTTGTGTAAAAGGTTACCCACACAAATATCAATTTGTGTATAATATTCAATAACCACTAATTATTCTTTTGCCCGTAGTTATTATTGCATTACCTATGATCTTTATGCCATCTCTGAAATGAAGATAGGGATATTTAAAAATACTAGACAGCAACAAAATATGGAATGGACAAGGGATTGAGGAATATTCTTAGAATAGTGTATATATGTATTAATGTTATTTCACCATTAACATGTATGTAAAGTAGCATAGAATTGGGGAAAGAAAACATTTGTGTGTGGTTCCTGCTCTCCTACATTACAGGGTTGGTTATTTATATGGATGCACCTACATAAAATGGAATGGTTGGGGATATCAACTTCCTGTTTGTGGGACATTAATATATGTGAGAGTGAAAACTTTTCCTGATGGTGGCCATTTTGAAGTCGGACATTTTGGATCTAACTTTATTTTTCCCATGGGAAGAGAGTCATATGACACATCAAACGTATTGAGAATTACATAAGAAAAACAATGGTGTGCTTGGTTTTAACATAACTTTATTCTTTCATGAGTTATTTACAAGTTTATGACCACTTATAAAATGTGTTTAAAGTGCTGCCCATTGTGTTGGATTGTCAATGCAACCCTCTTCCCCCACTCTTGACACACTGATAGCAACACCACAGAAGAAATGCTAGCACAGGCTTCCAGTATCCGTTGTTTCAGATGCTGCACATCTCGTATCTTCACAGCATAGACAATTGCCTTCAGATGAGTGATGAAGCAAACTTTTTTTGTGAATGGTGAAGAAACAAAATCACCGCTATTGGTCTGACACTAACCCACAGTGGATAGAGCCCTCCAAGACTGTTGAAGCACAAAAATTGATGGTATAGTGTGGTATATGGGATACAAAGATAGTGGAGCCATTCTTCATCAATGGAAACCTCAATGCCACTGGATATCTGAATCATGTAGCAATTTCAGATATCCAGTGGCATTGAGGTTTCCGTTGATGAAGAATGGCTCCACTATTTTTGTACCCTATATACCACACCATACCATCCATTTTTGTGTTTTAACAGTCCTAGAGGGATCTATCCACTGTGGGTTAAGGCCACGTCACACGCATCAATTTTCTGAATGATATCACTTAAGCAATCTGCTTTTTTGATCGCTTAAGCGATATCGTTTGTGCGTCGCTGCGTGTAATCAAACGATTTTTCTTTGAAAAATCGTTTGATTGTTTGATTGCAGATTTTTGAACATGTTCACAAATCTGTCGCTGGTCGGCCAGTGGACACGCAGCATCACTGCGTGTGACACCGGCAGAGCGACGATGAACGAGCTCCCAGCGCCGCACAGCCTATGCTGGGAGCTCGTATCCATGGTGCACATCGGGTTACATCGCTTGTGAGTCTGCCTGTGTGACAGCTCACCAATGATGTGAACGATATCGTTAGCGATCACGCGTGCATGTGATCGCTAACAATATCTTTCATCGCATTGATGCGTGTGACGGCACCTTTAGTGTCAGACCAATAATGGTGGTTTTGTTTCTTAACTTCACCATTCAGAAAAGAAGTTTGCCTAATCACTCATCTGAAAGCAATTGTCTATGTTGTGAAGATACTAGATGTGCAGCATCTGAAACAACAGATACTGGAAGTCTGTGCTAGCATTTCTTCTGTGGTGTTGCTATCTGTGTGTCGAGTTTGGGAGAAGAGGGTTGCATTGACAATCCAACACAATGGACAGCACTTTCAACACATTTTATAAGTGGTCAAAACCTTGTAAATAACTCATGCAAGAATAAAGTTATGTTAAAAGCAAGCACACCATTGTTTTTCTTATGAAATTCTCAATAAGTTTGATGCGTCACATGAAAAAATAAAAAAGTTTTCCCCCTCCCATATACTAATGTGCCACAAACAGGATGTTGATATTACCAACTATTCCCATTTTATTTAGGTGCATTCATGAAAATGGCCCGCCCTGTATAATGTTAAGCCTCCTGTTACATTTGAATAATGTCTATAAATAATATAAATCGGGTATTCACTATCTGCTGCTTACCAATACCCACTCCCATAGGGGTCAATAGGTCATGCTTAAGGGAACAGCTCTTTCCTTCTCTCCGCAGTAAGCATCTGTGCATCAGAGAACAAAACCCCCGAAAAAACTTCCTCCTTCAATCACGTTGGCGTGATGTCACAGCAGGTCCTATCAACACAGGTCTCACCTCCTGCTCTCTGCACAGAAAGGGAACTCGAGACTCCCAGCTTAGTAAAGGACCTTATGTGACTGATTGAGGAATGAGGAATGAGGACTGTGCTGAAGCTTTTTGAGAGGGAGGGGGATGAGAGCTGTTCACTCAGGCATAACGTATTGTCCCCTATGGAGGGTGAATTGCAAGCAACAGCTGCTGAAAAACTGATTTATATTGATTTTAAACATTATACAAATGTAACAGGCAGCTTAGCATTCTAGTACAGGAGTGCAGGGACTTTACAAAAATTTTCTCTCTCCCTTGAGTTCCCCTTTAAGTTATCAAGGCACTAGCCACAAAATCTCTAAATGTGAACAAGGTTAAATTGTTGCCATAAACAAAATCTTACGCTGCTTTCATATCATGATTTTTGTGGATCTGTGGCCATCCATTATAAACATGATAGCCACGGATCTGATTTGGCCCCCATGTATCCCTATGGGCATGGATTGGTCCTGTATGGCCATCCGATTGTGTCCAATTCTTTGCTGTACTCAGAATCGGAGATTAATCTGATTTTAGGCACAGCGGACCAAATCGGACAGAATTGGATCCGACGTGGTCCACGGCAAATAACATCGGGGCCTATGGAGCTCGGATGCGGGAAAAAACAGGATCGTTTCCCAAATCCGATTTTAGTGTACTAAGCATGCGCAGTACACTAAAACTGCTCTGTTCCAGTGTTATTTCACTTTCGCAATGTATATACATACATTGCAAAAGTAAAATTACCGTAAACAAAGCAAGTGTTAAAATTAAAAAAATAAAAATCCACACAGCAGAGAGGTGAGGATTTTTTTTTTAAATTTTTAACACTTGCTTTGTTTTATTTCACTTCCACAATGTATGTACCGTATATACATTGCTAAAGTGAAAGTCAGCCCCGCTTGCCTGCGCTTTGCAGGCTCGGGCTCCTCCCAGCTCTTTGTGACCGGATCCGTGAAAATTACAGATCCGGACACAGACATGGCATCCAGAGAGACACATCCGATCCTGTCTGTGGAGTTCTGCAATAAACAGGATCCCCATGGACAGTAAAAAAAATCATTTTTGTGAAAGTAGCCTTTGACAAATATAAGTACCCTTTCTCAGAAAGCTGTAGAGAATCCTGGCTTGGAGAGGAATGAATCAAAGGGGAAGTAGATGGTCTAAAACTGTAATGTTCCTCTTCTGGTGTATTGACACTGTAATCTGGAAAACATTTGTATCACACAAGAAAATATTAGTTCTCGTTGGATATACCAACGTCACACATATTCAAAGTCTTATATTAAAAAGTAACTAACTTACTAAATATATGCAATTACATTTGTGTTCACTTGTTTAGGTAGCTAATGATGGCTTTGAAAGTCAGTATTTATCTAAAAAACATTTTATATAACTATTTTTCAAAGCATGCCGCCATCTTGTGTTTGACACGGCTTCTCATTGATACCTCTGAACTGCTCATGTTTCTAAGCCGCAGGCTCAAAAACTGAATACTAGAAGCATGGCATAGTTTTACTTTATTAATAGTTTTCACTGCCGTTGCACTTCATTCTCCAAAATGGTCACGCTGCTCTCGGCCCTAATAAGCGTATTCTCACCATTCAGAGCAGATCACAGGGTGACAGAATAAGTGAACAGACTGAACACTCTACTATGAAGCAAAACTATGGCTCCCACAGTAACACAACGTACTCTTTGGGAGTTTAGGTTATAGTTTATGATAAACCCAAATGAACATTACCATTTTTTCTCTGGGGGTGTGTACTTCTTCCCCTGAATAAAATTAACCAATCATAACCAAGAGGTGTAATACAAGGGAAAAATAGTGACAATTACTCACTTCTACAGCTATCATCTCAGTGCAGTCAGAGTTGGGCAGCAGAAATACAGCAGAGCTTGAGATTTGTCTCATTACAAACACCTCTGCACTCTCCTTTCACAGGACTGGCAGATCTGCAGTATCACCTCCTCTACACACAATGGCTGCTTTGTGAATAAAGCTTAAAGGCCCGTTACACACAACGATATTGATGCAACGTCACCGGTTTGGTGACGTTGCAGCGATGTCGAAACAACATCATTGTGTGTGACACGTATCAACGATCAACGATAAGTCGTTGATCGTTAGATTTATGGCCAGGGCCAAAAATCTATCATTGGTCTCCTGCTGGGCACCCAGTATCAGTGCGTGTGACCGCGCGAGACCAACGATGAACGAGCTCCCGGCGCCGCACAGCAAGCGCTGGGAGCTGGTAACCATGGTAAACATCGGGTAACTGAGTGCCGCACTCGGCTTAGTTACCCGATGTTTACCATGATTACCAGCATTCTCGCTGGTCCTGATCGCTGGTGAATCTGCCTGTGTGATAGCTCAACAGCGATCAGTTCACGATGTGGCAGCGATCCATATCGTTGGTCGGATCGCTGCCATTTCGCAACCTGTAATGGGCCCTTTAAAGTGTTCATAGTTGCACACCTCTCTGCTCTATTCCTTAACCCCTTAAGGACCGGGCCTTATTTTGTAATTCTGACCAGTATCACTTTATAATAATAATAATATTTATTTATTTATATAGCACTATTGATTCCATAGCACTTTACATACATGAGTAATGCTGTCTCTCTTGGGAGCTCACAATCTAAATATGCTATCAGTCTGTCTTTACAATGTGGGAAGAAACCGGAGTGCCCGGAGGAAACCCACGCAAACACGGGGAGAACATACAAACTCCTTGCAGATGTTGTCCTTAGTGTCCTTGGTGGGAATTGAACCCAGGACCTCAAGACCCCAGCGCTGCAAAGGACTTTATGAGGTTATAATCTGGAATGCTTCAATAGATCTCAGTGATTCCAAGATTATTTTTCATGACAGATTTGACTTTATGTTAGTAGTAAATTTAGGATGATATTTTCTGCATTTTTTGACCAAAGAGAGCGTTTACACACAGTGTCAGTTCAAAGCCATGACAAATATAGCGGTCATTGGTCATTAAGGGGTTAAACTTAAGCCCCCGTCACACCTAGCGAGATCGCTGTTTTGTCACAGGTTTTGTGACACAACAGCGACCTTGCCAGCGATCTTGATATGTTTGACAAGTAGCAGCGACCATGCCCCCGCTGTGAGATCGCCGATCGTGTCGAAATGCCCTGGACCATTTTTTGATTGTCGGGCTCCTGCTGGCCAGCATGCATCGGTGTGTTTGACGCCTTAACAACGACCTCATTGGCGACTCAGAACTCAGCCACGTTGTCTGAGTCGTCAGACTAGCTGCTGTGTGACAGGGTCCCAACAACCACCGAGGTCGTTATACGGGTTGCGGTATCGTTGCTGCATTGTTGAGTACATCTGTTTGAAATCTTACCAGCGACCACGTAGCGACGTTCCAGCGATCCTTACCAGGTCATATCGTTGTCGGGATCGCTGGAACGTCACCAAGTGTAACAGGACCCAAAGACTGCTCTTACTGCACAGCAGTGTGTATTTGGTCTGTCATTACATGTTTCATAGAAAAGAAAGTCTGTTTTACACATTTATAGAGGTGTGTTCTTAATTTCCCGGCTCCTCCTGTCATCTCGCTCCTCTCTGCCTCCTGTTCTCACCCGGTACTCCCGCTTCTCCCCTGTGTTTTCCTGTACTCCCTGCTTCTCCCCCGGTATTTCCGCTTCTTCCCTCTTCTCCCCTGTGTTTGCCCCTCTTCTCCTCTCTCCTCCGGACTAAAAAATAAAAAAAACATCTTTATTCTCACCTGTCCAAGAGTCCCCTGGCGTCTCCAGCTATATCTTCTGATCCTAGGACCTTGTGTGATGTCACAGTCACATGACCGGTTACCGCAGTAACCGTTCATGTGACTGACATCACGGCAGGTCCTACAGGCAGGAGGTGCTGTAAACGCCGGGAGATTCGTGGACAGGTGAGCATACATATTCTTTATTTTTAACCCCTGCTTCACTTAATTTTACTTCCACAATGTATGTATATACATTACGGAAGTGAAATTAGATGGCTAGGAGCAGTTTTAGTGTACTGAGCATACTCAGTACACGAAACTCGGGTCCGAGGAGACAGATGTTTCCTCGGACCCTGCTCCATAGGGCCCGATGTTAAAAACCAGGATAGGATTTGACCAAATTGCCATCCGATTTGTCAGATCCGATTCGATCCGGTTATTACTTCGGATGCAAAAATCGGAGCAGTCTCAGATTTTTGCACTGGAAAGAAATCGGAAAAAATTGGATCAGACGCAATTCGGATGCCATTTAGTGCACATCCGAATCGGTCCGATCCCCATAGGATTACATGGGGACAAATTCGGATCCGATGCTGTCCGATTTATAACGGACAGCGTCGGATTTCACAAAATCGTAGTGTGAAACCAGCCTAAGAGTACAACCCTGAAACGCTATGACATGCATGAAGGATAGGCTACAATTTAGGACGTCACAAGAATTGTACTTACACGAGTCATTTTTTAGGCAGTAATAGTATGTTATCTAAATATTGTAAAACGATGTCCAACAAAAAGCACTTTAGAACACCTGGTGTTAGTAAGGAGCTCTTTGTGATCAGATGAAATGCATATATACACCTGGATAATCCTGATCTCATAAAAAGACTAATACTGGGATTATATGTTATTGATAATTTACCTGGCACTTGATAGATTCCACTAGAAGGCGGCTGAAAGCTAACATGCTTCTGAGAAAGATCCTCCCGTATATTTTCAGATTCCTTTGAACAAGGTGCAAACTTTGGGTCGTTTGATAGATTAGAAATTTTCTTGTTATTACTTGGAAAACAAGATTTTAAAGAATTATTCTCTTTGTGGCTACTCTTGTCATCGGATAATCGAACGCCTCTCTTTGCCTCATCTTCTGAGGTGTTTGACTTAAGTGAAGCAACCTTTGAAGTTTTTTTTATTTCATCTTCCTTATTTATGTTATTGACAGAGTTCCTGAAACCTCCAGGTATTGTTTCAGAAGTTTCAGATGATTGCCTGTTCTTGGACCAAAGGTTACTTGATGAGGTGTCCTGCTGTAAGGATGCATTGTTACAAACATCACCAGTAGACTGCCACAGTTTATCACAAACAAAATTAACATCCTTTGGAAACTCTGATATTCGTAAATCTTGTTTTTGGACATCTGTAATGTTGGCTAGGTCTGCACCAGAATCTTGGAAAGGATGTGTATACCCTACAGACAAGTTCCAGGTAAAATCTTTTACAGATTGCATAAAGCTTTCAATATCGGTGTCTTGGTTACAGTTAACCGTAGCTTTAAGATATTTTTCCATATCAAAGTTTCCTGGAGAACTTTGTTGTCCAGATGGATTTAACTCCTCCTTTGATTGCTGATGTTCAGAAGACTCCTGCAGTAATTTTCGTCTATTTGACAATGCCATGAACATTGCAGCCAGCTCAGAAGGGTTGGTACTACAAGATGCATTTGCTATAGCTGATGCTATAGTGCTCATACTCAGTACTGTGACTTCAGCTGTTTGGTCAGGTTTTTGTGACAAATTAATTTTGCCAAAATTGAGTTCCTACAAAAGACAGTGGTATGAGAAGTTATATAGAAAGTAAAATCTACACTTTTTTAACGGTCAATGTATCGTTACTTAATTGTCACACAGCGCTCTTGGATCTAATTCTATGAAAACCAAAATCTTAATGCTTTGGTCTAAATGACCTCCATGTATTCACAAAAGGTTTTTCTTAACTTAACTGTTAAGGGCGTAAAAGAAGATTTTTGTGTACTCACCATAAAATCTCTTTCTCTGAGCCATCACTGGGGAACACAGGATACCATGGGTGTATGCTCTGTTGCCACAAGGCACTTGGGAGACACACCAAACATGTGGAATAAGGTGCTCTGGTCAGATGAAACCTAATTCAAACTTTTTGGGCACAATTCAAAACGATATGTTTGGCAAAAAAGCAACATAGCTCATCACCCTCAAAACACCAGCCCCACTATCAAACGTGGTGGTGGCAGCATCATGGTTTGGGCCTGCTTTTCTTCTGCAGGGACAGGGAAGATGGTTAAAATTGATGGGAAGATAGAAGAGCCAAATACAAGACCATTCTGGAAGAAAATCTGTTGGGAGTCTGCAAAAGACCTGAGACTGGGACGGAGATTTATCTTCCAACAAGACAATGATCCCAAACATAAAGCAAAATCTACAATGGTACACAGGATCTGTTGAAGAGTAAGCACTACTCGAAATGGGCTCAGTCATCCCGGCACCTCCCTCCCCGCACCCTCTACCTGATGTAATACTGCGACTGGAATAAAGAAACCTGTCTTCACCGGTCCAGAGTGCCATCTTCTTCTTTTTTCATGAATAAAATTGTTTATATCTTATGGCTGAGCAACGCTGGACCTGGTTTTGTGCCACAATTTCAATTGCAGCAATATAAGGTCAGTGCCCGGTTTTCTTTCTACATGCAAATTTTTTATTAAAATCTACAATGGAATGGTTCAAAAATAAATGCATCCAGGTGTTAGAATGGCCAAGTCAAAGTCCAGACCTGAATCCAATCGAGAATCTGTGGAAAGAGCTGAAAACTGCTGATCACAAACGCTCTCCCATCCAACCTCACTGAGCTCAAGCGGTTTTGCAAAGAAGAATGGGCAAGAATTTCAGTCTCTTGATGTGCAAAACTGAGAGACATACCCCAAGCGTCTTGCAGCTGTAATCGCAGTAAAAGGTGGCTCTACAAAGTATTAACTCAAGGGTGCCGAATAATATTGCACACCACACTTTTCAGTTTATTTGTTACAAAAATTAACAATATCCACTTCACGATTGTGTCCCATTTTGTTGTTGATTCTTCACAACAAGAATTAGAATTTATATCTTTAGGGTGTGTGCCCACATACCGGCTTTGTGCCGGTGGGCGGCTGGGCGGACCCGCCAGGAAGCTCTGCAGGCGTCCGGTGGCTTCCTGGCGGGTATGTGAGGCGGGTGCGGGCGGGTGCTGCGGGCGGGTGCACAGCGGGTTAGCGCCGGCGTTTCTGCAGCGGCTGGAAGCAGCACATGATTCTGCTTGCAGCCGCTGCAGAACCGGCCGGTTTATAGGACATGCTCATTCTTTGCTAACCCGCTGGGAACCCAGCGGGTTAGCAACAGATGAGCATGTGTAAACCGCCGCTGTATGCACAGTGGGTGTCGGTTTACATAGGTTTTAATGTTAATCCAAACGCCGGTTTGGATTAACATAAATTTACATAAAACTTATGTAAACCGACCGGCGGTTTACACATCTAAACCGGCCCTAACCCGGCATGTGGGCACACAGCCTTATATGTTTGAAACCTGAAATGTGGCAAAAGGTTGAAAAGTTCAAGGGGGCTGAAAACTTTCAAAAGGAACTGTAGGAAACATGGCAGTCATTGCCTGTTAATAACAGTGACAGATACCATGAACTAATCTTGCAGGCAGCTATGTGACACAGGCAAATATGTGCACTGGATAGAGCTGTAGATCCTGAAACCCTGCAGTAGCAGAACTGCAGGATGAATGGCAGCCAGTTTCTTGCTCACTGAGACGTGGCAGATCCCTCAATCATTCTTGCTGACAGTTATGTGCAAGGGGTAGTGGTGCAGATCCTGCAGCCTACTGTAGCAAGCAGGCATAGGACGTATGGTAGCTAGATGTTGTTGCTCACTGATATTACAGATACCATAAACTAATCTTGCAGGCAGATGTGATGTAAGCAGATATATGCACTGGATAATGGTGCAAATCTTGTAATCTGCTTTAACAGACAGATATAGGATGCATGTCTGCTGGATTTCCTGCTCACTGGTGAGGTGGCAGATCCTATGATTATTCCTGCAGGCAGTCAAGTGCACTGGATAATGGTGCACATCCTGTAAACTGCTGTAAAGCCCCCGTCACACTAAGCGAGAGCGCAAGAGAGATCGCTGCTATGTCACAAGTTTGGTGACGCAACAGCGACCTCGCCAGCGATCTCCCTATGTTTGACACTTAGCAGTGACCAGGCCCCTGCTGAGAGATCGCTGGCCGTGTCAGAGTCGCCTGGACCATTTTTTTCATCATTGGGGTCGCGCTGTGCAGCATGCATCGGTGTGTTTGACAGGAACAACGACCAACAACCTCAATACTACAAGTCTGAGAAACAGGGTCCCAACGACCTCCATATCATTCCGGATCGTTGTTGCGTCGCTGGTGAGATCTAACTGTTTGACATCTCACCAGCGATACCTATTAGGTCGTATTGCTGCCGGGATCACTAGTGCGTCGCCAAGTGTGACGGTACCCTAACAGACAGATATAAGATGCATGGCTGCTGAATTTCTTGCCCTCTAGTGGGGTGGCGAATCTCGTGATTCATTCCTGCAGGCAAATATATATGCACTAGTATTTGGTTGCTCACTGGTGCAGTGGCAGAATCCATAAACTATCTTTACAGGCAGTTAGATGCTGTACAGAGAGGGGTGCACTGAAGAGATAAATGTGCTTCATGCTGCAGGGATGAGGATGAAACATGCATAAGATGCTGGGTGCAAGAGCTCCAAGAGTTAATGTGGCTGTCTGAAGTGCCAGGCATGAGCCTGCTCTGTATAGAGCAGTGGTGGCTGTTGCAACTGTGGGGCCCAAGGGGTTAAAAAACGCAGGAGGAGAGGTTTGAAAACTTTAAAATCGCGGGCTGTGTTCCCGGGCTGAGAGGAGAGGCAGGTGGAGAGAGGGGGCAGCAATAGAGTGGGCGGTACTGCAGGAAAGCAGGCGCTGCTGATAGGATGAAAATCGGCGCAAGACCTGGCTGCCGGAGCGAGGCCAGAAATGCAGCCAGGGACTAAATTAGTGGGCCAAGCTGCCTGGGGGAACCATGGCAGCGAGGAGGCAGAGGGATTAAAATTACCAAGGAAGGCCGGGATTAAACAAAGGGACTACCCAATGAGGGAAAATAGGTGCAGTACAGACAGCCCGAGTATAGTAGGAACTAGTAGCCTGGGATCTAGGAAGAGGATACCTGTCCTGAAGCCACATGGTGCTGCTCGGTGAATAAACATAGAGCTGGGGCAGCTATGGATGTCAGCTATGGATGTGCAGGGCACCTCCACTCCGGGTGGGCACACATGGAAACATCTTACTTGTGTTGTGTGTCCCGGCAGGAGCCGCCACAGTAAAAGGTGGAAGGCTGCGTCTCCTGAACAGGAAATCATTGCACTTATCCTACCATCAAACTCTCCTTACCGGAAAGAGAGAGAGGAAACCATAGGCTTACAGTGTATCTCCCCAGTCCAGCAGGTGTGATGCAGTGGGAGGCTCAGCACGGACCAGAATGAGCAGGCATCACAGAATCAAGGGGGTGACACCCTAAGGATGAGAGCAGTGGATCCGGCATAATTAAGTAAACGCAGGTGCAGAAGGCAGTACGTGGAGGCGACGCTCCATGTTTCAGTCTGTTGATGGTTGCGGGAGAGCGGCGCCCTTAAGGGAACCGTCGCCCTTCTGATGACCTTTGTCTTTTCTGTTCATGTAAAAAATTAAACGATTAAAAAAGGTCTAACTGTAGATGTGGTTTGGATGAGGCCACATCTGCATCTTAGAGACACTAAGTTGAACAAGTTCACTCCAGTCTCAGGCTGTATACTGCTGAGGAGGAGCTAAGTTTTTTATTTAGCCTAGTGTCACCTCCTAGTGTCAGGAAAGCATACACCCTTGTATCCTGTGTCCCCCAATGAGGCGTAAGATTAATGTTGTTTTAAATTTTTATTTCATAAATCAGTAACACACGTAAAAAAACAGGTTTGTAATATATCTTATAAATTCTGGCAGAAAAAGAAGCAAATTAATCAGTCATTATCAATATTCTCAATGCTGAGGAGAAATCTATTCATTGAAAACTTTCCCATTACTGAGACAGGAGCAGTTGTTACTGATGAGATTCTATGATGACGGGAGGAGGGAGAAGCTAGATGTAGAGCTCCACCCCTTCGTCATTATTCTATCTACATAGAGATTCATCAGTAATAACTGCCATTTATCTCAGTAATGGGAAAGTCTACACTGAATACAGATTTTACATCAGAATTGTTATGAGAGGTTTCGGATTGGTCATTTGCAGCAACACTTTTAAAAGGGAAGCTGTCAGGGCCCTAAACTCAGAAATTAGCCCCAATACAATTTAGAACATGAATCCAGCATGCAATAACATGATACCTAGGTAGAGGCTAAGTTTTTTCATGGAGAGCAATCTGACTACTTCAAAAGGTGCAGAACAGAAGATGGATTGTGTCAGGAGAACGCCAATACACAGGGACCATTAAAAATGTGTTGTTCCGATAACAGCCATTGTCTCAGCCATCAGACACATTATTGGCAAGCGGAATTCCCATTCTAAGTTATATTCGGGACAGTTAATGAGGTTTCATAGGTCAGAGAGGTTCCCTTTACGTATTTTGAGTAATATCAGATCTGGGATGTTGCTGCTGCATTATAGAGATCACCGGTCTGGTTCAATTATTTATATGGAAAATCCCTCTAGAAATGATGGACACGTTATACAAAAATATACCTTTTTTTTATAGCGTCATCTACTTATCAGTAAAGAAACAAATGGTAGATTTTACATAGAATACATCACATATTCCTCATAATATTTAAATCCAATAATGTATAAAAAATATTAGGCTGCAGGACACCAACATATTTTGCAATGATGCATAGCAAACATAAGATCTCTCACTCAGATGTACCTCTGTGCTGTCCTTGTACTCTTCATTAGCATGCTTCGCTGTGTCTGGCTTACGCCCTGGCACTCTTATGTCAAATGTTGTCGACGATAGCTTTTGATCATCTGGCAAACATCCAAGATCCTCTAGGTAAAAAATAAATATGAATCAGCTTTTGAGTAAAGTTCAAGCAAAATAAAACAAAAAAGAAACATCTAAAGAACAGACCCAACATCAATAAAAATAACTAAGACACCAATATGGTAGGCCAACAATGCTCCAAGACAAGGGCAACATGACCTAAACCAGCAGGGATCATTCCATTGGTAACGCAGCATTCTTTACAACATTTCCAAATGTTAATCCCTTCAGTTACACAGACACATCTTTTGTTTTCTCATTTTCATTTTTTCTTCTACCTTTTTAATGTGCCATAACATTATTTTTGCACTGACAGACACATGATGGCTCATTTTTTTTTGCCAGATATGAATTGTGTTATTCAAAACTACATCCTATTTCCAAATAGAGTAAGGGAAAGCGGCCCCTAAAACTTCAAGTGTAGTGAAATTGTAAATTAGAAAACAAAAACGCCATTCAAACGTTTATAGGGTTTATCTTAAAGACATTTATTGTACATTTTAAACATATAAATGTGACCAAACCAAAATATTGCATACCAATATTTAAAATGTATTACATTATATAAAATAAATTAAAATGAACACATGAAGGGATAGAATTTCTCATAAAAGATAAAATACCCAAAAGTAAAAATAGGGTTATATGCACTAATAATCAAGTGTAGGGAACTAGCCAATAAAATTACATGTGCTATAATAAGTTGATAAATAATCACATAAAAAGGAAAATAGATGTAGCACTAGAAGAGATTATATCGGTGCAAAGCTTTTCAGGTAAAGACCTTGTGCCCCCCTGATGATTCAAATATGCGCGATAGACACCCTGTTGTCTGACTGAACTCGTAAATGTCGGCCCCGAAAGTAAGGAAGAAAGAAAGCCCAAAATGGCTTCCTTCATGGCCCAGAGCTCCCGCATATTTGAGAACATCCAGGAGAGATGTGAATCCCAAGACCCCCGAATGGAGTATTCCTGGAGATTAGCACCCCAACCCCAGGAGCTTGCATCTGTTAGGATTATATCCGATATTGGAAGGACCCAGGGGAGTCCCTTTGTAAGATTGTCCTGATGAAGCCACCACCCCAGATAGCCTATGGTGTCTGCTGAGAGAACTATCTCCCCTTCCAAGGAGGAACGTAAGAGAGCCTGCTTTCTCAACACCTCCCACTCGAGAATCCTCGCATGCAACTGAGCCCAGGGAACCGCAGAGATGCAGGAAGTGAGAAAGCCCAGCAGGGACACTGCCCTTGATAATGTTACGTAGGGGTTTTCTATTGTTGCAGTGATTAAAGCCTGAATCTTTTGCTGTTTTTCTGGAGGAAGAAGGCAAAGCTGGGACTGCAAGTCTAATATGAAACCCAGAAATGTCTGACGTGTGGTGGGCACTAGTCTGGACTTCTCCAGTTTGATGATCCAGCCTAGGTCTGATAGGTGGACTATACGATATGCAGGTGGGCATTCCATTGTTCCCTGGATGATGAATACCATAAACATATTGATAAGGGATTTAGATTGTGAGCACTAATGGGGACAGATCACATCTTTAAAGCGCTGTGGAAATTAATAGCGCTAAATAGTTATAAGAATACATAAAAAACAATTAGTCAAACATTATTAGTGCTTAGATATAGCGTCAATTATTGTCAAAACATGATAAAGTGAACTACAGAAATTATTAGAATAATTTCATCATGTGCAGATTTCTGATTGATAATGACTCACTCAAACCTAAAACAAAAAGCGCCAATTCCGCAATCTTGGTTACACTAGTGCAATTCCACAATGGTGTTAAGTTTTTTTTTTAATTTATCTTTATATTTACCATGTTCACTGAATGGTAAAACTGACCTGGGACTATGATTTTCCAGGTGAGTACAGGTTTTTAGATATCAAACATGTCTATAGGTATATTATATATCTATATACTAGATAGGAGCCTGATGCTATCACATTGGGAGGGCATTAATGCCACTCTGCGCTCTCTTTGTTATCCCTGCACTCTTTGCCCACCCTACGCTACCTTTGCCCCCCCCCCATGCAAGTACTAATTGCCCCCCTACCTTCTCTTTGCCCACCCTGCGCTGTTTGCCCTCCCTGCCCCATGCCATCTTTGCCCCCATGCCCTCTCTTTGGTCACTCTGCCCTTTCTTTGCACCCTCCGGCCCTGCGCTCTGTTTGGCCAGCCTACTCCTCTTGCTTTCTTCCCTCCTTCCATGTCTCTGCCCCCCTTCACACTCTCTGCTCCCCCATTTCATCTCTCTGGCCCCCATTCCCCCTCTCTAATTCCCTCTTCTCCCTGTGCCATCTTTGCCCCCTCCCTGTCCATGCACACTCTTTGCCCCCCCCCCACCCCGCCTCGTGTCATCTTTGCCCCCCTGCCCTCTTTCGTAACTCTGCTCTCTTTGAACCCCTACACTCTTTGAACCCCCCCCCCCCCCCCTGCACTCGGTGCTCTCTTTGCTCCCCCTTGCTTTTTTCCCTCCATCCCTCCATCTGCCCCCCTCCCTTTCCTCCTTCCCAGCTGTGTCAGCTCCCAGTCATAGCTAAGAAGCAGTGAAGAGGAGGTGGAGCTGCGGTGATGTGATAGTAATGTGACTGATCACATGACTGTGCCAAAGCTCCTGTCCCAATAGGTAAGTTGTCGGGGTCTGTGGGTGTCGGAGGGGGATGTGCAGGGTCGTGAGAGCAACGAAGAGGGGATGCGGGGGTGTGCAGGCGCAGGAGGAAGGTGGTATGGAAGTGTGCAGGCGCTGGCAAAGGGGGGGGGGGGGTGTAGGGGTATGCGGGCGCCGGAGAAAGGTGGTGCCGGGGTGTGCAGGTGCCAGAGAAGGGTGTGCAGGCACCAGTGGAAGGTGGTGTGAGGGTGTGCAGGCGCCAGAGGAAGGTGGTGCAGGGGTGTGTGGGCGCTGGACGAACGTGGTGCAGGGGTGTGCAGGCCCTGGAGGGGAGTGCGGGGGTTTGCAGCATCGGGAGAGGTGTGGTGGGAGGCGTGTGGGGGTCTGCAGGTGGTGTGTTCAGCGTCCACTTGTGTTGTCTATGCCGACGCCAGCCTGCGCCCTATTAGCATAGCTATCACTTGGGAGTGCTAATATGGCGCAGCTTCTGGTAGGTGCAGTGCATTCTGGGATTCGTGGACTTGGGCCGGAAACGGATGACACACAGGAGTAGGTCATACTGTATATGTATGTACATTATATATATATATATATATATATATATACACATATATACATATATATACACACACACACATAATTTGGTATCTACAATGTATTCACATATAATATAACATATTCTCTGTTCTCCCCGTGTTTGTGTGGGTTTCCTCCAGGCACTCCGGTTTCCTTCCACATTCAAAGACATACTGATAGGATGTTTTTTTTTTTTTTAAATCAGATATATTTTATTAATGAAAAAGCACAAATAACAAATTATTCATACAAAACATATACATTTTCTATATATATCAGGTCCCTGTCCCAAACTCTTTCCCCCCCGATCCCCTCCCTCCCTTCCTTTTTGAATCAGAAAAATATTATTCATATGTAAGGAAATTAATAACATATAACTGTAAAACCGCAATTGTCCATTTTTGATAGTATAAAGAAATCCCTTTCCCTCACCACCCACCCCCCTTTACAGACAGCAAAATTTTTTATTTCTGAGCAATATATGTAAGATATAATCAATAATTACCCTAAACATCTGATGACCCTTTACACACCATTAGACACATCTCTGCCGGAACATCTTTTCCAATCTCAGCCCTCACACCTTCCACGCTGCCCACAAGTTATCACATAATTTAGCATTTTTACGTTTATGGTAGATTTTTTCCTCCATCCGTACCACATAGTCTACTTGACGTATATATTCCTGTTTAGTAGGAGGCTCCATTCGTACCCAATATCTAGCTATGACTTTTCTAGCAGCGTACAAGAGACTGGCAACTGCTAGTTTCGCAATATCAGTGCCCACCACCTCTTTCACATATCCCAACAAGCAGACCACTGGGTCTCTAGGGATTACACAATGATAGCGATTCCCATTGAGGGCAGCCACCTCAGACCAGAAACCCAAAATATGCGGACACCCCTACATGACGTGTAGGATACCAGCGGCTTCAGCTCTGCATCTCGTACATTCCGAGGTATCCCGCACCCCTATTTTATACAAAAATTCAGGTGATCTGTATGCCCTATGTACAAGAAATAGTTGGGACATTCTAGCCGGTTCATTTAATGATAATTTGGGAATATACTCTAAGATGGACTCCCATTTGTCATCCTCTATATTACCAACGTCTGCCTCCCATCTTTCCTTCGCCGCAACAGGGAATTTCAGCAAAAAGGTGTGAAGCAGAGCGGCATAAATCTCAGCTATAACCCCTTTAGTACTCCCCTCTTTGCAGATGTAGTCGAGGATAATATCTTTCTGGATAACCATGGTCCCCTTTTTCCTCTGTTGAAGGAATGCGTGTTTAACCTGCATATACTGGTAACCGTGTTTGTCTGACAAGTGAAATTCCTCCTTCAGCATTGCTAAGGTTTTGAGAGCTTGATCATTCATCAGTTGATAAACAAACTGCACTCCCTTTGTCTTCCAGTCTTTTAGGTCACCCATCTTTTAGAACTCGCCTAGATGTTCGTTATCCCATATCGGAGTGTACATTGTCAGACCCGTCAATCCTCTAACCTTCTTCACTCTCATCCATACTTTATAAACTAATTCACATGTCGGGTATTTTTTACCCATCTGTCTAAACAGCCCTGACTCTAAATCTGTTACCAGAGGGCGTGTTTTAGGATGCCGCTTCAAGACGTCCTGGATTGTTCCCTTTATTGCCCTTTGTGCCCATCCTCTAATATGTTGGGACTGTGCCGCCAAAAAATATATCCATGAATTTGGTAATGCCAAACCTCCCTCCTCCTTTGGCCTTTGAAGAGTCTCCAGTTTGATCCTTGGCTGTCCCCCACCCCACCCCAAATCTCTAAAGATAGCATTGACACGTTGGAATATCGGCTGAGGAATCCACACCGGGGAATTATGTAGTGCATATAACAATTTGGGCATGAGCACCATTTTAAGTAAGTTGGTACGCCCCACCACCGAGAGGCACATTTTACTCCATGTAGACGCTTTATCCTTTAATTTCCCAAGTATCGGGTTTATGTTCAATTGCAGATAGTCCCTCACTGGTAGTGCTATGTTGATACCAAGATATTTGAATTCCCTTACTAGTTTGAGTTGCGTACGTTCTACCTGCTCAACATCTGAACCATCTAGGGCATCTACTCCCAGGATGTGAGATTTGTCCCAGTTAATTTGCAACCCAGATAGTAAACCAAATCTATTAATTACATCTATCGCTCCCTGCAATGAATCCTGAGGGTCTTGTAAAAACAAGAGAATATCATCAGCGTATAACGCCACCTTTTCTTCCACCACACCATATCGGAACCCCTTCACCGCCCCCGACCGCCTCAGCACAGCAGCTAACGGCTCTATAGCCATGGTGAACAGCAGCGGAGAAAGGGGACAACCCTGCCTCGTTCCCCTGTACATGTTGAATATATCTGAACGTTCCCCATTAACTCTCAGTCTAGCCACTGGGTGTTTGTATAATAATTTCAGCCATGCCATAAAGACCGGACCTATTCCCATCAATTGGAGAACTCGCCAGAGATAGTTCCACTCCACACTATCAAAGGCCTTCCGTGTGTCCAAAGAGACCACCACCCTGTGTTCAGTATTATCGGCAGTCATCTGCATATTAAAAAATAGACGTCTCAGGTTAATGGCCGTTGACCTATCCGGCATAAAACCCGACTGATCCAGATGGATCACACCAGACACCACCTGACTCAGCCGGGTAGGCAACACTTTGGCTAGTATTTTTACATCTGCCAGAAGTAGTGAAATGGGTCTATACGAATCTGGTCGTGTCCGGTCCTTATCTGGTTTTGGCAGAAAGACCACAGTAGCTTCTCGCATTGATGCTGGCAACTCTCCCTTTTCCAGAGCCGCTGAAAACACGTCTTTCAATTTTGGCAGTAGTGTCTCACTAAGGTGTTTATAAAACTCTGTTGGGAACCCATCCGCCCCCGGGGCTTTGTTATTTGCCATTGACGACAGGGCCTCTTCCATTTCCTCTATTGTCAGGGGACCCTCCAAACTATTACTTTCCTCTTCACTCAACTTGGGTAATTGGGCTCCCTGTAAAAATTGATCTATATCCCGGTCAGCAATCCTTACTTTGGAAGTATACAAGTCTTCATAAAAGTCCCTGAACACTCCCAATATTTCCCGCGTTTCTATGACTAGGGTGTCATTTTGGTCCAGGAGACCATATACATGTCCCGGTTCTCTCTGTGCCGCTGCTATAATAGACAGCAGGTGACCAACTTTTTCACCCTCTTCATAAAAGGCCAGTTTTTGAAATTCCCTCTTCTTTTCCCCGTTTGCCAGAAATATCTTATCCACTCTCAATTGAGCTGTCTTCATGTTCTGCTGCGCCTCCACGGTGGGGTTAAGCACCAACTCCTCCTTCCTTAGTGCATCCAATGCTTCTCTCTCCTCCGCTTTACTTTGACTTTTACATCTAGAAATGTCTCTGATCAGTAAGCCTCTAGTGTATGCCTTCATTGTGTCCCATACAGTTCCTATAGCTGCACTTCCCGTGTTGTTCTGAAAGAATTCCTCAATTTCTCCCGCTATCTTCTGCATATCTATAGTTTCCAGCCACACTGGGTGTACCTTCCATTCCTTCCGCCCACTGTCCCCCCAAATACCCACTTTTAATTCAACCAGTAATGGGCTATGATCTGAAAGCATCCTAGGCAAATATTCTATATGAGTGACAGTCTGATTAATCAAGCCATCTCCCAGCGCCAAGTCAATTCTAGACATAGTACCGTGCGACGATGAATAGCACAAATATGTTTTCACGTCCATATGACGAACTCTCCATAAGTCTATCATACCCACTTCCGATATATACTTAGCAAATGATGTCTCTCCCCCCCCTTCCGCCCTTCCCAGATGTTTACTAGTTTTGTCCCATTGTCCATGCATTATGTTGTTAACATCTCCTATTAACAGAGTAGGTATCCCGGTCCAATGCCTCCCAAGTTCTATGATCTCCTGTAACTTTGTTCTGGTAAATGGCGGCGTAAAATATACCGCTACTATACAGTACAATCTACCATAGAGTCTGCAGACTAGAAAAACATACTGTTCGTCTTTGTCTATCTTAATCTCTACCTCCTCAAAAGGAATTCCAGCATGTATCAAAATGGAAACCCCTCTCGCATACGTGGAATACGTGGAATGGTATGCTTTTTGAACCCATTTCCTTGCCAAGGTTCCAATTTTGTCAGCAGTCAGGTGTGTTTCCATAAGACAGATGATGGAAGGTTTATGAGTTATTATATTTTGGAGTACAGCCGCCCTCCTTTTTTTTGTATAAATCAATATTTATTAACCTTTTTGAGTATGGTAACAATTTCCAATGCAGGTAACTTTTATCACAAGTCAAATATCATGGTCCACAGAAATACAAAATTATCTGAATAAGTGTTCCTATAACAGGTTACAAGCTCGTAAAATCATCTGCTCTATGTCGTAAGGGGCAATGACCCTTAATGGGACCCCACGTTGCCACGGGGCTAACTCACGCAGATATATTGGCATATACCAAAACAGGCATGTAACAGTATTCATTGAACTTCAAATAACGTGAGGGATTCATTAACCACATATTACAATTAGAAGTTAAGAAAGAGTAGAAAGGAAATTAAAGGAGATAGAAGAAAGGAGTAGAGGAGAATAGGGTCAGAGGCATTAGAAAGGTCAGTATGTCTCATGTTCAAATATGTAGGTATTAAGAATCATAAAGTATTTATCTATCCTCGTTTACGTCAACCAAGACTTTAATGACTCAGATTCCCGTATCACTATCCACGGTGCCCACAAATCACAGTGTCTCAGTATGCTGTTCTCATCTGGCATGCTATGGGTGATCAATTCCTCCAGTCTACAGGTGGCGTTTAGTTCATGTACCAAGTCTCCCCTGGTCGGACGCTCGGGTTTTAACCATAGTTTGGAGATAAGGAGTCTCGCAACTGTAAGAAAGTGACGGAGGAGAGATTTTTTAAATTTAGCTATGGACATACCCGAGTATGATAGTAAAGCCATCTGAGCATCAATTTTTATTTGGGTATGGGTCGTCCTACCAAACAGGTCCTCCACATCGTCCCAGAAGGTGCGTAAATGTTCGCATCCCCAGCCGCCCTCCTTTTACGTTCCGCTAGTCCACGTATATTCCAGCTCAATACTCTAACCATACCGGCCATTATTTATCAGAGTCATCATAATCATAAAAGACCATATCTTACAATATCCCATTTGCAGTCGGTCCCCTCCCTTCCCCCTCCCACCTCCCCCCATACTCCCCACCAAAATCCCTCCATACTCCTCCATCTCCTCTATTCCACCTCTAAAATAGTCGTTTTGTTCTCTCAGCCCGAGAGTGGGTGAATGAAACCGGCCCATACCGCCAGTTGGATACTCCCGCCCAAAAAAACAAAAAAATAAAAATTTGCTGTCTTTCCTAAGACCTCTCCCGCCTTATGGAAAACTCAATATGATCAAATTTACTAACTGCATGCACCACCAATCGCCTTATCAGTCTATAAAACATGTTTGAATCCTGCAACCAATAGTCAACTGTAATCAGAAAAATGAAGAAAAAATTAAATAAAAAAAGGGGGGAAAGAAAATCGAAAAAAAAAAAAAAAAAAGACGAGATTTTTCATCATCTCCCTTCCCCCTCTTCCCCCTCACAGTGAAGGGTGAAAATATCGCACATGGTCAATCCCTCAGTCTGCTTCCTTCAGCTGTCCTTGTACTCCCTTACTCGTCTTGCATTTTTCTCAATCCAATCCATCACCTCTTCCGGAGTTTGCAGAAAGTGTACCCTGCCCAATGCAACCAGTCTCAGTTTGGCTGGTACAACATTGAATATGCAAGTCCCATGTCTCTCAATCTCTTCTTCACATCTCTGTAGCTCATTCGCATTTTTTGCACCGTGGGTGAATAGTCTGAATAAAACGATACATCCTGCCCATCTATGGTCAAATCTTTAATCTTCCTTGCTGTACGTAGAATAGTGTCTCTATCCCTGTAACTTAGGAGCCTTGCTAGTATGGCTCAGGGTGCTGCTCCCGGAGGCTGGGGTCTCAGTGGGACTCGGTGGGCACGTTAAACTATCAAAGGTGTTTGTGGTAGATCAGCTCCAAATTTGTTAAGCAGCCAAGACTCAATGAATTCTGTAGGATTCGATCCCTCTGCCTTTTCTGGGACCCCTACTATTCTGACATTATTGCGACGCGACCCGTTTTCTAGGTCATCATTTTTTGCAATGACTTCAGCTAATTGTTTCTCTTGCCGTGTCTGAGCAGATTGTATAGTTAGTATAGTGTCCTCAGCAGTGCTCACTCTTTCCTCCACCTCCCCTGTACGGGTGTCAGCTTTTTTCATAGCAGCCTTCATGTTACTGATTTCAGCCTGCACTCCAGTGACCTGCTTTGTAAGCTTTGTAAGTGCCTGCTTACAGTAGGACACAACAGTGAATACATCCTTCAAAGTAGGTTCTCCTATATTAGATTCTAGAGCAAAGTCCTCTGTATCTTCCTGTGTCTCCTCTCTGGAGCCCTCATTCACACAGTCCTCCTCCCCCACTGTCTGCTCCAGCTCCTCCATGTCATGCTCTGCCCCAGCCTCCTGCTTTGAATTGTCAGCTGCAAACTCACCCCTTTCTTGTCTGGCAAACTGTACCAGGCGTGCAGCTGCTGACATTCTCCTGGAGCATGCTGCATTCTCTCTGGCTGCCTCTTCCTGGGCCTCAGCGCCATCTTGGCCCTTTACTCCTTGCCCTTGCCCGGGTTCTTTCTGCCTGGTGCGAGTCATGGCTGTGTCCCTGCGCTCCAAAAACACACTCCGGAGGGGTAGAAGAGCTTCCTGCAGGATCCGGTGGCAGAGTGGCCGGTCAGGGGTGTACTGGTTCTGTGCACACAGCAGCGATCGGCGGGAGAGCTCCAGTCACACGTCTGCTCACATCCCCGGCTAGGCCACGCCCTACTGATAGGATGTTTAGATTGTAAGCTATGGGGGCAGTATTGCAAATGTATGTAAAGTGCTATGGAATTAATAGCCCTATATAAATGAAATATATCACAAATAATATGAGTCTCAGACTTCCGGCACTTATGTCGCTATCTCACAATGCATAGCGGCACCATTGTGGGATAGCGACAAGTGCCACAAGTAAGTGACACAGACCTCATCGCTACCATCGGGAGATCAGCGGCGCTAGCCGACCACGGCGACCAATCAGTTGTCTTGACGCTTCATTTAAATGCCGCTTCGCTCATTGCTCGCAGCCGACGGCGGCAACAAATCAGCTGAGCGGTACTGGGGGTCTGGTTTAAATCTCCCGCCAATACCGCGCCGCTTAACTGATTGGTCGAGCACTGCCCGACTCTCGACCAATCAGCTAAGCGGCGCGGTATTGGCGGGAGATTTAAAGCTGGCTTGGCTTAGTGGTTAGCACTGTATATGGTGGCTCAGTGGTTAGCACTGTATATGGTGGCTCCGTCGGCGGCACTCTGCATGGTGGCTCCGTCGGCGGCACTCTGCATGGTGGCTCCGTCGGCGGCACTCTGCATGGTGGCTCCGTCGGCGGCACTCTGCATGGTGGCTCAGTCGTCAGCACTGTGCAGTGGCTCAGTCGTCAGCACTGTGCAGTGGCTCAGTCGTCAGCACTGTGCAGTGGCTCAGTCGTCAGCACTGTGCAGTGGCTCAGTCGTCAGCACTGTGCAGTGGCTCAGTCGTCAGCACTGTGCAGTGGCTCAGTCGTCAGCACTGTGCAGTGGCTCAGTCGTCAGCACTGTGCAGTGGCTCAGTCGTCAGCACTGTGCAGTGGCTCAGTCGTCAGCACTGTATATGGTGGCTTAGTGGTTAGCACGGTACAGTGGATCAGTAGTCAGCACTGTATGGTGGCACAGTGGTCTGCACTCTACAGTAGCTCAGTGGTTAGCACTGTATGGTGGCTCAGTGGTGAGCATTGTATGGTGGCTCAGTGATGGGAGGCAGGCACACGGGAGTCAGAAGGAATAGAGGAGGCAGGGGCACAGGGGAGGGAGAAGGCACAGAGGACGCAGAAGTCACAAGGGAGGCAGAATGCAGAGGGGAGGCAGAGGCACAGGGGGAGGCAGATTCATGGGGAGAGACAGCGCACACAGGGGCTGAGAGCAGACAGAGTGGAGAGAAAGGCACAAGTGAAACAGAGCGCACAGGGGAAGAGACAGGAGAGAGCGCACAAGGGGACAAAGACTGCCCTCCCAATGCAATAGCATCTGGCCTATTTCTAGTATATATAATATTATATATATATATATATATATATATATAATATATATATATACTAGCTGTAGTACCCGGCTACGCCCGGGTTAATAAATAACTGATGTTAGCTATAACAATATAGAATTTGAATATGTCATATTAATGACCTGTAAGAAAATAGAAGCGGAGCTGTGATTGATTGCTATAGGCAGACTAATAAATCTCCAGCCAAAAGTAAACCCTCCCCCTGGCCGGGCAGTATATGTTACCTCACACATACACATAATAGACAGCTCATGTGACTGACATCTGCCTTAATTCCCTAGATGGCACATGTGTTGCACATTGGCTGTTTTTAATCAGATGTTTATGTTTGGAAATTAAAGATAGCAAACGTATGTGGCGAGTTGTGTGAGGTGATTTGTGCACATCTGTGTCTGTCTGTGTGGTGTGTGTGTCTCTTTGTGGTGTGTGTGTGTGTCCCTGTGGGGTGGGCACATGTGTCCCTATAGGGTGTGTGTGTGTGGCCCTGTGGGGGGGGGGGAGGGTGTCTGTGTGGGGTGTATGCGTCTCTGTGTTGTGTGCATTTCTTTGTGGTGTGTGTGTCCCTGTGGGGTGAGTGCATGTGTCCCTATAGGGTGTGTGTGTCCCTGTGGGGGGGGGGCTGTGTGGTGTGTGTGTCCCTGTGGGGTGAGTGCATGTGTCCCTACAGGGTGGCTATGTGTGTGTGTCCCTGTGGGGGGGTGGGGGTGGGGGGGGGGGGGTCTGTGTGGTGTGTGTGTCTTTGTGGTGTGTGTGTCCCTGTGGGGTGAGTGCATGTGTCCCTACAGGGTGGCTATGTGTGTGTGTCCCTGTGGGGGGGGGGGGGTCTGTGTGGTGTGTGTGTCCCTGTGGGGTGAGTGCATGTGTCCCTATAGGGTGGCTGTGTGTGTGTGTCCCTGTGGGAGGGCCTGTGTGGTGTGTGGGTCTGTGTTGTGTGTGTCTCTTTGTGGTGTGTGTGTGTGTCATTCTGTGGGGTGAGTGCATGTGTCGCTATAGGGTGGGTGTGTGTGTGTGTGTGTGTCCGTGGGTGGGTGTGTGTCTCTCTTTGTGGTGTGTGTGTGTGTGTCCCCGTGGGTGGGTGTGTGTCTCTCTTTGTGGTGTGTGTGTGTGTGTTTGTTCGGGTGCGTGGTGAGAATCCAATGTTGGGGCTGCACCTTAGCGACTGTACACTTGCTGTTAACTCTTTGTGTGTGTGTGGTGTGTATACATGTCCCCGTGCGTGGTGAATACCTCATGTTGGGGCCCCACCTTAGTGACTATATGTTGGTATGTGCCGTTAGTCTTTGGCGCTATCATTAAAACCCTCTCATTCACAACTGTCAACTGGTAACTGTCACTTTTTCCCCATTATGTAGATAGGGGCAAAATTGTTTGGTGAATTGGAATGTGCGGGGTTAAAATTTCGCCTCACAACATAGCCTATGACGCTCCCGGGGTCCAGACGTGTGACTGTGCAAAATTTTGTGGTTGTAGTTGCGACGGTGTAGATGCCAATCCCGGATACACATACATACACTCATACACACATTCAGCTTTATATATTAGATATAGATATACACACACACACACACATGGGTGTGAATAGTTTGCATATACCAAATGTATGTATGTATGCATGCATGTTTGGTATCTACAAACTTGTACTGACCTGGAAAGCCATAATTCTTTATCGGTAAGGGGCTAAACAGCTACATTTGCTTATTCTATGTCTTTATAAACCTCTTCACAGGTGGTCCTGAACAACTCTTCTGATAATTTTTTTCATTTGTCTGTCTCAAGTCTTCCAGGAAGCATCTGGTTGTGGCCGATTTATGGTGAAGTTATGTTCTTTCCACTACAAGATTATGGCCCCAAAAGTGCTCACAGACCTTCAGTAGTTTAGAAATTCTTCCGTAAACAATACCATCAGTATATTTTGCAACAATAAAGGTACCGTCACACCTGGCGACGGGGCTGGAGATGTTGGCGGCGACTGGCGGGAGCGCGCACGTTTTTACCGCCCCGCCAGCGTAGCCGTCCCCCATTTACATGGAGCGACACCCCCAGCGCCGCGCCAGCGATCTGACAGGCGGCACCGCCGCCGGGGTGTCTCAAAACCCCAGCGGCGATGCAGGACAATAGGAGCCTATGGCTCCCATCGCCTGTCAGGTCGCCGGCGGCCGTTTACATGGGGCGATATGTGCACATTGCCCCAGATCGGTCACCTGGTTTCAGAGCACTGCTCTGAAACCAGGCGACAAGTAAATGGCGTCACCCTCGCCCCTTTACATTAGGTGACGTAGGGGCGATGTCGCCACCGATAGGCCACGCCCATACGTCGCCTATGTAATCGGCGGCGATGTCGCCAGGTGTAACGGGGCCTTAAGGGTTTTTTGTGGCTCCTTCGTATTGAGACATTTATAGGCCATCAGTTGAACCAGCTGTTATTTTTCACTAAGTGGCAGGATTGCTTTGTAATTATTGATACATTTTAGCTGATGTCCCGACTTTCCATCGCTTATTGCACCTCTCTTACTTCATGTGTTCAATACTTTTTCCCTGTGTAATCTCTCATTATTGATTTATTTGCCTGTGTGGATTGGATGGTTTGGTGCAGAATACTGGTGAAAAATTTATATCAATAGCATAAATGTTTAGTATGCACACATACATACACATCATGTGTTAATGAATATATATCAGAATTCCAAGTTAATACATGATCAGGATAAGTACCAACAAGCACTAATCATAAGGAAAAAGGAGAAAGATGAAACAAACAAGGACAAACCTGGAGTTAAGGTGTTATCGCAAAACTTTATGGTATCATCGTATTCAGAATTTTCAGAGACATATGAATTCCTCAATAGTACAATTGGTTCTTGTTTCTCTGGAGACATTATATGATAACCAAAAGAAGGCTGTGCAAAGATAAAAAAAAAAAAAAAACAATTCTATCATTGGCTTTAAATACGTTATAGATATTTGTTTTCTAGAACCAGACAGAAACATTGTGCAGAATGGAGATATTTGCTGTTTGAAAAACAGTATGACGCTGTGTTACAAAGTGTGCTATGAACAGTCATAGGGTCTCCATGCTCCTAAAAGTCCTATATTTATATGATGAATACATGTTGTAAAGGCTAGAGAGGAAGGTGACCTGTTGCACAGGTATATTGTTTAAGGGGAATAAATATATCAGCAGGTGAAAGCTGAAAACATGCTACACGAGTTAAAAAGCAACTGTGCTTCTCTTAGGTGCAATTGTTTACATAATCTAAAAAGCTTTATTACCGTTACTAATATTGCAGGACTGACGGCAGTTGACATGGCACACTCGTATTTTCACTGAGCCAAAACAAATCTCTTTACGCATACAATGATACATTATAAGGCCCATCTACATTTTCTGATCAGGATAAAAAATAAAATGAGGTACAACTATCCTAAAAAATATGTTACCAATATTTGTGAGTTTACCTGGACAGCAACCTAGACTGGAGGTGCCATACAGAGTGGGTTTACAAAAAAAGAGGAAGAACAAACTGTACTTCCTATGGACACTAAATTGGGGGGAAAATGGAGATGTGTCTTATAATCCAGTTATATCTTACTGGGAGGGGGGGTAGTGGAGCAGGGACACAGAAAGCAGGGTGCAGGCTTAAGGACGGGAGGATGGGGTGTCCCAGCGATGCATGGTTGGCGCCATTCATTTTCCAGCAGTAGATGCAACAATAGGATGAATGAAAATTGCAGCAGAGGCAGCACAGATTGAGATCTTGGGGAGCCAAGACCTGAGTTTGCGCGTGCACAGTCTTCACAGCTATTTTCCTGAAGTTCATCATGTCAGAAGTGCCGCATGCACAGATGGAGATCTTGGCAGTTTGAGATCTATATCTGCACATCTGCTACCTCCGCAGCCATACATCTTGAGCACATTGTGTCTACTGTCAGGAAATCAATGGTGCAGACCATGCACCACTGGGACACCACTGCAACATTGCTCCATCTTACCACCTGGACACCCTCTCCTCCTGGCCTCAGGCCGGCAGCATCACTCCACTCATGCTGCCGCCACTGGCCTCCTACAGCGGCAACCCTGCTTCTTGTGACCCCCACTGCAGCACACACCCCAGTAAGCTACACTGACTGTAAGACAGACTTAAGAATATTAACACAGACCCCCTTTTTTACCATTAAAATGTATTTCTTCCCATTTTCTTCCTCCATATTTGGAGTGTGTTTTATAATCCGCTGCATTTTATAATCCACAAAATATAGTAGTTTAATACGTGCAGCAAAATGTTAGAAATGTTCTACCAGTCCATAGCGGGAAGTGTTATCTTTTTCATTATCATATTCTGGGGAAGTAGTGTGTGGATGTCTGATGCTAATAAGCTTATCAATAAGGCAAGCTCGGCTGTTGGGTGCCAACTTGACACCTTTGAATAGGTAAAGGAGAAAATAACTCAGAAGAATTGTATGGTGATAATGCACAATACTTCACACCCATTATATGAGTTGTTCAGACATGAGTAAATTCAGTAACCACCTAATCCTACTAAGGTGTAAGAAGAAAAGATAGAGGCAATAGTTTGTGCTGACTGCTGTGGGAATGTATAACAATTATTTAAGTATAAAACCCTTGAAGTAAATTTATTTTTATTGGTGAACTGATTGTATATGACCTATGTAAAACCTGTGAGAAATTATAGGAATGCATGATATTCTTCTGTCAATTCTACGGTTATGTTTTAATTAACGAATTAATGTCAATGTTCTGATGCTGTAATACTAACAATATGATGCACCTTTTTTCCCCAACATAAATTTATCTGAAAGGCAATCTCATTTATACATTTGATACTTATTTAGTCAACACAACTTGAACATGATTTATGTCTTCTAAAGGTTTATACAAAAAGGCCAGGGGGACATTGATTAGATGTGAAGGCAAGACAATTTTGTCAGCTACATAAAAAAGGTTGTTTACAGATCGAGCAAACTATCGAATGCCCCATCACAAGTGGTAGTAATGACTATAACAGCATTTAAAAAAGGACTGGATGCTTTTATCACAATAAATGGCAATTAACTGTCTTTTTCAACCCATGATACTATGACCACTGTAGATAATATTTAGTGACTATTAGACACACACACACAGAAACACGGGAAGCATGCAAGCATGCACTGATATACTGCAAGCATACACTTATACTGAGCAATTTTACTAGTTTTCAAAATGTTATCAAGTCATACTAGTTAAAGGGAACCTGTCACCCCTTCTCCCCTCCCCCAGAGCATGTGAAGGTAAAAGAGCCTCCTTCTGTAGCACTAAGTCTGCATTCTGTGACAGTGGCTCTTTTGCGTTATGTCCCCAGGGACACGGAAATTATGAGTTTTATAAATTTGACTCCATACCTGTACTTGGACCGATGAGCGTGTTCTCACCCCAGTTCTCAACTGACTTTCTGCTGACCATCATCTCCCCTCTGGGCTTCGGGTACCGCCGCCTCTTTGCTCCTTATGTCCCCAGCGCCTGCGCTGTGCAATCATGTCTTAGGCATGCGCAGTGTGCGCTGCCCAACTGAGGTCACATGATCTCCTCACATTGCGCCCGCGTACAGCGGAGGCCCCAGATCCCAGCTCCGCAGTGTGTTATGATGTATTCACACTGCAGGGCTGGGGCATCCGCTATACGCAGGTGTGATGTTGATGTGAGGAGATCATGTGACCTCAGATGTTAGGTAGCGCACACTGCGCATGCCTAAGACATGATTGTACAGTGCAGGCGCCGGGATTGTAAGGAGCAGAGAGGCGGCGGTGCCCGGAGCCCAGAGGGGGGGGGGGGGGGGGGGGGGGAGGACGATGGACAGCACAAAGTCAGTTGAGAACTGAGGAGAGAACACACTCACCGGTCCAAGTAGAAGTATGGAGCCAAATTTATAAAACTCCTTATTTCAGTGTCCCTGGGGACAGTACACATAAGAGCCACCGTCACAGAATGCAGCCTTAGTGCTGCTGGAGGTGGCTTTTTTACCTTCATACACCCTGGGGGGGTGGAAGGTGACAGGTTCCCTTTAATGGAAAACGTTTATACATACCCGCTTGACATCAGTCCCTCCACCTAGACAACCCATAGCCTCTGATCTTTGGCCAAAGAATTCCCCTAAAGAAAGACGAAAATAGCTTGGGTCTTCTTGGGTCACATCTGCAACAGGAGATGCCTTCACTAAAGCATGACCACTGACTGGAAGCTTCCATGATGTGTCACCCATGTTGAGGGAGTAATTTTCTAAATCCATTTTCTCATCCTGTAAGAAAATAAAAATAAAATAATCAACAATTATTACTTTAAAAGGAATATATAAAAACGACAGCAAGAAAAAAAAAAAAAGACCGTATTTTTTGGATTATAAGACCCACTTTGTTCCCCCACATTTTGGGGAAAAGTGGGGGGTGCGTTTTATAATCCGAATCTACGGTACTATACTGCAGGAGAGGGTGGCGGCGGCGGCTCTGCAGCATGTCCGGATGGTGAAGGAGGCAGCGGGAGATCGCTCATTAGCCTCATATAATATGCACTGCACCCAGCTGTGCACCTCGGTACTGAAACCACACCGAGGTATGGACAGGGGAGCGGCACATATTATATGTACCTGCAGCCCCCCCCCCCTTCCTTCTGAATATGGCCTTCCCATCCCTCTGTATGACCCCCCATGCTTCTGCCCATACTAAAATAACAAACCACACTTTACTTACCCTCTGGCGCTGTTCCTTGTTGCTCCTTGCTTGCCGCACTCCCAGAGTCTCGGGGGAAGCCATTCATGTGATTAGGTGCACAGTGATGATGTCACTGCTGTGCTGATCACATGACCGGCTTCCCCGAGACTCAGGAAGTGCAGCAAGCTGGGAGCCAAAAGGGACAGCGCCGGAGGGTAAGTAAAAAGTAGTTATTTAGTGTGGGCAGCAGCATGGGGAGCCATAGAGTGATGGGGAGGCCAAAGTGCGCACAAAGGGGCTATGTGCCATCACAGGGGGCCGTGGGAGGGATGTGTGCTCTCACAGGGGGACGTGTGCCAGCACCAGCACAGGGGGGCGTGTGAAGCACAGGATCTCTGAGGACCATACACATACTATAGACAGATTGCTAAACATGCAGAAAGTACAGCCCAAAATGTACAGCCAAAGTTATAGGGACAGAAGTCTGAAAATTCCTGGACACTTTAGTCTCTTTACACTGTCTAAAATTTAAAGCACACCAGATTTATTTCAGTGGCCTTTGCTGCCTGATAAATCTGGCGGATCTTTAGAAAGTCTAGTGTAAATTTACACAATGTTAGTTCTCTGACAGAAAGTTTCATCCAAATTTGACCATTTTTCTAACCCATAGAATATTGACTGCTGGGACCCCAACTGAACAGATAACTTGCAGAGCCCCATTTAATCTGCGGAAGTCACATACTAAATGAATGGAGCACTGGTTTACGTATTCACCCTCCATTCAATACAGATTGGGTTCTTCAGAACTCTGCTGTCCAAATTTTTGGGTCCCAGTAGTTATATGCCAACATATACAGTTGTGGCCAAAAGTATTGACACTCCTGCAATTCTGTCAGATAATACTCAGCTTCTTCCTGAAAATGATTGCAATCACAAATTCTTCGGTATTATTATCTTCATTTAATTTGTCTTCAATGAAAAAACACAAAAAGAATTGTCCTAAAGCCAAATTGGATATAATTCCACACCAAACATAAAAAAGAAGGTGGACAAAAGTATTGGCACTGTTAGAAAAATCATGTGATGATTCTCTACAATTAACAGCACTTGTAACTTATCTGTGACACCTAACAGGTGTTGGCAATAACTAAATCACACTTGCAGCCAGTTGACATGGATTAAAGTTGACTCAACCTCTGTCCTGTGTCCTTGTGTGTACCACATTAAGCATGGAGAAAAGAAAAAAGACCAAAGAACTGTCTGAGGACTTGAGAAACTAAATTGTGAGGAAGCAGGAGAAATCTCAAGGCTACAAGTCCATCTCCAAATACCTGAATGTTCCTGTGTCTACCGTGCGCAGTGTCATCAATAAGTTTAAAGCCCATGGCACTGTGGCTAACCTCCCTAGATGTGGACGGAAAAGAAAAATTGACGAGCGATTTCAACGCAAGATTGTGCGGATGGTGGATAAAGAACCTCAACTAACATCCAAACAAGTTCAAGCTGTCCTGCAGTCCGAGGGTACAACAGTATCAACCCGTACTATCCGTCGGTGTCTGAATGAAAAGGGACTGTATGGTACGAGACCCATGAAGACCCCACTTCTTACCCCGAGACATAATAAAGCCAGGCTGGAGTTTGCCAAAACTTACCTGAGAAAGCCTAAAACGTTTTGAAAGAATGTTCTCTAATCAGATGAGACAAAAGTACAGCTTTTTGGGCAAAGGCATCAACAGAGTTTACAGGACAAAAAAAAGAGGCATTCAAAGAAAAGAATACAGTCCCTACAGTCAAACATGGCGGAGGTTCCCTGATGTTTTGGGGTTGCTTTGCTGCCTCTGGCACTGGACTGCTTGACCGTGTGCATGGCATTATGAAGTCTGAAGACTACCAACAAATTTTGCAGCATAATGTAGGGCCCAGTGTGAGAAAGCTGGGTCTCCCTCAGAGGTCATGGGTCTTCCAGCAGGACAATTACCCAAAACACACTTCAAAAAGCACTAGAAAATGGTTTGAGAGAAAGCACTGGAGACTTCTAAGGTGGCCAGCAATGAGTCCAGACCTGAATCCCATAGAACACCTGTGGAGAGATCTAAAAATGGCAGTTTGGAGAAGGCACCCTTCAAATATCAGGGACCTGGAGCAGTTTGCCAAAGAAGAATGGTCTACAATTCCAGCAGAGCATTGTAAGAAACTCATTGATGGTTACCGAAAGCGGTTGATCGCAGATATTTTGGCTAAAGGTTGTGCAACCAAGTATTAGGCTGAGTGTGCCAATACTTTTATCTGGCCCATTTTTGGAGTTTTGTGTGTGATGATCAATGTTTTGCTTTTTGCTTCATTCTCTTTAGTTTTTTCATTGAAGACAAATTAAATGAAGATAATAATACCAAAGAATTTGTGATTGCAATCATTTTCAGGAAGAAACTGAGTATTATCTGACAGAATTGCAGGGGTGTCAATACTTTTGGCCACAACTGTATATATCCTCTATAGTTTGGATAGCTATAGAAAACACCAACACTTCATAAGGGACATTACATTTTTAAATAAGCAAAAAATGATCACATAATCTGAATATTGTTAATAAAACCGGGCTGCCATTTTAAACCACAACGAATAAAAAATATATCAAGGGACATTTTGGGAATTCTGATTCGTTTCTCCACATCAAAGTACAATGCTAGAGAAATTTTTCTTCTTTCTCCACTCTGCAGTTTAACCTTCATCCGGCTGAGTAGGTACAATTGTAACTATTCAGTTTTTAAAATTGCAATAACCTTTTTTCGAAAAGCCGTAGAGGGTTGAAATTTCGTGACATCTCTACGGTTTTGGTCCAGAATAGAAAGTCTTCCCACAGTGGAGGTATATATGAAGGTACAATTGTACCTCTGCAGCCTGTTAACGTTGTAAAATTATGCAGCCTGACGAAGGTTAAAGAGAACTTGTCAGGTCCCCTGTTTAACCAGAACCATGAGAACTGTAGAATGTAAGCTGGCAAGGGCAGGGGACTCTCTCCCCTTTGTATCAGTCTATCACTTTTAGCTTGTTTGAATATAACCCTCTCTCATGTGGAGCACTATGGAATCAATGGCGCTCTATAAATAAATAATAATCATGCTCACAGCTGCATGATAACATGCTATGTAGGCTGACTAGTTGAGGGAACTAACGCCCCCTAGATTAGTCAAAGCCTAGCATATCATAAATGATCTTTAGAAATACTTATTCTAAAGTTCGGTTTATTTATGCAGCAACATGCTGGGATTATCAGTCAGGGATTAGAGAGATGTGCACAGAATTCCTCATGATTCTGGGTGAACAGGGGACCTGATAGGTCCCCTTAAAGGGACACTGTTAGGTAATTTTTCATTATGACACTAATGTTGCCCTTGACTAGTGCCTGGGCAGACCTTTTAAAAACATGTATTATTCTACCCATTGTAGTTTCCATGCTATCAGCATCTTCACACCCTTCAGGGATCTCCTATATTAGTCCTCTACATTATAAGCAGAGACGATTAGTCCTGCTGATGTATAAACTGTCATGTAATTATGCACTCCCTCACATCAGCTCTCTCCTCCCTCTGTGCTGTGTACTTTCACTTCTGAAGCTACTGTTCTGTTGAGGACACGGAGAGGGAAAGTTCGAGGCCTGCCTTATCTGATCTAGACTCCATTTGTTTCTGTAAAAAGGAATCCCTGCAATGCTGTGAGAGATCCTGTGTTTATCTTATCTCTTGGTTTTGCTGCAAAGTGAGTAGAGGGTAGGATACAGCCCCCTCCCCTCCACTGATCTCCTGTGCTGTGATGTGAATTTGTGACATGCATACTCATCTATGGGGAGGAGACAGTAGAAAACTAAGTGGATCATTCACTGCGAGGGTCAGATGGAATAATTCTCTTTATTTCACATTTACAGAGGATAGGAGGGTAATATAAATAAAAGAAATACATAGAGTATAGAGAAAGGAATTAGAAAATGATAGTTACATATGGATTTTTGACATGACAGTTTTCCTTTAAGTTTACTTTCCCAAAATTACATTCAAAAGCAAAACAAAAAGAAAATGCTTTCTATTGTTGTATGGGCTTTCAAGCAAAATTCTTTCTAGTGAAAAACCTAATGGAAAACACATTTTACAGAAATTAGGCAATTTATTAATCAAAAAATAAAATAAAAGTCTTAAAAAGATTTAAACTGCTTGTCTGTCACACATAGCTCATTAACATATTATATTTTCTACAGATGGCCTATTTCCCCTAACAGTAATATGAGGTGTTGCCTGTAAGAAGACCAGAAGAGACTGTTTTGGCCATGCAGTAGAAACTTTATCATAAATGCAAAGCATACCCCATGGAGCCATTTCAGCTTCTGGATAGGGAAGCTTGCAACCCATACATCAAGGGTGGTTGTTCCATCTGCATGATGCACCAGTGCTGCCCCCAACTCTACTCTGGAAGTTCTCTGCACCCGGATTGTACATTAGTATTAGAATGGACCAATGAGTTATTTTTGAGATATTGTTGGATGTATTCCATGGTTTAGCAAATAAAGAGAATTTTGTTTACGTACCGTAAATTCTTTTTTCTTTAATCATCAATGGGAGACCCAGACAATGGGGTTTAGGGCACTGCCCTCCGGAGGTCACACTAGGTACTACAAGTTTGTAGACACCGCCTCCTCCGCTTATAAACCCCTACCGCAGGGAACATCCTCAGTTTGGTCCATAAGCTGCGAGGAGAACATAAACCACACCCGAAACATCGGGAAGAATGCCGTGCACAGACGGTCAACAACCCGGCAAACACTGTCTCAACAGAGAGCAGAACAAATGCAAAACATGCAAAGGAACAACTGGGTGGGTGCTGGGTCTCCCATTGATGATTAAAGAAAAAAGAATTTACGGTACGTAAACAAAATTCTCTTTTTTCTGGTCATCATAATGGGAGACCCAGACAATGGGGATGTCCTAAAGCAATACCCCAGGGCGGGAAGAGTTCCTCAACAAGACGGATAATACATGGTTCCCTTCAAAGGTGGGCAACCGCCGCCTGGAGAACCCGCCTGCCCAGACTTGCATCCGCAGAGGCATGGGCATGCACCATATAGTGCTTAGAGAAAGTGTGCAGGCTGGACCAAGTGGCCGCCTGACACACCTGTAGAGCAGACGCTCGATGTCGCAAGGCCCAAGAGGCACCTACAGCCCTGGTAGAGTGAGCCCTCAATCCCACCGGGAGAGGCAAACCAGAGGACCTGTAAGCCTCTTGAATGGAAGCCTTAATCCATCTGGCCAAGGTTGACTTTGAAGCCGCGGACCCCTTACAGCGACCTGTCGTAAGAACAAATAAGGAATCCGAACTCCTGAAGGAGGCGGTCCTGGACACATAAATGCGTACAGCTCTCACGAGATCCAGAGTATGGAGGTCGCGCTCCACCTGATGAACTGGAGCGGGGCAAAATGATGGGAGAACAATCTCCTGGTTCAGGTGAAAAGTTGAAACCACCTTCGGCAAGAATTCTGGCCGTGGGCGTAACACCACCTTGTCTTGGTGAACCACCAGAAAGGGTGACTTGCACGATAGTGCAGCCAATTCTGAGACCCTCCTTAGAGACGTAATCGCCACCAGAAAGGCCACTTTCTGGGACAGACGAGATAGAGAAACATCTCTCAACGGCTCAAACGGCGGTTTCTGTAATGCCGCCAGGACCATGTTAAGGTCCCAAGGGTCCAGAGGTCTTTTGTAGGGCGGAACCATCCGCGACACCCCCTGCAGAAATTGACGCACCTTCGGGAGGAGCGCCAATCGCCTGTCAAACAGCACCGAAAGTGCTGATACTTGACATTTCAAAGAGCCAAGGGATAATCCCAACTCCAAACCCGACTGTAAGAAAGCCAACAACGTCGGGATGGACAAGGGCCAAGGAGACCGTCCACCAGAGGCACACCAGGTAAAAAAGATCTTCCACGTCCGGTGGTACATCTTCCTGGAAACAGGCTTCCTAGCCCGATTCATAGTGGCCACCACTGTAGGGGAGAAACCCCTAGATGTCAGGAGCCAGGCCTCAAGAGCCATGCAGTCAATCTGAGGGCCCTGGAATTGAGGTGGAAGAATGGGCCTTGTGCGAGTAAATCTGCGCGGTCTGGAAGAGCCCACCTGTGTCCGCCTGACAGTTGCCACAGGTCCGGATACCAGGACCTCCTGGGCCAATCTGGAGCCACTAGAATGGCTACCCTGCACTCCGACCTGATCTTCCACAGGACCCTGGGAATCAGAGCCAGAGGAGGGAACACATACGGCAGTTGGAAGCTGGACCAACTCAGTATCAGAGCATCCGCCCCCAGGGACTGAGGATCCCACGATCTCGCCACGTACTGGGGCACCTGATGATTTAGCCTTGAGGCCATCAGATCTACGTCCGGAGTGCCCCATCTGCTGCAGATGTCCCGGAAGACGTCTGGATGCAGGGACCACTCTCCGGCGTCCATCCCCTGCCGGCTCAGATAGTCGGCCTCCCAGTTCTCGACCCCTGGGATGTGAACTGCGGAGATCAAGCAGTCGTGTTCCTCCACCCACGATAGGATGCGGTGGACTTCGGCGAGGGCCTGAGCGCTTCTGGTCCCTCCCTGATGATTTATGTAGGCGACGGCCGTCGCATTGTCGGACTGTACCCGAATGGGTCGTCCTGCCAGGAATTTCTGAAACGCCAGGAGCGCCAGATAGACCGCCTTGATCTCCAGGACGTTGATCTGCAACGTCGACTCCGCCTGAGTCCAGAGGCCTTGAGCCCTGTGGTGTAAGAACACCGCGCCCCAGCCCTTCAGACTGGCGTCGGTGGTCACCACTAACCAAGAAGGTTTGAGGAAGGACCTTCCCCGTGACAAGTGACGTGGCTGGAGCCACCACTGCAGGGAGTCCCTGGTCGGTTGTGACAGTGTCACCAACCGATTCAGAGAGATCGCTCTCTTGTCCCACCGGCGAAGAATCTCCAGCTGGAGAGGACGGAGACGAAACTGTGCAAATGGCACCGCCTCTATTGCCGCTACCATGCGTCCCACCAGTCTCATCAATTCCCGAAGGGATGAGTGAGGCGACAGGAGAACGTGTCGTACTCCTGAGTGGATCGCCAGCTGCTTGGCCTGAGGAAGAGACACCAGAGCTGAGTCCGTGTGAAAATCCATGCCCAGATATGTCAATGACTGGGTCGGAACCAGGGTCAACTTCTGAGTATTGAGAAGCCACCCGAACTGTTCCAGAGACCTCATGGTCGCTTCCAGGCTCACCCGACAACGGTCTTCCGATGGCGCCCTGACCAATAGGTCGTCCAGATAGGGTATGACGGCGTGACCCTGCACATGCAGGAGAGCCATCATAGATGCCATCACCTTCGTGAACACCCGTGGTGCAGAGGCCAACCCGAAGGGTAGGGCCACAAATTGGAGATGTTCGTCCCCCACTGCGAATCGTAACCAGCGTTGATGAGCCGGCGCAATGGGCACGTGAAGGTAAGCGTCTCGGATATCTATGGACGCTAGGAAGTCCCCCTGTGACACAGCTGCGATCACGGAGCGCAGGGATTCCATGCGGAACTTCCGAACCAACACGTGACGGTTGAACAATTTTAGGTCCAGGACCGGCCGAAAGGAGCCGTCCTTCTTTGGGACAATAAACAGGTTGGAGTAAAAACCCCTGAACCTCTCTGCCGTGGGTACTGGGACCACTACTCCGTCTCTGCGGAGTCCCTCCAACACCCGGAGAAAAGCCGGAGTCTTTTCTGGGGAAGGAACAGACCGATGGAATCGGGATAATGGCTTTGACGTCAGCTCTATCCTGTAACCTCGCGAGACTACGTCTCGAACCCACTGATCTTGAACGTGAAGCAGCCACCTGTCCTTGAATTGAGACAGGCGGCCCCCCACCTGTGGGGAGGCAGGATGAGAGAGCGAGTCATGTCGAGGCGGGCTTGGGGGTGGCAGCAGCTGCCCCCGCCGGCTTCTTCTGACGACTCTTTGAGCGCCACTGAGAAGCGGGCTTGCCCCCTCGGTCCGTGCGAGCGGACGGTGCTGATGACTGTGAGCTGGACCGAAAGGACCACTGCTTCGGGTTCCTCTTAACGGTATACCGTGGCTTAGGCTTATTCTGCGGTATCTTAGACTCAGCAGAATCCTTGATCAGCTTGTCCAGCTCTGTGCCAAAGAGTCTGTCACCAGAGAATGGAAGATTCTGCAAAACCTTCTTAGATGTGGCATCTGAGTCCCAAAGACGCAGCCACAACAGCCTGCGGATCGCTATCGCATTGGCCGAAGCCACAGCTGAGCGAGTGGCAGTTTCCAGAGACGCCGTCCTGGCGTAGTCCGCATAGGCCCTTGCTCTCTCAGTGAGTGCCAGGACCTCCGGACTGGACTTTGCCAGGTCAGTGATACCATCCAAGCAGGTAGTAATCGCTTGCAAGGTCCAGACCGTGGCAAAATTAGGGGCAAATGAAGACCCCACAGCCTCATAGGAAGACTTGGCGAGTTGCTCGACCTGTCTATCAGTAGCATCCTTCAGCGAGGAGCTATCAGAGGCAGAGAAAAGGGAGCGTGCAGCAATTCTCGTCATGGAAGCGTCCACCTTTGGAGACTGCGACCATTCCTGAAGCACCTCCTGGGGGAAGGGGAAGCGATTGTCCTTAGGTTTGCGGACATAGCGCCGCCCAGGATGTAACCTGGGTGCTCTAACCACCCTTCCAAAATTAGTGTGGTCCATGAAGGAGCCACTTGGTCTAGCCTCAGGCCGCAGCCATTGATAGACCTCCTTCGGGTGCACGACCACCTCTTCAGGGGGAGTCACGAGACGCAAGGTCTCATTAATGGAGGACACCAGATCCTCCACCCCGTCTGGAAGTTCAGACACAGATACAGACCCGAAGTTTGAACCCCCATCATCTTCCTCACCATCAGAGGAACGCTCCTCCTCAGAGAGAGCCTGGAGCTCGGGTGAATCCTCACGACGAGCCCGCTTAGGGGGTCTCACAGCAGAAGAGGGAGACACCCGGGGGTAACTGGAAGGAGTAGCTGGGCTTTCCAGTCTCCTATGCAGTGCCTCCAGTGACTGCGACATGGAGGACATCTGGGACAGCAAGGATTCATTGATCCTGTTCTGTGCTTCCCATGGCCCTGGGATCACCTGAACCTCAGGGTACAGCACCGGAGCTGCTGCTGCCTCAGCTGAGCCAGTCTGGGCTTCTGGGCGTCCGCAGTTATTGCAGGACCCCTCCACCAAAGTTCCCTTGCAAGTAGCACAGGTAGTGGTGTTATCCGCCGCCTTAGCAGCATGCTTCCTTACTGAGGACATAGCCACAGTAGGGGTAGTAGAGGCCAAAGCCAAACAAACAAACCGGGAATCCCGGTGGCTTACCGACCGCAGTAACGCGGTGGGAGGAAGCGGTGTGCGTGCGTGACCTCCGCGAGTTCCGGTCTCCCTCTGAAGTGCAGACACGTGCTGCTGTAGATCCCAGCCGGGAAGTGAGGGAGAAGATGGCCGCCGCCAGCACAGACGTGGGCGGCGCCGGGAACACGCGGGAGCACACGCACACGCCCCCCGGTGACGTCATCGTAAGGGCTGCTTCTCCTCCTCCAAGCAGCCTCTGTAATGGAGGTGCTGGAGCCCGCAGCGCGGGAAAAACAGTGCGGATCATCACACACCTATACACAGACTGTCAGCACACACAAACATGCCCAGTCTACGGCCTCAGCCCCTGTCACACACAGGGCGGTCAGCCAAGGTGACCCCAGCACAGGGTACACCACCAGATCCGCGGACCCGAGGGTAACGCGCGGTCTGAGTGTCAGGACACATAAAGTGCCAGACACTACCCCCAGGCACACAGGAGACACAGAGTGCCTCAGTGCCGGTCCGGTCTGTAAGCACCATTTAGGGAGGCCTCGGACGGGGGTTCAGCCCAGTCCGGAGTGTAAGCACCATTTAGGGAGGCCTCGGACTGGGCTGGCTCCAGTCCGGTCTGTAAGCACCATTTAGGGAGGCCTCGGACGGAGCGGAGCTGTGCAAGGCTCCCATCTCCCACTCTCCAGAGCCCCCCAGGGAGGGATGGAAAGGAGCGCAACAGCGTACCGGGAGAACACAGAGTGTCCAGGCACTAGGCCCTCCGGTACCTCCACCAGCGTGTGCCACAAAGGGTGAGCGGGGAGGCTGTCGCAGGTCCCGCTAGGACCATATTACCTTGTCTTCAGACGCCATCACGTAAGTAGTGAGAATGCAGTGAAGTGCAAGCAAAGCGTGATCCTCCGAGCACACTAAGTTTAAAACTGAGGATGTTCCCTGCGGTAGGGGTTTATAAGCGGAGGAGGCGGTGTCTACAAACTTGTAGTACCTAGTGTGACCTCCGGAGGGCAGTGCCCTAAACCCCATTGTCTGGGTCTCCCATTATGATGACCAGAAAAAGTTAGGGACTTGCAAGCATGAGGACCCTTGACGTATGGACTGCAAGCTTCTGTGTTTTTACCAAAATACCAACCTTACATAATTTTTTACGCACATTTTATACATTTTTTGTAGGGTGTAGTGGGGCCTTCTGAGTTTAGATGGTAAAGTGGTGAGCCTGTCTTGTGAAATACATTATAGTGTCAACTAACCCGCCACACTAGGCCTCACTAATAGGCTACTGTTTAGACACTGTGTATATAATCATACAGTGTTAACGAGCCCGCCGCAACTGGCGCCACCAATTGTTTCATGTTCAGACACTAGTGTGTATCTCGCTCAACTATATGACAGACTCCCTATGTAGCATAATTTGTGTGCATTTTGCAATTAGCTGCTCCCCTCTATTAAAAGGCTGTGAGTGGTTGTTCTACCTGTATGATGCACCAGTGCTACCGCCATCTCTACTCTAGGAAGTTATCTGCACTCTGCTTGTGCATTAGTATTAGAATGTCCTGGTGAGTTATGTTTGAGATATTGTTAGATGTGTTCCATAGATTAGCAATAATTAAACCTGGGAAGGACCCTATGTCATGCTCTAGTTATTGCTCCATATCTTTAACGTATATTTAACATTTTTTGCTAAATTAATTGCCAATCGCTCAAATAGGACCTGTCACCCCCCCCCCCTCCCAGATGCTTTCCAAACTGAAAGCACGACTGAATGCACAGAGTCTGCTGCATTCAGAGAAGGGGTCTCCCATGTTTCTAACCCCCCCCCCCCACCCCCATGCAACCGGTGAAAAAACACTTCACAAAGTTTAGAGATAAGAAGTCCGGAGAGACATACTGATTTCATTTGCTCAACTCCATACGCAAGCGGCCAGGTGGGGTTTGTACAGCACAGAGGAGCGAGTGACAATACTAATAAGATGCTCCTCATTATTTCATAGTTACATATAGCGCAAATCTCCAGATTGCATCCTTACGACTGATGCTAAGAAAGTGTTTGATCAAGTCAATTGGACCTCTCTGCGCTCGGCTTTAAACCAACTCAGTATTAAAAATCACAATAGGAAACATGTCACTATACCTCAACCCTTCTACCCGTATACAAATAAATGTTCTCTCCTCTTCAAAATTGCGAATTGGACCTAAACAGTGGTGCCCCCTTTTCCAATCTCTCTATGTCATAGCTATGGAACACTTCGCAATTCACCATTCCCCATATATCACAGGCAGACAGATAGATGGGTGGAAAACACTTTAAACTAACTTTCTATGCAGATTATTTACTCCTCTACTTAACTAGCCCTCACATCTGTCTCCTAGACGTAATTAAAACATTTGAATGCTTCAGGGTAGTTTCAAACTTCAAGGTGAACTTTTCCATATCTGAGGCCCTCAAAATTTCTATTCCCAATATTGTAGTCAACACCCTTCAAAAGTCTTTTCCCTTCAAATGGCAGCCACAAGCTATCAAATACCTAGGCATGTGGGTGACTGCCAATCCTTTGGAATTTTTACCTCTCAATTCTTTGGCATTATGCCAACAAACACTACTGGATTTCAAAACATGATGATGCCCAATTGTTGTGTACATCTGTGATTTATTTCCTGAAGGAAGGATCTTTGATCCTGAAACACGTAGAATCAAGATCACAACATGGTTTCATTTTATATAATTTTATTGCCCGTGGTAGCGTGATAATACATCCCATTTCTATGTGCTTTTACCTGTATCTAATTGTCGTGGTTTGGCAGAATAAACACAAAAATGGATGTGCTGCCTAAAAATAGCCAATTTTGGTGGATTCTGAGTTGAAGTCGATGTACAATGGACCGACCCCTAAAATATATAATAAATTAGGTAGTTCAATGCAGTATGTGTGGATTATTATTATGAATTATTATGGTTTATCTATAGCTTGATTATTGTATCATAATAATGATGATGAACACATGATAATCGGATCGGTGCAGTTAGCTACACATTTCAGCTGATTAGATCAGCATGTGAGCTCACATCAGGGGAGGGACACTGCCTGAGGTCTTATAAAGGTCCCTGGCTGTGAAGGGGCAAAAATAACTCCAGAAAGCCATTACTAAATTTGTTTGAGTTTCCCTAAAATCACGAATAAAATTTGACACACTATCTAGACGTAAATCTAGAGGAGGGGCAGGAAATCCTAACTTTGCATGATATTACTTGGGGGTTTTGCTCTGAAGAGCTTCAATGAAGACATCAAGCATTGGGTCACAATTGAGAATTTTTTATCCCCATCTCCCGTGAGTTCGCTACCTTGAGTCTCCCTATTATTTAGGTCGGTCACCTCGGACTTCCTGCCATTTAAAGGAAAATTGTCAGGTCAAAAATACACATGTAACTGATATTATTTTATAATTCCGCTCTCTCAACTCTCTGTTTTATGTATATTCCCCTCCTATCTTCTGTATACTGCAAATAAAAAGAATCATTCCATCTGTGTTTTGGGAAAAAAGAAAAAAAAAAAAAAGAAAGAAAAATAGGGTTATAAGGTTATAAGATGTGGACTATATAATGGGCATTAAACATTGTGGAGTCAAGAGATCGTAAATCTCTATTGCAGGCCAGGGCAGAAAATCAGCACATAAAAAAAACGTTGAAAATAAAGACAAAAATAAGTTCAGAAATTTACACTCTGAAAATATGTCCATCTGTGAAATAGATCAAAATTGGGACTTTATTACTTATCCTCCCATTTTGTTATTTAGTGTAGAAAGGATTTTATCATCAAAGCATTAAAAAACCAGTGAAACCAAAGATCAAAAAAAGCTTGGAAATTTACACTCTGAAAATATGTCCATTCGTGAAATTGATCAAAATAGGGATTTTAATATATATCATCCCACTTTTGTCACTCAATTTAGAAAGCATTTTAACAACATAAAAAAACATAAGTGACTATAGTGAGAACTTTATTTAGAAATTTTTTTTTCCCTTTCTTTCTTTCTTTTTCACAGAGTAATAATTGAAAAGAAGAACAAAAGTAATATATTCATAAACAAAATAAAAAAAACAGGTCTTGCTATAAAGTTACTAGGATGATTACATTTTGAATATGCTTGAACAATGTAACAAATGCACATCAGGAGTGTCATAACAGAATTTATTAATATGTGATAATTATCACAATTACATTAATACACACTGAAATGTTCTCTGTATGATAGTATACTGGTTTTCCATCATATAAAGAAAGAAAAGAAACAAAATAAAAACATCAAGGGTGGAAATTTATAAAGATACCAAATATATATACTGTATCATATTTAAGAATAGTAATGAGTTGTGTATTAGGGCCCTTTCACATCAGCGTTTTTCGTAATTCGCAGCAGATGCGGTGAAAAAACCGCATCTGCCGCGTTTGCCGCATAACCGTTCCACTTGCGGCGCGGTTGCGGTTTTTTCTATGCAAAGTATAGGCGTACTTGCGGCAGATGCGGCAAGTGCGGTTTTGCACTTGCGGCAGATGCGGCCGCGAAAAAAACCGCATTAAGCCGCGGTTTTTTTCGCGGCCGCACCTGCCGCAAGTGCAAAACCGCACTTGCCGCATCTGCCGCAAGTACGCCTATACTTTGCATAGAAAAAAACGCAACCGCGCCGCAAGTGGAACGGTTATGCGGCAAACGCGGCAGATGCGGTTTTTTCACCGCATCTGCCGCGAATTACGAAAAACGCTGATGTGAAAGCACCCTTAGAAAGTAGTTTAATACTCCTCTTGTGCAAAGTTCAACTCCATAACATGTGAAAGGGTTAAACTTTCAATTTCTGGGGGCGTGACCTGGCCATGGAGGGAGCAGCACACTAGAGACTAAGCTCCGTCTCCCCGGCCACTTTAATGATCAAATAACTACTCCAACCCCGGTCTTTTTGGCACCTCATGCCGGCGAAACGGAGGAGCAGGCACCCGGCTATAACCCCGGACCCCTCAGTACCGACTACGGGCTCTATTACCCGTTATCTAAGAAGTTCCTCCCGGCCCCGGGTCCCCGCAGCTACCTTCAAGATGGCGGCGCCTGCAGCTACGCATCCTCTCACTGAGCAAAGAGAAGATGGAGGCGCGCACTCGGGCTTGCAGTCACGGCCGTCCTCAGCTCCTGGCACGTCGCCCAGCACTCCTGGACGGGAAGATATTCACAGCCCGCCGTCTGGTGAGTCAGAGGAGCCCGTGAACTGGGAGGGCGGTGGATACGCAGTGAGAACACGGCAGTCTCCCCTGTGCAGGTCAGAGGCTGCACTCCCGGAACAGGGTTAATCAGTGATGCTTACAGCAGTAGCAGGGGCTCACTTTCTAAGGACATGGAGGGGAGTGGAGGCCTCCATGCATTAGGAGACTTGAGCTTCAAGGGCCCCTGTAAGGATTATACCCCTTTGATGAACTCTGTTCACTCAGTCAGCTGCCTAAATGTGGAAGTGCAATCCCAGGGATGGCCACAACGAGAGGGAGCGCTACACCAGGGTCAGACACTCCTTTCCAATGCCTGTTTTGAGACCCAACGCACAAGGCCTGAAGCTTTAACCCATAAGTCACCCCCCTCTATGGCCAAAAGAGATGCTCCAACCTCCGAGGGTGATATGTGGGAGTCCTTTAAAGCACGAATACTGAACATCCCAACGAGGGAAGAATTATCCGATTTTATTGTTAAAGTAGAGTCCTCCCTTAAGTCTACAACAGCGTCACTCTGAGGCGAGGTCCAGGTGATCTCTGATAAGATATCCCAGACTGATACCACTGTTGAGGACTTAACTAAGCGAGTCCAAGTACTTGAGGAGGTGGTCTCGCTTCAGAGGTCTCAACAGGAAGCCTTCCTGGACTCTATGGAAGATCTAGAAAATAGGGAGCGGAGGCAGAACATTCGGATTCTGGGCCTCCCGGAGTCTGTAACCCCGTCTGAGCTGTGGTCCACCCTGCGGGACTTATTCAGTTCCATCCGAAGGGCCCCAGCAGAGACGGTCATTGAATTTGACAGAGCCCACCGATCCCTTGGCCCCGGTCCCCCGGAAGGAGGGTTACCACGTGACGTTATCTGTAGGTTCCATAGATACCAGGTTAAGGAGGAAGTCCTTATCAAAGCAAGAGAATGTGAGGACATATGCTTCCAGGGTTCCCAGCTGCAACTATTAGCCGACCTGTCCAGACGGACCCTCCAGAAGAGGCGGGCACTGAGGCCAATTTTGGAGCTCCTGCGTCAGAACCAGATGTTGTACTCTTGGGGGTATCTGTTCCGCCTACGGGTTCGGCGTGATAACCAACTGATATCTCTGTCTCGCCCTACGGAGATACATGGCTTTCTCCAAGCCCTGGACATTCCAGACCAGGGCCTTGTATTCCCGGACTGGCCGTCTTCTTCCTTTGATGGTATATCCCAATCGAGACCTCGCCCGCCATGGAGCAACCGTAAGAGAAGGAACGGGAGAGGCAGGAACAGTCGACGTCGCAGACCCAGCAAGGAGAGTCGACATGAAGATGGGTGACTTTTTCATAGACTTTTGTACTACTGTTCACTAGATTATTTTTTTTTGTCGCCATAATCGTCATGTTGGGCTTTCAAGGTATCATCAAAATGCGTTGAGACGTTCTACGTTGTTAACTCTCTCTCTATCTTAGGGGTATATCTCTTCCCTTCCTTTCTGACCCTCCCCCTCCTTCTCCTTCCCTTTTCCCTTCTTTCCCCGTCTTTACCTCGTTTTAATATAAATATATGGCTTATTTAAGTCTTTACTCAATCACAGAGGTCCATGACTGACCCCTACTTCCTCCCCTTTTCCTCCCTTCCTTCCCTTTCTTCCCTTTCCCGCCCTAAACCTCTCGCACACTACCTACTTGCTTCACTCTCCTCTCCCTCTTCCTTTTTCATACTCCCATACTCATTTAGCCGCCTTGTGTTTTCGTCGAAGATACTATACCTACAGGGTGGGGAGAGTCCCTTCCTACACTTTCGTTGGATGGGGGTCTTCCTCCTTCCCTTTTACAATATGCCAATTTTATCTAGATAACTACGTTGTCTAATTACCGGAATATTGATGCTATATTGATGTTATGTTGATAAGTTATCTATTGTGTTAAGCTGTAGGCCGGGGAGATAATTTCTCACGGTCGTTTGAAGTTCATATATTATTTTCTAGTTCTGTAGCACCTGCATTCCTTGGGCATTGTTCCCTGGGCTTGCATCTGATTAAGGCTTCTTCCCACTTGGAAAGGTCTCCTCCCGCGGGGACGTCACATTTCTCTCAGAGTGTGACGCTTCTGTAAAGAACATTCCCCACGTGGTTAAATTCCACATACCTGGTCAGTCCAACAGGTTTCCTTTCCCACCTTACCCTCTTTAATCTTGTTCTTTTCTCTCTTAGGCGGGTGTTGTTTAGGACAACCTACTTTAATTTCTGGAGTAATTACTTAGTGGTATCGGTATGGCGGGTGGGTTCTTGAAGATTGGGTCCCTTAATGTCAGGGGTTTTAATACCCCCCAAAAGCGACAGCATATCATCTCAGACATGCAAAAGCAAGGGGTGCAGGTGCTGTTCCTTCAGGAAACACATTTTAAAGAGGGCCATGTTCCATCCTTTGGAGGGGGGGGGCAGTTCTCCGAATGGATACATTGCGTGAACCCCGAGTCCAGAACCAAAGGAGTATCTATAGCCCTTCACAAGAATCTGTCATACAAAATTCTGGATTCGGTGATCGACAAAGGAGGTCGCTACATCTTTCTCAATTTGTTGGTTTCTGGAACCCCGTTGACTTTAGTCAATTGGTATCTTCCTAACAGGGAGCAGACGAGGGTGTGTAAGTCTCTCCTGACGAAGTTATCTGACTTTGCGGAGGGGGGGGTCATTGTTGGGGGGGGACTTCAACTTTGTTCTTGACCCTTCCATGGACACTACGTCTGGTCGGGGGGCGACTACACGTAGACGTGTTGTGGCACTTTTGCGTAGGCTCCAGTTAGTCGATGTTTGGAGAGTCCTTAACCCTTCTGTCAAGGACTACACTTTTTTTTATCAGGTGTTCACGGCTCTTATAGTCGTATCGATCTGTTCCTGGTCAGCCACGGGATCCTCTCATGGGCACCTAAGGCCGCTATAGGCAATATAATCCATTCGGACTATAGCCCCATTTTTTTGTCTATTGAGGTCCCCGGCCTGGCTAGGAAAGAGTGGTCTTGGAGGTTAAATAGCCACCTTTTAACCTTTTAACCGATGTGGTCTGTCTGGAGGACTTAAAATCTGACATCAGGACATTCTCTCAGACTCATGAATCAGACACGTCCTCTCCTACCATTAAGTGGGAAGCACTTAAGTGTATCCTTAGGGGAACACGAATTAAGCACGGGGCGAGGATAAAGAAACAACAAGCTGAACGGCTGAATGAATTGCTTGCCCAGATAGGCCGATTGGAAATCACGCATAAGACCTCTAGAAGCCATGGGGTGCTGGTCGAACTCACATCTAAGCGATTAGAGTTAAAAAATCTATTAGACAGCAAATATGACAGATACAAAGAGACATCAAGAGCGTTTTTCTACAAGAAAGCCAACAGTTGTGGACGACCCCTGGCTAGGCTATTACATCCCCGAAGTGGCCCTGCGTATATCCCCCACATAAAGACCCCCACTGGTAGGACGGTTCACTGCACGGAAGACATAGCAGGGGTATTTCAAAACTTTTACGCTGATTTGTACAACCTGAAGGGGAAGTTTTTTGACATGCACCCCGATTCCCTACGGGCTAAAATACAGACATACATTTCTGGGGTGAATATTCCATCCCTTTCTGACGACGACATTCTTTCTTTGGAAAGTGATATCACAGAAGAGGAGGTAACGAGTGTGGTTAAGTCGTCCCCAACATCTAGGAGCTCTGGCCCAGACGGCTACACTCCCATTTTCTACAAGACCCTAATTGAGGACTTGCTGCCTCATATGATCTCAGCATTGAAAGCACTCTTAGACGGTGGCTCTCTTCCGCCGCAAGCCTTGGAGGCACACATTTGTGTGATCCCCAAGCCAAACAAGGATCATACGGAGGCGGCAAGTTACCGACCGATCTCTTTGCTAAATATAGATGTCAAGATATTCGCCAAGATTCTAGCTGACAGATTATCTTTGAGGCTTCCCTCGATCGTCCATCTTGATCAAGTGGGCTTTGTTAAATGCCGAGAGGCGCGGGACAACATCATTAGATCTTTTCTCTTGATTGAAAGGGCTAGGATGTGTAAGTCCCCTCTATGTCTGTTATCCATAGATGCAGAAAAGGCCTTTGATAGAGTCCACTGGGGTTTCTTATGGGAGGCATTGAGACACATTGGCCTAGGTAGCAAATTTATGAATGGGGTTTCCTCACTGTATTCCTGTCCCTCTGCCAAGGTGCGTATTAATGGTAGCCTGTCTTGTTCATTCCTCGTCAAGAATGGGACGAGACAAGGTTGCCCACTTTCCCCATTGCTCTATGTCATTGTCATGGAGCACTTGGCGAAAGCCATTAGGGACAATGGAGGCATCTACGGGATTTCAGTGGGTGAGACCCAACATAAAACGGCTTTGTTTGCTGATGACGTTCTTTTATACGTCACTCGCCCCTCGGAGACCTTCCCCGAATTGTTACACGAATTTTACAGGTTTGGAGACCTCGGTAATTTTAAGGTGAACTATTCCAAATCCGAGGCGCTGAATGTCTCCTTGTCTGCCTCTGAGATGTCCTCCCTTTCTAAGGGGTTCTCCTTCCATTGGAGACTTGGCCACATCTCATACCTTGGTATTAATTTGCCAGCTGATCTGCACAATGCCTTCCTGTTGAACCACAAGGCTCTCTTGGATCGGGTGGGTGCCTTGTTGGACTCTTACAGACCCTTGAAGATATCTTGGCTGGGGAGAATCCATGTGGTAACAATGGATATTCTCCCGAGATTCCTATATGTTTTTCAGGCGGTGCCTATTTGGCCTCGCGGGGCGTACTTCCACGCCATTCGCAAATTAATCTCTAGATTCATCTGGAACGGCTTGAAACCGCGAGTGTGCTTTGGGGTTCTGTCATCCCTGAAGGAAATGGGAGGTATGGGGTTACCGGATCTGCGGCGCTATTGCTTAGCCGCCATTCTTGTACGACTGCTTGATTGGCATTTCAAAGTAGATACGAAACAATGGATACAGATTGAACAGTCTGCTAGTGCACTTCCCCTAAGCCATTTGCAGTGGATTCCAAGGGAGGCCCTGACTCCCTCCCACCAATTAGCTTTCCTGACTGCCGAACTGCTGAGGGCATGGCGAGTGGCATGAAGAGACGCGATCGGGAAAACATTGGCTAGCTCCCTGACCCCAATTTTCCACAATCCAGCTTTCCCCCCAGGTATGACCCAGCAATCTCTCCTGTTATGGCGTGCGGAGGATGATACCCGTGTTGGCCAGATTCTACGTAATAGTGAGCTCCCTTCCTTCGCTGAACTGCAGACGTCTGCGCCGGCTGCGAAGCTGAAGTGGTGGGAGTATCTCCAACTTCGATCTTTCATATGTTCTTTACCCCTCCGACGAGACCCGGACGCCACACCGTCTCCCTTGAGAGGATATTCGCTTCTAACCTGGGGCCCGCTAGAGGAATCTCGGTCATATATTCCATCCTCTCTAGAGCAGCTGCGACAGAAGCCCATGGTTATCAGCGAGCCTGGGAGACCGATTTGGGAGGGACGATGAATGCTCAGGACTGGGAGAAGTGTTTTATGATGTCTCAAAAAACCTCAGGATCTTGCGAAGCGCTAGAAAAGTGCTACAAGATACGCCTTAGATGGTAACTCACTCCAGACAGGCTACATCGGTTCTCCCCTTCCACCTCCCCCCTCTGTTGGAGATGCGGTCTTGAAGTTGGCACAGTGATTCATATCTGGTGGAGTTGCCCCCTGATCGGAAGCTTCTGGACGAAGGTATTCCGTAATTACAACCTTGTCACAGGTAGGCACGTGGTGGGTTCCCCAGAGATGGCCCTGCTCTCTCTGCTCCCTGGCTCTTGGAAAAGACAGAAGGAGGATATCCTTCGATTCTGCCTTTGCGCAGCACGTAATGTGATCCCCTGACATTGGAGGGAACAGCTGCCCCCTTCTACTTTGGAGTGGTACTCCGAGATGGAGTCACTCTGACGATTTGAAGAGATATCAGCCGATTTTTCTCAAACCCAAGTAGAATATGTACATACTTGGACAGACTGGATCTTGTTCAAGGATGCCCCTAACTTTAGTGACCTTTTTACCTGAGTGGCGGAACACCTGTGCCGCTATCTACTGCCGTCCTTCATTCAGCATTCAACGACGCCCCGCACATCTGTATCTTCTTATTATTCTTTTCTCATTCTACGACTCACGCCTCCATTTCCTCTCCCCCCTACTTTACGCCTTTTTTCCTTTTCCATGTAACCTTCCCTTGCTCCCTTTCTTTGGTCATCCCGTCATTCCCCCCTTTACCCCCCCTGTTGGACTGACTCTGGTCATAAATCACTCGTTTGTGACTCTGTAAATAAGTTCCTTTTACACTCTGTTTTTTTACTGAGAGATGGAATCCCCTCCTTTGGCTCCTTGTCATGAGAAGCGGACTCCTCTTAATTTTTTCAGGAGAGTTTTGTATATGCCACAGCGACCTAGAGTGGCGTTGTAAGACCTGTGGCCCTCCGATTTTACTTGCACTATTATCTCCTGGAAGCATTATGTTTTATGCCTTACTGTTTCACATTGTATCTCCTTCAATTGAAAAATTCTCAATAAAGATATATTAAAAAAAAAAAAAAAAACTTTCAATTTCTTTATTATTACCATTGTAAATTGTGTTCAGCTGTGGGTGGAGGTTTCTTTTCTATATATGTATAAGTTTTTAAATTTTGTATTTGCTAATGATTAAGGAAGTTGTTCTTCCTAAACGCGTCTAGCGCCCAGCTAGCACGCTGAATGATTTTATAATTTTCAAAAAATAATAAAGAGAAATTCAAGAAGACAAGCACCGGTGTTTTCTACTTCACTATGTAAGTTTTCTAACTGTATTATCTCGGGGTACAGGGCTGCTCAAGTGCTGGGGGACCCCTTGTATGCATGCTGCAGACATGCTGCATCCAGTGCTGTAATTAGATCACCATGCCTGGTTTGGTGACAGGTCCTCTTTAAAAACCAGCAAACAGATATCTGAAGCTGCTGGTGCCTCTGGAGACCCTCGAACCTCAAGGTGTAGGATCCTTCAAAGGCTTGCTGTGTTGCATAAACCTACTATTCGGCCACCCCTAAACAGTGTTCACAAGCAGAAACGGTTGCAGTGGGCCCAGACATACATGAAGACTAATTTTCAACCAGTCTTGTTTACTGATGAGTGCCGAGCAACCCTGGAAGGTCCAGATGAATGGAGTAGTGGATGGCCACCATGTTCCAAAAAAGCTGCGACGTCAGCAAAGAGGCGGAGGAGTCATGTTTTGGGTTGGAATCATGGGGAAACAGCTGGTAGGCCCCTTTAAGGTTCCTTAAGGTGTGAAAATGATCTCTGCAAAGTATATAGAGTTTCTGACTGAGAACTTTCTTCCATGGTACAAAAAGCAGAAACGTGTCTTCAGGAGCAAAATCATCTTCATGCATGACAATGCACCATCTCGTGCTGCAAAAAAATACCTCTGTGTCATTGGCTGCTATGGGCATAAAAGGAGATAAACTCATGGTGTGGCCACCATCTTCCCCTGACCTCAACCCTATAGAGAACCTTTGGAGTATAATCAAGCAAAAGATCTATGAGGGTGGGAGGCAGTTCACATCAAAACAGCAGCTCTGGGAGGCTATTCTGACACCATGCAAAGAAATACAAGCAGAAACTCTCCAGAAACTCACAAGTTCAATAGATGCAAGAATTGTGAAGTTGAGATCAAAGAAGGGTTCCTATGTTAACATGTAACTTGGCCTGTTAGGATGTTTTGAAGTTAAACAGCTTTTTATGTCAGTGAATGTGACCTCCTAATGCTGCAAATTCAACAAATGAGCATTTTCAGTTCTTTCAAACAGATCAAATGTTTAGAAACTCTACTGTGCGTAATAATTTGGAACAGTGCATTTAGAGTTTTTTTTAATTTTCAAGATTATACTGTTATCATTGGGAGGTTTCTTCAATAAAATTCGATGTATACGGGTGATGACATTTATTACACTGACTGTCATTTGCACCATTTAGGAAAATCAGAGAAAAAGAACATTTGCATAATAATTTGGAACACATTGTAGAGTAAAAAAAATTACCTGCTCTGCTCAAAAAATTAACTGTAAGATTCTTACTCATCGGTATAGTTGTCCCGAGCTTTTACATAGAATCATACCGTCAACATGTGATATCTCAGTTGGAGGTGCAGAAACAGCATTAGCACTGTGCCCCATATTTGGTGGTCCTGTCGTCTCTTGCAACCATTTTGGCAAGCGATTTTCAAAATTTTCACAGTCACCTAATCCCAACTCCCCAGATCACACTCCTTCCTAATCCCTGGTCCTATCTCTTCTGCAAAGAAAGACACTTTGCATGTTTCCCTTAAGGTACCGTCACACAGGGACATATCGCCGGCGATATTGCCGGGGATCGCGGGAGCGCGCATCCCTGACAACATCGCCGGTGAGATGTCACACTGAGCAACTTACCGGCGATGTCGCCGGCTAGTTGCCGCGGCTATCGCTCGCTGGGTTGCCCGGCAACCCAGCAAGCGATCACTCGCAATGTTGTGGATAGGCGGAATCGCCCGCAACATTGCAGGTTGCCGCGTTACACAGGGCGATCAGGCAGGATCGCCTGAGCAACATCGCCAGGTTTCCCAACATTGTTGGGAAACCTGGCGATGTTGCTCAGGCGATTCATCGCCTGATTATCGCCCTGTCACACGAGGCAACTCGCCGGCGATGTCGCCGCAACCTGACCACGCCCCTCGGTTGCCGGCAACATCGCCGGCGATATCTCCCCGTGTGACGGGCCCTTTACAGCTCCTTAAAATGTTATTCCAAGACATTGGAGGTCCACACCACCCATTAGTTTCATAGTTGGGGAGTGTGTATTGGATCTCAATCACTTGGAATACATGGAGAGTTTGATGGCATCTGACTACAAGTGTTGAGATCACCATGCTAGAGTGTGGTTTTCTTGGTCCATATTTAAAGAAAGCCCTCAGTTTTCTGCATGGCTCTCATTTTTTTTTTTTTTTTTTAAAACATCATTTTTATTGAAGATTTTGAAAGAAAATAACATGGTTAGTGATGAGCGAGTATGCTCTGTGCGACTCGGTACTCGCACGAGTATCTCGGTACTCGGGGTGCTCGGCGAGCACCGAGTACTGCCGAGATGCTCGGACTGCTCGGTAACAAATAGCGATCTGAGACACATACACTGCTCCCTTCAGTGCACACAGTGAGCTGGCACCATACAGGGAGCAGATTAATTGATAGGATCCCTCTGGGGGCCACAGCAAGGTGTTATATGCTGCGGCGATTTTAAAAAGCCCACCCTCCCGCCCTTTTCCGGAATTACTCGTTTTATAACCGGAAGTCTGTGGGCGGAGCCTGTCACTCATTGACTTACATTGGGCTCGGTGCTCTGGCCGAGTACAAGAGTATCTTGAGATGCTCGGCCAGAGCACCGAGCACCCGAGCATTTTAGTGCTCGCTCATCACTAAACATGGTACAATCAGATTTGTATATTTTTCTCATTAACATTCTGTATCTTTTAGTCAATATAATATAATACTATACAAAATATGCTACCGATATCTGCTTTGTTTATAAACATGGTGTATCTCCCACTCTAATTACACCAAGTATCAATTTGTCCGTGCTGTTAAGCCTCTAGGTTACTTGCACAGCCAGTTTTCCCAAGGAATTACCTATTTCTTCCAGCAAGTACCATGAAGACCCCTTTAGTGGTTCCATTACTAGTCTAATCTCCTCATCTGACAGTGTTGACTCAATAAAATTTCTCCATTTACCCATAAACGCTTTTGTGTTGTTTTCTTTATCTCTCAGCACTTCTCGTTTGTCCGTTTCTAGGGCCCTTTTCAAGCCTTTCATGATTTCTGATTTGCCTGGCAGTTCGGTATAAAGCCAATAGTTTAGAAGCAATCGTTTTGCCAATAGGATTAAAACGTGGACCCATTTCATACCTTTTCCTTTTTGTGGTGTCTCTAAGTCCTGAAAGATCCACACTGATGGATCCAGGTCGAATGTTTGTGAGCTCACTTGTGTGCAAACATCTCTAATCATGGACCAATATTTCTGTACCCTATGACAGCTCCAGAGTCCATGCACCATGTCGGTCCCCTCTCTAGCACATTTAGGGCAACTAGTTTTCCTATCCGGGTTGGTAGCTGATGGCGGGAGGTCAAAACCGTATATTAGACCATGTATAATGCGAAACTGAGTGTCTCGCCATTGCTCATTTAAAATATTAATGTCTTATTTTTGTCCAGCCCGTCAAAATGCTTTCCTCCACATTGTCTCGTCTTAAGAATTTGCGCCATCTTGTGAAAGGCGCAGGCCCCCCCTGCGGGAGTAGAGTTTCCCTCATTGATCCATAGATCGCTGAGATCGTTAGTTGGTTGGTGTCTAATTCTATTAATCTATCACAAGCATTATGTTCTATTTCTTTTGATACATCTTTAAGTTTCGCCATTATGTGATGTTTGATTTGGAGATATTGGAGTCCTTGTCCTACCCCTAAGGCAAAGGTCTCCATGACTTCATCTCTTGTCATCCATCTTTTCTCCTGCTCCTGTAGTAGGTCACCCATCTTAGCTATTCCCTTATGTCTCCACGTCTCGAACAGTGCATTTTCTCTGCCCTCTTTAAAGTCTGGGAAGGTCCATGGCGAAAGGTGTTTTGACACCCTCCATGCTAGTCCACACTTTTTTCTTACCGCCTTCCATGTCATAATTGTGTCACGGAATATAGCCGATGATTTTATGTGGGTTGGCAAACCAGAAAATGATGCGTGCAACAGTGAGCTTCTATCCCATGGGGAGCAGAATGCCTCTTCTAGGTGTTTGTCAGAGTATCTCTCAGACTGTTTGATCCATTCCACAACATGTCTGAGTAGACAAGCCAAATTATAGCCTCTAATGTCGGGAAAATTCGTTCCCCGACTGTCTTTTGCCCGGGACAAAATCCCCAGTCTTAGTCTCGGTTTCTTGCCCTTCCAGAGTAATCTACTGTAGGTTCTATTTAATTTTGTTATATCTGAACGTTTCAACAACAATGGTAAGGTTTGTAGGGGGTAGAGGATCCGGGCAAAACTGATCATCTTAATCAGATGGCAGCGACATAATAGTGATAGCGGAAGGCCCGCCCATCTCTTTAGTTCTCTCTCAATCTTGTCAAATAATGGGCCACAATTGAGGGTGTATATTTGTTCCGGTGATCTACTTAGTACCAGTCCCAAATATTTAATTGAGGAGGTAGCTATTGGGATTCCCATGTCCGTCCATCTCCTCCCTCCTTCTCCACCATCTCTCAGCCTCAGAAGTTCGCATTTGTTTTTATTTAATTTAAACCCTGAGAATTCTCCGAAGCGGTCTATGGCATTTAAAAGATCAGGAAGATCTCTAGTTGGGTTATTCATGAACAAAATGATATCGTCCGCAAAAAGGGCCGATTTCAGTTTCAGTTTTCCTATTGCAATACCCTCAAATGTGCTAAAGTTATTTATAAATCGTGCTAGGGGTTCTAAGGCCAAATTAAACAAAAGTGGTGACAAGGGGCACCCTTGTCTGGTGCCTTTTTGTAAAGGAAATCCACAGGATATAAAACCCGGGGTGTGGATCTTCGCCGTTGGATTGGTATATAAGGATTGTAGGTATTGGCGGAATTTTCCATGTATACCGATGCGGTCTAAAACCATACCCAGCCATGGCCACCTAACATTATCAAACGCCTTCTCTGCATCTAGTGTGACCATGGCTGGGTCTCCCCCCCTCGTGGATTGTCCGCATCGTACTGCATCCAGTGCTAGTAAAGCTTTACGGACGTTGGTAACTGCTGATCTCCCCTTAATAAACCCCGTTTGATGATGTTCTATCAGTGATGGCATTACTCTAGCTAGCCTATCTGCCATGATTTTGGATATTAGTTTAAGATAAAGATTGATGAGAGATATAGGTCTGTAGTTCGCCGGATCCTCCCCCCCTTGTCCCCTTTAGGCAACAATTTAACATAGGCTACGTTCATGGCCTCCGAAATGGGTTCCCCCGTTAGGATATTATTAAAGAGGCCAGTTAATGTTGGGGTTATTTCTTCTCTCAGAATTTTAAAGAATTCCCCCGTGTACCCATCAGGTCCTGGAGCCTTGTCGTTACCCAAGTTCCTTATGGCCCGGTCCACCTCTTCGTCCACTTTAGGTCTATTAAGGTCTTCTAAGTCAACTTCTGTGATGGGAGTGATGGGTATGTCATTCAACCAGTCCAATCCCCCTTGGGTTGTTTCTATAGGTGCGCTATACAAGTTTCAATAGTATTTTTCTAGAATGGAATTAATCTCTTTGGGATTAGTCGTAAGTCCTCCCCCTTTTTTTTGTATCACCATTATTGGATTAGGTAGTCTCCGCCCCCTTGCCAACCTTGCCAGTAATCGTCCTGCCTGGTCTCCGAATCTATTAAGGTCCGTCTCCAGTTGGCCTCTTGTCAGTTCTTCTCTCTTATTAGCCCATTCCTCAAATTCGGTTTTGGCGGCTAGCCAATCCTGTTTATCGCTTAGGCTATGGGTGTGTCTGTAAGACTTATAGGTGTTTGATACTTTCTCGCTGGTTATTGTGTATCTTTCTTTTAAGATTTTTTTTTGTCTGGAAGTGTGAGCCATTATAAAACCACTCAGAACTGTCTTTCCTGTTTCCCAAAATAAGCGGTGATTGTCTTTGTGTTGGTCATTGTCTGTCGCAAAATTAGTCCACCATTCCTTAATTTTAATCTTAAAATCTCCGTCTCTTGATAAATATGAGGGGAATCTCCACAGGAAGTCCACTCCTCGCTGATGGGTCTCCACCAGGTCTAGGCATATCGGACTATGGTCCGAGATCACCATTGTCTCTATTGTTGCGTCTTCTGTCCTCCCCCATAGCTGTTCAGATGTCATAATATAATCTATACGTGACCAAGAGCTATGTGGGTGAGAGAAGTGAGTGTACTCCAACTCCTGTGGGTGGAGAATCCTCCACACATCAGTCGTGAGGTCTCCACCAGATTTGCTAGATCTCCTTTGTTTCTAATTGATGTGCTTGGTAATGGGTTTCCCATACCTTCCCTGTGTCTGTCTAAGTCCTCCGACACCACCTCATTAAAATCTCCTCCGACCAAAATGTTTGACTCTCCATCGCTTAATAGCTCCGTGGATAGGTTAGCAAAGAACTGAGTTCTGGAGGAATTTGGGGCGTATATGTTATATATACTAAGTATTTGGCCTTGTAATTTTAGTACTATATGTAGGTTCCTACCTTCCTGGTCTTGGGACATGGAAATTACGGTGTGTGCTATGTGCTTATTAAGTAAGATTAGGACCCCTGCTTTCCTATTCTGAGCCCCCGAAGCCCAAGCCGCTCCCACCCATAATTTTTGCATAAATTTCAGTTCATGAGTGTAGAGATGCGTCTCCTGAAGGAGAGCAATATCAGCTCTCAATCTCTTCAAGTGACGCAATACCATGTGACGTTTGTTAGGGGATCTAAGGCCCTTGAAGTTCCAAGATACAATTCTTAACATCAATCATGTCACTCCTATCCCATTTCCCACCTGTTTTCTCTTTATCCTTGTATGTAATCCCCTAGTCTCCTTTATGTTATTATCCTGTAGTGTCTTGTGAGTGGTTTCTATAGTCAGATATCTGGTAACTATCGGCAGCATTGAAAAACCATAACAAAAATTTACATTTAAGTTTTCAACCATTCCTTTAATCCCAACTTCCCGAACACTCAAGGAGTCCCCTTTCTCCTCTCCTTCACTCCTTGGAAAAAACAAACTTATCTCTCTACATGACTTCCCTATTTCTTCGGATGGCAGTTAGGTACCACGCCTTTTGACTTCAGTGACTGTCTTTGTTGCCCAACAATGTTCTCTTACGTACTCATTCCAGGTCGAGGTAATTCTCGTCCTTTTTCTCCATTTACGATAGAGTTTCAGGAAGCTTGTCGCAATATTTGATGAGCGTCCCAGTCACAATTATTATAGGGTATTGTATTTTCATCTTCCCCTCCCCTCATCCCTTCCACCCCTCACCCCCTCCAAGCCTCCACCTTCGTCTCTCAAACTTGACTCTCCTTCTTGCTTGCCCTCCTTCCTCGCTTGTCTTGCGTCTGGGGCCCTTTGTCTCCGCCAATATTGTTCGCCTGATGTTTCCTTCCCCCGGTAGTTGACAACTTCTCAGCATATGTCTGTTGTTGCGGGTGTTGTTGTACGTTCTCTGAGGTAGGTGAAGACTGACCTCCCCTAGGAAGCATAGGTGGTTGTTGGAGGAATTTCATGGCCATCTTGCAGTTGCCAAAGGAATGCATCTCTCCCTTGGCATCTCTAAAACGTAGCACTGCTGGGAATGCTAGCTGGAATCTTATATTCCTTTTGAATAGGATCGTGCATGCCGGGCTAAAGGCTTTTCTCCTTCGAGCCACCTCTGCTGAATAGTCCTCATATATTCTGACTTTATGGCCCTGTATTAACAGTGGGAGACGTTTAGATCTGTATTCCCTAAGTAGGGCTTCTTTGTCCTTGTAGTCTAGAAATTTGGCAATTACTTGCCGCGGGCCTTCGTCCATTTTTTTGGGGGGGCCCACTCTGTGAGCTCTTTCTATCCGACATGGACGTCTCAGGCCCAGAGCTTTCGGCACATCTACCTCCCAGATTGAATCCAGTTGGCTGGGCATAACAGCTTCTGGGAGACCAATCAGCCGGAGATTATTTCTCCTGGAACGATTTTCTAAGTCGTCCAGTTTTTCCTCTGTGTATGCTGAGTGTTTTTGCAAAGCGGCAATGTGCCTTTCTAGAATAACAATTCTGTCCTCAGCCTCTGAGAGGCGTTGCTCTGCCTCTTGTAAACGTTCCCCATGCTGTTCTGTTGTCTGCCTAAGCCCTGCCACAGCTTCTGCCACAGTGTCTCTTAGTGCTGATTTTATGTCTGCAACGATATAGGGGACAATTTCTTTTGCCAGCTGCTTCACATCTATCTGGCTTCTGCCTGCTGCGTCTCTCATCCCCTCTTGTGCAGATTCTCCGGTCTCCCCCTGTAATTGTCCCTGCGTCTCGCCATTATGCCATACCTCTTCCCTGACTGTGGGTAGTTCTGGGACTCCGCGTTCATCATTTCCTTGGGTTACGCCGTCTCCATAGGTCTCCCCCTCTTCTGTGTCGCCACGGAGCTGTGGGTGGCGTTACGGGCCGTATCGCTCCCGCCCGTCGGCTGTTTCTGAGCGCAGTCTCCTACTTTGGGCGCCATCTTAGCTTGCTGGCCTCCCCGCTTGGTGCATTGCGGGCTCGCTGCCTCTTCCCACCCCGAACTCCGCAATACATAGCGGTCCATAGTCCCCAGTGCCCGGTGTGTCTCCTCCATCTCGGGATGCTCTCTGCAACTCGTCTGGGCCTGTGATGCTTGCGGATTGTTGGCGTGGTCCCTGGAGCTCGTCTCCTAAGCTGCCATCTTCCCAGAGCCGGAACCGGAAGTCTTTTTTTTTTTTTTTTTTTTTTTAAATCAGATACATTTTTAGTAACGAAATTCAAACAAAACAAAGAAACAGAATCCAGACATTACAATGTCACATATTTTTAATTTCAGTGCATCCCTTCCCTCCTCCCTTTAGAAACATCAGCAACAAATACTCAAATACATCCTCTTTCCGGGATCACCATCTCTCCACCCATGGTGTCCACAATGCATTGAACATTTTTTCCTCTTTTTTTTTGCAATAAATACCCCTTTCCATATTTACAATAAAATCTGATTGTCCAAAAAATTATTGTATTGTCGGCGGTTCTTCATTTATCCAATGCCTGGCTATTAATTTACGTGCAATGTATAACAACCTAGCTATCGCCAATTTGAACTGAATTTGAATCTGAATCTCCTCCACATAACCCAGGATACAAACCACAGGATCCCTCTCAATTCCACAGTCATACACTCCCTTTATAGTGTTATTAACCGCTGTCCAGTATGAGTCCAGTCTGGAGTACTGCCACAACATATGCAAGATCCCGGCCCCATCAATCGGACATCGAGGGCATCCAGACGTCTGTCTCAGTACTGCCCTATAGTCTTTCAGGGTTCCTGTATACACTATGGAGCACATATACTTGTGAGAGTCTACCTAGCTCACTCAGTGACAATTGGGGTATGTATTCCATAATCGCCTCCCACTTATCCTTTATCGGTCTCAATTCGTCTTACCACTTCTTTGGCCTTAATCCGGTAATTGATTAAAAAAAGGTGTGCAATTAAGTCCTTATAAATACTGGATATAACTCCTTTTGTTCCCCCATCACTACATACATAGTCCACTAATATGTCTTATTTTCATATTCCTCCTGTAGTTTCTCAGAAGCCACTAGCCCTCGGGAGTCCTGTAATTGGGCCATGTATTGCATTTCTTTCCTCATCCAGTTTTTAAATTCTCCCATTTTGTCAAACTCCAGCAGTTTTTCATTTTGCCATATAGGGGAATAATTAGTCAGGGCCTCCACTCCCCTAGTCCTTTTAATCTCCTCCCATACATTGTGTACCAGGGCCAGAGTGGGGCATGACAGCCCCAGTTTCCTAAAACTACCTGCCTCCAGTCCTTGAACCAAGGAGTCTCTCCCCAGTACCAGAGTCAGTATCAGCCACACCGAACCCGTGCATTCTGTCTCTCTCCATCCCTTCAGCTGTTGGCCTTGAGCTGCTAGATAATAAATCCCCTCATCTTAGGGCCTCTAACATTTCCAGGCTAATTCTTTGTTGTTTATTCCCTATGCACAAGATTTCTAAATATAGAATTGACTGTAAGGAACCACTGTTTAGGTAACCCATATGGGGGCATTGTGCAGTGTATACAACACCTGGGGCATCAGCACCATTTTAAATAGGTTTGCCCTACCTACTACTGAAAGATGTAATCTACACCGCACCCCCACTTTGCTTCTCAACTTACCCAGTAGCGGGATCAAATATAGAATTGATACAGCTCGAGAGCGGAAGCGATATCTGAATGCCCAGTTACTTGAACTGCTGCACAACAGCCAACCTAGTATTATCCCCCTCTATCCTAAGGTCTTCACCACTACCGTCCACAGCTAGAATGTTGGATTTCTCTCAATTAATTTGCAGGCCAGACATAGCCCCAAATCTCCCAAGGATGCTAATCACACTTCACAACTCATCAGGGTCTTTCAGGAAAAGCAGCACATCATCTGCATATAAAGCTATTTTTTCCTCTATAGGTCCATATTTAAAACCCCTGACCGAGGCTGCCTTTCTAATTGTCTGCACCAAGGGCTCCACTGCCAGTGCAAAAATCTGCAGAGAAAGCGAACACCCCTGTCTGGTCCCCCTATGAAGAGTGAATTGCCTAGATGTCTTCCCATTAACCCTGACCCTAGCAGTTGGGGATGCATACAACAGCCGTATCCATGATATGAAGGTTGGTCCAAATCCCAAGTACTCCAACACCTTCCAAATATAGCTCCATTCGATGCTTTCGAATGCTTTATGTGCATCCAACGACACTACCACCCTACGACCCCTGTTAGCCGACGGCAGCTGCAGATTAATGAAGAGTCTATGTATGTTTATTGCTGTAGACCTATTCGACATAAATCCGGATTGATCAGGGTGGACAAGATCTTGCACCACACTCGCCAATCGGTTGGCCATAATTTTGGTTAGAATTTTTACATCCGCCATCCTGCATGGCTCTCTTAGATGTCTGAATGCCATATCTTATTTTTGCTCTCACATTTCCCCCTTTCATTTTCCCTTGGTCCCTTCCCTCCCTCTTTTAATATATCATTTTCTTCTCTTCTCTCACTCACTTTCCTTTGTTCTTACCCTCCTTTCCTTCCCTCTCAATCTTTCTTTGTACTTTCCCTTCTGCTCTTCTTTTTCGCACTATGGTATTCGTCACTATTTTCTTTAGGGTTAATTTCGTCACGTTCCAGTTGTCAAAACTTAATATAAGTATGTGTTGTCTGTATGCAATGTACAACAAATAGCCTCACATCAATTTTGAATTATGATCTTACAACAGTTATCACAGTAATCAGATTTTTACAGACACAGGTATACCATGTGTATTTTTTTTTTAAGAAAGGAAAAGGAGTGATTCGAACTTTATTTCTCTTTTCCATATTTTTTAACACTTTATACCCGTTAAACTTTGCTGTCTCCTTAGGGGACTTTATCCTACAATTGTCCGATTGCTTGTACTACACACTGTACCGTACCAGAATGGTGCAGTATATGGCAAAAATTATAGTCTGAATGGCGCCAGAAACTAGACTTCAACACAGCACTGTATTGGCAGACACAGGGGTCTTCAGCAGACCTCCCAGATATTAGAGCAACCCAATGACTCCCCACCATTGTGTTGCGGGAGGGCGGCATTGGGAGTGCAAAACTATGGACCCCCTCTCCCAGTGCTATCACATATTAACAGCAAAATAAAGTTCCACATGCACCTGTTAGAGGAAGATGATGGCTGAATAATAGTCATTTCCCTATAAATATGCGGGCTCAGTTTTCTAAATGATAGCAAATGGAAGATTTTGCTCTTGATAAGATTTTGCTCTTGATAGATTTTGCTCTTGCCTACTAGCAGTCTTCAGCATGGGAGAAACAGTTACAGAATCACATTAATTTATATACAGTGTGTGCCACCTTCCTGATACGGTAGCTTATTCTTTTGAATGTTTGTCACAATTTTACATGTTTCAGATTACCAAACAAATTTAAATATAAGACAAAGATAACTGGTAAACACAAATTGCAGTTTATAAATGAAGGCCTGTTAAGGAAAAAAGAGAATTTTGTTTACGTACCGTAAATTCTTTTTTCTTTAATCATCAATGGGAGACCCAGACAATGGGGTTTAGGGCACTGCCCTCCGGAGGTCACACTAGGTACTACAAGTTTGTAGACACCGCCTCCTCCGCTTATAAACCCCTACCGCAGGGAACATCCTCAGTTTGGTCTACAAGCTGCGAGGAGGAAATAAACCACACCCGAAACATCGGGAAGAATGCCGTGCACAAACGGTTCAACAACCCGGCAAACACTGTCTCAACAGAGAACAGAGCAAATGCAAAACATGCAAAGGAACAACTGGGTGGGTGCTGGGTCTCCCATTGATGATTAAAGAAAAAAGAATTTACGGTACGTAAACAAAATTCTCTTTTTTCTGGTCATCATAATGGGAGACCCAGACAATGGGGATGTCCTAAAGCAATACCCCAGGGCGGGAAGAGTTCCTCAACAAGACGGATAACACATGGTTCCCTTTTAAAGGTGGGCAACCGCCGCCTGGAGAACCCGCCTGCCCAAACTTGCATCCGCAGAGGCATGGGCATGCACCATATAGTGCTTAGAGAAAGTGTGCAGGCTGGACCAAGTGGCCGCCTGACACACCTGTAGAGCAGACGCTCTATGTCGCAAAGCCCAGGAGGCACCTACGGCTCTGGTAGAGTGAGCCTTCAATCCCACCGGGAGAGGCAAACCAGAAGTCCGGTAAGCCTCCTGGATGGAAGCCTTAATCCATCTGGCCAATGTCGATTTCGACGCCGCGGACCCCTTACAGCGACCTGTCGTAAGAACAAATAAGGAATCCGAACTCCTAAAGGAGGCGGTCCTAGACACATAAATGCGTATAGCTCTCACGAGATCCAGAGTATGGAGGTCGCGTTCAACCTGATGAACGGGAGCGGGGCAAAATGATGGGAGAACAATCTCCTGGTTCAGGTGGAAAGTTGAAACCACCTTCGGCAAGAATTCTGGCCGTGGACGCAACACCACCTTGTCTTGGTGAACCACCAGAAAGGGTGACTTGCACGATAGTGCAGCCAATTCTGAGACCCTCCTCAGAGATGTAATCGCCACCAGAAAGGTCACTTTCTGGGATAGACGAGATAGAGAAACCTCCCTCAGAGGCTCAAACGGCGGTTTCTGCAATGCCGCCAGGACCATGTTAAGGTCCCAAGGGTCTAGAGGTCTCTTGTAGGGCGGAACCATCCGTGACACCCCCTGCAGAAATTGACGGACCTTCGGGAGGAGCGCCAATCGCCTGTCAAACAGCACAGAAAGTGCTGATACTTGACCTTTCAAAGAGCCAAGGGATAATCCCAATTCCAAACCCGACTGTAGGAAAGCCAACAACGTCGGGATGGACAAGGGCCACGGAGACCGTCCGCCAGAGGCACACCAAGTAAAAAAGATTTTCCACGTTCTGTGGTACATCTTCCTGGAAACTGGCTTCCTAGCCCGATTCATAGTGGCAACCACCGTAGGGGAGAAACCCCTGGACGTCAGCAGCCAGGCCTCAAGAGCCATGCAGTCAATCTGAGGGCCCTGGGATTGAGGTGGAAGAATGGGCCTTGCGCGAGTAAATCTGCGCGTTCTGGAAGAGCCCACCTGTGTCCGCCTGACAGTTGCCACAGGTCCGGATACCAGGACCTCCTGGGCCAGTCTGGAGCCACTAGAATGGCTACGCTGCACTCCGACCTGATTTTCCACAGCACCCTGGGAATCAGAGCCAGAGGCGGGAACACATATGGTAGATGGAATCTGGACCAAGTCAAGATCAGGGCGTCCGCTCCCAGAGACTGGGGGTCCCATGACCTCGCCATGTATTGCGGAACCTGATGATTCAGCCGTGAGGCCATCAGATCCACGTCCGGAGTGCCCCATCTGCTGCAGATGTCCTGGAAGACGTCTGGATGAAGAGACCACTCTCCGGCGTCCATCCCCTGCCTGCTCAGATAGTCGGCCTCCCAGTTTTCGACCCCTGGGATGTGAACTGCGGAGATCAAGCAGTTGTTGTCCTCCGTCCAGGATAGGATGCGGTGGACTTCGGCCAGAGCCTCTGCACTCCTGGTTCCTCCTTGATGATTTATATAAGCGACGGCCGTCGCATTGTCGGACTGAACCCGAATGGGTTGTCCTGAGAGGAATCTCTGAAAAGCCAGGAGTGCCAGATAGATCGCCTTGATCTCCAGCACGTTGATCTGCAACGCCGACTCCGACTGAGTCCAGAGGCCTTGGGCCCTGTGGTGCAAGAACACCGCCCCCCAGCCCTTCAGACTGGCGTCGGTGGTCACCACTAACCATGACGGTTTGATGAAGGACCGGCCCCGAGACAAGTGATGTGGCTGTAGCCACCACTGCAGGGAATCCCTGGTCGGTAGGGAAAGGGTCACCAGCCGATTCAGAGAGATCGTCCTCTTGTCCCACCTGCGGAGAATCTCCAGCTGAAGAGGACGGAGGCGAAATTGTGCGAACGGCACCGCCTCTATTGCTGCCACCATGCGCCCCACCAGCTTCATCAACACCCATAGGGATGATTGTGGTGACAGGAGGACTGCTTGTACTCCTGATTGGATCGCCATCTGTTTGACTCGTGGCAGAGACACCAGGGCTGAGGCTGTGTTGAAGTCCATGCCCAGATATGTCAAAGACTGGGTCGGAACTAGCGTTGACTTCTGAATATTGAGGAGCCAACCGAACTGTTCCAGAGACCGCATGGTCACATCCAGGCTCTCTTGACAGAGGTGTTCTGATGGCGCCCTGACCAGCAGGTCGTCTAAATAGGGAATGACGGCATGTCCCTGCATGTGCAGGAGAGCCATCATGGAGGCCATCACTTTTGTGAACACCCGCGGTGCCGAGGCCAACCCGAACGGCAGCGCCACAAATTGGAAGTGTTCTTCCCCCACTGCGAATCGCAACCAGCGCTGATGAGCCGGTGCAATGGGTACGTGAAGGTAAGCGTCTCTGATATCTATGGACGCTAGGAAGTCCCCCTGTGACACAGCTGCGATCACGGAGCGCAGTGATTCCATACGGAACTTCCGAACCAACACGTGATGGTTGAACAACTTCAGGTCCAGTACTGGGCGGAAGGATCCGTCCTTCTTCGGGACGATAAAGAGGTTGGAGTAAAAACCCCTGAACCTCTCTCCGGAAGGCACCGGGACCACCACTCCGTCTCTGCGGAGACCCTCCAACACCTGGTAAAAAGCCTGAGCCTTTTCTGGTGATGGGACCGACCGATGGAATCGGGATATCGGCTTTGACGTCAGCTCTATCCTGTACCCTCGCGAGATCACGTCTCGAACCCACTGGTCTTGAACGTGAAGTAGCCACTTGTCCTGAAAGCGAGACAAGCGGCCCCCCACCTGTGGGGAGGCAGGATGAGAGAGCGAGTTATGTAGAGGCGGGTTTGGGGGTGGCAGCTGCCGCCCCCGCCGGCTTCTTTGGACGACTCTTAGAGCGCCACTGGGAAGCGGGCTTTCCCCCTCGGTCCGTGCGAGCGGACGGTGCTGATGACTGCGAGCTGGAACGAAAGGACCACTGTTTTGGGTTCCTTTTAACGGTATAACCGTGGCTTAGGCTTATTCTGCGGTATCTTAGACTCAGCAGAATCCTTTATCAGCTTGTCCAGTTCGGTGCCAAAAAGCCTGTCACCAGCAAACGGAAGATTCTGCAAAATCTTCTTGGATGTGGCATCTGAGTCCCAAAGACGCAGCCACAACAACCTGCGGATCGCTATAGCATTGGCCGAAGCCACAGCTGAGCGAGTGGCAGTTTCCAGAGTCGCCGTCCTGGCGTAGTCCGCATAGGCCCTTGCCCTTTCGGTAAGTGCTAGGACCTCTGGACTGGATCTTGCCAGGTCAGAGATACCATCCAAGCAGGTAGTAATCGCTTGTAAGGTCCAGACCGTGGCAAAATTAGGGGCAAATGAAGACCCCACAGCCTCATAGGAAGACTTGGCGAGCTGCTCGACCTGTCTATCCGTCGCATCCTTCAGTGAGGAGCTATCAGAGGCAGAGAAAAGGGAGCGTGCAGCAATCCTGGTCATGGAAGCGTCCACCTTCGGGGACTGCGACCACTCCTGAAGCACCTCCTGGGAGAAGGGGAAGCGATTGTCCTTAGGTTTGCGGACATAGCGCCGCCCAGGATGTAACCTGGGTGCTCTAACCACCCTTCCAAAATTAGTGTGGTCCATGAAAGAGCCACTGGGTCTAGCCTCTGGCCGCAGCCATTGATAGACCTCCTTCGGGTGCACCGTCACCTCCTCAGGGGGTGTCACGAGACGTAAGGTCTCGTTGATAGAGGACACCAGATCCTCCACCCCGTCTGGTGGTTCAGATATAGACACAGACCCGAAATTTGAACCCCCATCATCGTCCTCACCATCAGAGGAACGCTCCTCCTCAGAGAGAGCCTGGAGCTCGGGTGACTCCTCACGACGAGCCCGCTTAAGGGGTCTCACAGCAGAAGAGGGAGACACCCGGGGGTAACTGGACGGAGTAGCTGGGCTATCCAGCCTCCTATTAAGTGCCTCCAGGGATTGCGACATGGAGGACAGCTGAGACAACAGAGATTCATTGATCTTATTCTGAGTCTCCCATGGCCCTGAGATCACCTGAACCTCAGGGTATAGCACCGGAGCTGCTGACTCAGCAGTGCCAGCCCGGGCCTCTGGGCGTCCGCAGTTATTGCAGGACCCCTCCACCAGTGTTCCATTGCATGTAGCACAGGTAATGGTGGTCTCTGCCGCCCTAGCAGCACGCTTCCCGGCTGAGGACATCGCCACAGTAGGGGAAAATAAGCCAAAATGCAGACAACAAAACCGGGAGTCCCGGTGGCTTACCGACCGCAGTAAAGCGGTATGAGGAAGCGGTGTGTGTGTGTGACCTCCGCGACGGTTTCCGGTCTCCCCTTTGGAGTGCAGGCGCACGCTGCATACAAATCCCAACCGGGAAGTGAGGGTAAAGATGGCCGCCGACAGTGAAACTGTGGGCAGCGCCGAAGACACGCGGGAAACACACACACACGCCCATCGATGACGTCACCGCACGGGCTGCTTCCCATCCTCCAAGCAGCCTCAGCATGAGGGAGCCGGAGCCCGCAGCGCGGGAAAAAGTGTAAAAAGTTATACACAGACTGCATGTACAAACAAACATCCGCAGCCCACGGCCTCAGCCCCTGTGACACACAGGGCGGTCAGCCAGGGTGACCCCAGCACAGGGTACACCCGCAGAACCGCGGACCCGAGGGTAACGCGCGGTCTGAGTGTCAGGCCACATAAAGTGACAGACACTACCCCCAGGCACACAGGAGACACAGAGTGCCTCAGTGCCGGTCCGGTCTGTAAGCACCATTTAGGGAGGCCTCGGACGGGGGTGCAGCACCAGTCCGGAGTGTAAGCACCATTTAGGGAGGCCTCGGACTGGGCTGGCTCCAGTCCGGTCTGTAAGCACCATTTAGGGAGGCCTCGGACGGAGCGGAGCTGTGCAAGGCTCCCATCTCCCACTCTCCAGAGCCCCCCAGAGAGGGATGGAAAGGAGCGCAACAGCGTACCGGGAGAACACAAAGTGTCCAGGCCCTAGGCCCTCCGGTACCTCCACCTGCGTGTTCCACAAGGGTGAGCGGGGAGGCTGTCGCAGGTCCCGACTGGAACCTTTTTACCTTGTCTTCAGACGCCATCACGTAAGCTGTGAGAATGCAGTGAAGTGCAAGCAAAGCGTGATCCTCCGAGCACACTAAGTTTAAAACTGAGGATGTTCCCTGCGGTAGGGGTTTATAAGCGGAGGAGGCGGTGTCTACAAACTTGTAGTACCTAGTGTGACCTCCGGAGGGCAGTGCCCTAAACCCCATTGTCTGGGTCTCCCATTATGATGACCAGAAAAAAGGAAACCATACTTACAGGGCCCTGTGTGAAAAAGCAATTGTCCCTCCACCCTTTATAACATGAAAATGTGAACTGTGGTTTATCATATCTTTGAGAAGCAGAGTTCAATTTGCCTAGCCACACCCAAAGCTAATTACTGCCACACATGTTCTCCATCAAGAAAATCTCTTAATAGGACCTGCTTGACAAAAGTGAGGTAGATCAAAAGACCTTCAAAAGCTAGACATCATGCCACGAACCGAAGATATTCAGGAACAAATGAGAAATAAAATAATCTATCAGTCTGAAAAAAATGTTATAAAGCCATTTTTAAGTTGTGGTACTGCACCGAACCACAGTGAGCCATTATCTACAAAATGGGGAAAACATGGAACTGTGGTCAACCTTCCCAGGAGTGCCGAATGACTAAAATTATCCCAATAGTAAAGCAACGACTCATCCAAGGGGTCACAGAAGACCCCATAACATCATCTAAAGGACTGCAGTCCTCATTTGTCTCAGTTAGGGTCAGTGTTCATGACTCTAATATAAGAAAAAGACTGGGTAAAAATGGCCTGCATGGCAGAGTACCAAGACTAAAACCACTGCTGAGCAAAAACAAAGGCTCGTATTAGTTTTGCCAAAAAACATATAGATGATCCGCAAGACTTTTGGGAGAATACTCTGTGAACTCACGAGACAAAAGTTGAACTTTTTGAAAGGTGTATGTGTAACATATCACACATAGGTAGTAGGTGCAAGAGGAACTATTAGGCCCAGATGTAGGTGCCGACTGGTGGTGTGGCTTTCTGTGGTGTTGTGCAGTTTGGGGTGTCACAGAGGTCCTAGATTCCTTTCACTCCAGACCCATTCCCAGGGTGCATCAGGAAATATGTTTGTACCAGGTGAGCCAATAGATACAAAAATATCACAATTTGAGTGTCTTCAGTGGTTGATACCTTTTAATTGCTAACAGAAAAAAAGACTAATAAATAGCAAGCTTTTGAGAACTCTGGTCTCTTCATTAGGCTTAGTACAACATGCATACAAATACACTATAGTTTAAATGTTTGACAGAAAGGATCTTAAAATTGCCTCAAGATATTTTATATAAACATGATCACTAAGTAATGCATTTTACCTGAATAAATTTATTTTCTTTTTCAAATTCTTCCTGGTCGTCATCAAGCATAGCTAAAGCATCACCTGTGAAAACAATGAAAGACTGTCACTTCTCAAAAGTCTAAATTCATATGTGCAAACGTACATTTTTAACCTTAAGAGTAGTAAAAAAAAAACAAAACACTATGGCAGAACCACATGTTGGTAACTGATCTCGGAGTCATTCAAATAATGAAGCCAGCCTCATAAGGCCATAACAACAAGTGAGAATATAAATGAGGCTAAAGAAAGTTTCACACAAAAAAAAGTAAAGTGGACCAGCTTGTGAACTTAAATAATGATTTGCATTCAGTGGTGGATCATAATAATGTTATAATGAGGTCAATCTGGGAGGTAGCCCCAGGCCCAATGCTGGGGGGGAAGCTCACCAGCCCAGGGTAAATTGTCCCATTATAATCCGGCCACAGGCCACCGCGCCCTGCATCGCTGACGCCGGCGCCACCGCTCCACCCCCGGCCCCATTCTTGCTCTCGCACCGTACGTCATGACATGAAGTCCGATGTGCGGAGAATGTAGCTAAAAGACCACAGTAATGGAGGAGGCACATGCAGCCCGACTACCTCATGGCCATAGAGGAGCTGAGCCACAGATTCTGCCGGCCAGCTTGTGCTCAATCCTCCTGCTTCCAGGCAGCTGACCTCCAGACTCCTCCTGAGTCTGCCTCCCGACGTCCACCACCTCCTGTGCCTGATGCAAGAGAGGGACCGTCACCTTGCGGATACAGAGCACAGAGGTAACGTGCCTGTGACAGTGATATGTCTTGCTGCTGCATTTGCTGTGGCTGTACTCTGTGTGTGCCAGAGCTCCTGCTGGCTGCTGCATGGCAGGAGGACTCAGTGTAAAGGAAAACTGAATTAGTCCTTACCGGTAATTCCTTTTCTTGGAGCCTTCCACGACAGCATTGGAGGATGTCGTCCACGCCCTATTGGGGGACAGGAACACAGAGAGGTTAAAAGCCCCTTCCCTTCCTCAGTACTCCAGTGTTTACCAAGATCATCCTTAGCCATGGATTACCTGATACAAACCAGAATCAAACACCAACAAGGGGGGAAACTGATGCTGTCGTGGAAGGCTCCAAGAAAAGGAATTACCGGTAAGGACTAATTCAGTTTTCTCCATTCGCCTTCCACGACAGCATTGGAGGAATACCACCGATACACCTCAGGGTGGGACTATTGCCTGTAGGACTTTCCTACCAAAGGACAGATCCCGACTGAAGGACAGATCAAACCTATAGTGGCGAGAAAACATGAGGAGAGACTACCACGTAGCCGCCCTGCAAATCAGCTCCGATGAAGCTCCAGCCTGCTCCACCCAGGACGTAGAAGCAGCCCGAGTTGAAGGAGCCTTCAACCCCACCGGAGGAGCAAGGACCGTAGCGACGTAGGCCTCACAGATCACCTCGTGATCCAGGAAGTGATGGTAGCCTAGGAAGTCGTCTTCCCTGTATATTTCCCAAATTGCTGAACAAAACAGGTTCTGATCTAACCTCCAGGAAGCAGTCTCTTGGAGATAGTGGAGGACAGTCCGACGAACATCGAAGGAGTGAAACACGGCCACAGCCGTATTAGCAGGAGGATTGACAAAATGAAGGCAGAACCACATCCTGGGACAGATGGAAAGCCGACACAACTTTTGGAAGAATAGATGAATGCAACCGAAGTGTAATGCGAACAACGGACACCACGAGGCACGGAGTCCGGACAGAGAGTGCCTGCAGTTCTCCAACTCTGGAGCAGAAGTGAAGGCCACCAAAAACGCCACCTTGTGAGAGAGACGTAAGGGATGCAGCCGACAAGGGTGCAAAGGGACTACGAGAAAACCCGTGGAGAACAATCTGCAAATCCCAGGGAGGGACAGAAGACCGAACCGGGGACGCCGCCCCCAAGCAGAAGTAAAAAACCGCTTGAGCCATCAATGGGAAGCAAGATCCTGGGCAAAACTGCCCCAGTGCCGACACCTGGACTTAAAGAGTGCTAGGCCGAAGCCCCAAATCAAAGCCACGCTGCCAAAAACCCAAGAGTTGGGCCACATTAGGATGATGCATGACTGGGATGGAAGGAGCACACCAGGACAGGAACCGATTCCAGCCCTCCTGTAAATAGCGTGCGACACAGGCAGCCTGCCCTGCCGAAGCATGCGGATCACTGCCTGGGAGAGACCCTTGGTCCTCAGGATCCCGGCCGCAACAGCCAGGCCACCAGATAGAACCACTGAAGGCTCGGGTGAAAGAGGACCCTGGGACAGAAGGTCGAGACAGTGGGGCAACGTAATCAGTCCCCCCAGGCCCAGGTCTCGGATGGCGTTGTACCACGCCCGTTTGGGCCACAGGGGAGCCACCAGGATAGTCGACACCCCCTCCGCCCGAATCTTTTGCAACGCCTTGGGAAGTAGCGGGATTGGAGGAAAGGCATACACTAAACGGAAGGCCCAGGGATGGGCAAAGGCGTCCAGCCCCCCCAGGGAGAAAAAGGGCGGCAGCTTTGTATTAGAGCCCGAAGCGAACAGGTCGATCGAAAGGACACCCCACCTGTCCGTAAGAGAGCGAAATACATCCGGATGGAGGCATCCATACTCCTGGGTGGACCTCCGTGCGGCTCAAGAAATCTGCCTGTACATTGGCCGTTTCCCTTCAGATGAACTGCCGAGGAGGAGAGAAGATGGCGTACTGCCCACGAAAAGATCAGTCTTGCCAGCCCCTGCAAGTGTAAGCCTCGAGTACCGCTTTGGTGCCGCAAGAAGGCAACCGTAGTTTCGTTGTCCGCCAGGATCTTGACATGATGACCCCGGAGAACGTGAGCTGCGCAAGAAGCGCTTCTTCCACTGCCAGAAGTTCCCGGAAGTTTGAAGACTGGCGACTATCCGAGCGACTCCAAATCCACTGGAACGGTGTGCGATCCACCATCGCGTCCCAACCGGAACTGCTGGCAGCAGTGGGAACGGAGGTCACAGGAGCCTGCAGCCAGGCCACCCTCATCCGAAGGAGTCCGGGATTCATCCAGGAAAGCGAGGTGACCATCCGCCCCGGGATCCGGACCCGCAAATTTAAGGAATCCTGACGCCTGACCCAGGAACTCAGTATGTGTTCCCGGAGCAGACTGGAAGGAGCCCGAGTCCATGCTACCGACTGAATGCAGGCCGACATGGCCTCTAACAGGAATATTGCTTTCCGCAAGGAGGGCGACCTCCTTGCCCAGAAGCAGGTCAGATGCACGCAGCGCAGAAGCTGATGTGCCGCAGGAAGGAACGAGGCCTGTCTGGAGGAGGCCAGCAAGACTCCCAAAAATTGACGACGGGTTGCCGGCACCCGTTCCGATTCCCAAAGATTGGGCACCCACCCCAGAGACTGAAGAATCTCCAACATTTGGAGACCAGGGTGCGCAGAACCACTACCGAAGGAGCAACCACCAACATGTTGCCTATATAGGGAAGCACACATATCCTCTGGGTCTGGATGAATGCGATCACTTTCCCCAAGAGTTTGGTAAACTCTGGGGCCTACGAAAACCCGAAGGGCAGCACATTAAACCGATAATGGACCGTCCCGCCTGCCCCAAAGATTGCGAATCGCAGAAAGCGCTTGTGGGACGGGCGAATGGGGACATGATAATACGCGTTCTGGAGGTCCACAAACCCTGGAGCAACGCCCCTGGCCCTCCTCTCCAGGAGGAACCGGGGACCCCACACCCGAATCCAACAGGTCTCGCAGACCCGACAAGAAAAAATGTGTGAGAGTCCCCCTGAGGAAGCGAGGGGACTCGAAGACACGGAGGGGCTGGCTTTCGAATTCCAAGTGCAGACCTTCCCAAAGGGTCGAGAGGATCCAAGGGCACGAGGAGATTGCTTGCCACTGTGGCAGAAATCGCAGGAGCTGCCCCGCAATGGGGAAGGCGGCATTGTTTAGGGGGCGGCTGGTGAAGCCGCTGCTGGGGGAGCAAGATATTACGGGTCTTGGCCCCTTTCTGGAATGCCCAGCGACCAGACTTACCCTCCCCTTTAGACTGGGAGGGTTGGCTGCGCTCAGGCCAAAAGGACTGCCTCTGAAAGGGCTTCAATACCAGGAGACCCATTTTCCGGTCTGACACCTTTCCCAGGATGTCATCCAATGCCGGACCAAAGAAAAAAGACCTTTGAAAGGGGAGGCCACACAGCTGGAGCTTAGACGTGACCTACCCATTCCACAAAGTAAGCCACACTTCCCTGTGAGCGGTGTTAGCCAACACTGCGCACCTGGCGCCAATGCAGATCGACTCAGTAGAGGCTTCGGTCAGGAAGCCCGCTGCCCTGATCTCCAGAATGTTGATGGGAAGTGAGGACTCCAGCGGAGACCAAGTACCCTGGGCCCTGTGGTGAAGAAACACCGCTCCCCAGCCGGAGAGACTGGCGTCCGTAGTGACCACCGACCAAGATGGCGGGAGGAGGGAGCGACCCTGAGACAGGGAGTGATCTGTCAGCCACCACTGGAACGATGCCCTCGTTTCGGGGGACAGGGAGATCTTGTGGTCCAGGATCCTCGGGTTCTTGTTCCAGATACGAAGGATTTCCAGCTGAAGGGGACGCAGATGGAGTTGTGCAAATGGGACTGCTTCGATTGAAGCTACCATCTTTCACAGGATCTGCATCAGATGCCTGATGGAGTACAAGCGAGGCGGGAGGATGGAGCGAACACCCGCTTGAAGAGAGACGACCTTCTCGTGACGCAGACGTACCAGCGCCGCATGAGTGTCGAAAAGCATGCCCAGATACACCAGACTCTGGGTGGGCACTAGGACCGACTTCGGGAGGTTGACTATCCAGCCAAACCTCCTGAGCGTCGACAGAGACGCGGACACTGCTTGCTGGCATTTCTGATGTGAGGGAGCCTTGACCAGGAGGTCGTCCAAGTAAGGGATGACCAACAGACCCTGCGAGTGCAGTAAGGCGACTACGGAGGCCATCACCTTGGTGAAGACTCGCAGGGCGGTGGCCAAGCCGAAGGGGAGAGCCACGAACTGGAAATGGTCGTCTCCGATCGCAAAGCGTAGGAACCGTTGGTGAGCTGGGGCGATTGGGATGTGTAGATATGCATCCTTTATGTCTATGGATGCCAAGAATTCCCCTTGAGACATTGAGGCTATCACAGAACGAAGAGATTCCATGCGAAAATGCCTCACTTTGACATGCTTGTTTAAATGTTTTAGGTCCAGCACAGGGCGGACGGACCCGTCCTTCTTGGGCACAATAAAAAGATTGGAATAAAATCCCTGAAACCATTCCCTGACGGGAACCTGGACAATGACTCCTTCCCGCTTCAGAGCTTCCAATGCTTCGCGAAAAGCGTGGATTTTGGCAGGAGGTGGAGATGTCATGAAGAATCGGAATGGGGGAACTGAGTTCAGTTCTATGAAGTAGCCGTGGGAGATAATGTCTCGCACCCACTGATTTAGGACGTCGGAAAGCCAAACGTCCCGAAAGAGGGACAATCTGCCCCCGACTCTGGGTGCGGAGCTGGAGCCATGCGAGTCATGCAGAGGCTGTCTTGGACGGCTTCTGATAGAAGATTTCTGCTGGCGAGAGCGCCAGGAAGAGCCCTGGCCTCGGGAGGACTGGGCCTTGTCGGAACGAAACGTCCTGTTGGAAGAGGAGGACTGTCTGGAGGACCAGCCAGGGGAACAAAAGGAACGAAAGGAACGGAACCTGGCAGACTTTTGCTGCACAGGTTTTCCACCTTTTTGTTGGGGCAGAAGAGTACTTTTGCCTCCTGTCGTGTCTTTGATAAGTTCGTCCAGACGTTCCCCGAAAAGACGATCCCCAGTACAGGGGATCCCTGTAAGATGCTTCTTAGAAGAAGCATCACCTTTCCAATCCCGGAGCCAGAGAATTCTCCGAATGGCGAGGGAATTGGCGGCTGCCACTGCTGAACGACCGGCTGAATCAAGCACGGCGTTAAGAGCATATTTCGAGACCATAGCCATTTGGTCTAGAAGGGGGGACACCTCAGGAACCTTATCGCATGTCTTGGAATGAACTGCGTCTGTGAACTCAGAAAGGGCCTTAAGAGACCAGGCCGCTGCAAAGGCGGGAGGAAACGCAGCGCCGACCGCGTCATAGATCGACTTGGTCAACAGTTCAACCTGACGGTCTGCCGAGTCTTTTAAAGATGAGCTGTCGGCAATGGAAATTGTGGTTCTGGTAGCCAATCTGGCTACGGCCGGGTCCACCTTAGGAGGTTGAGACCAGCTAGATAGTACTGCCGGGGCAAACTGATACTTGGGATCCGTGGATTTTGGTATAAAACATTTGGCCGGACAAGCCTTAGGCTTTTGCACCGTGTCTGTAAAGTCAGGGTGATCCGAGAAGATGTTGGCAGGTCTCTTCGGATCCCTGAGTGAGACCTTGGCTCGCTGCTCAGACTGAGTGTCGGGAGCAGGAAGGCGTAGAATGTCATTAATAATGGAGACAATATTGTCAGCCAGAGAGTCCCCTTCCAGGACCGATTCAGAGGCCGCCTCTGAGCCAGAGGACGAAGAGTCCTGTTCCTCACCCTCCTCCAGAGGTTCCCAAGATTGAGATCTGGGCGAGGAGGGGGAAGGGCCTCGGCGTTGTCTTTTGGATCTGGGCTCTCCTAGAGATGGAGAGGGCCTGTTACGCCCCGGAGGGAAAGACGGACCCGGGACCGAGGGAGAACCCTCCACGTCCTGGTCAGGGTTCTGGTTAATGGCCTGAATGATGGACCTAGTCATGGAGACTACGGATTGCAACATAGCCCGCGACACTGCCAGGGCCACTGAATCAGATAATGACTGAGATAAGACGTCAGTCCACTGAGGAGCCGGTGTTAGAACCGGGGGAGCGGACGCCTGATCCCCAGAGGGGGTAGGGGCATCCACCTGGGGCCGGGGTCCGAGGAGATCCGGTGACCCATTCTGCTCACAGGTGGTGCAGAGGGAATGGACACTCTGCGCAGGAAATGTGACTTTGCACACTGTACAAGTTGCATACAATTTTGCAGCCTTATGGGTCTTACCCTTGCTCTTAGAAGAAGACATAGTCTGACCCAATCCTGTGCACAAACTACCCAAAAAGACAGTATAGCACAAGGGGATGCCACAGAAGAGAATCCACACCAATGGTGTGGCTTACCGCTCTTCCAAAGTCCGGATCCCAAGTCTGAGTCTCCCAGCAGCAGCTTGTATGCTGAAGAATCTGCAGAGAATGAGGCCAAAATGGCCCCCGCAGAGACTGAGGGGGGAGTCAGAGAAGGGAGGGCCCGCAAAAAAGTGGGAACTGTGGCCCCATATGTGTACACAGGAGGGGGAAAGGCCAGAGGCCAAGCCCTGAGCTGCTAGGGCTATTGTGAGCTAAGCCCGTCCCCCTGCTGCTGATAGACAAGCAGGGGGCGGAATCACGGCCTAGGCCTCCGGCGAAGCCGGCGACTAAGTTTGAGGCCGTGGCCGGCCTGCGTGAGGGGTCCGGCGCGAAAGTCCCGCAAAAACACCCGCAAATGCGGTAAAAAGGACTCCCATGCCCTGTGCCCTATGCCCCTTCCCCCTGCTGTGCTAAGACAGGCAGGGAGGGGATCGCTGCTGGGCTCGCAATCAGGCCAGGGGCCGTTGCAGGGATCATGCAGCAGGTCCTGTCCTGGATCCTGCTGTGGATGCGGGGGCCCCCAAGTGCGCAGCACATACCTTTATCCCCAGAAGGGGAGAAGAGTGGGGGCCAGCTCGGTACCTTTAGAAGTTTTAGGTCCAGAGAAGTGGAGCCTGCATCCATCGCCTGTGACTGCCAGGAGTTGAACTCCGTCACAGGGGCCACACAGTGACTGTGTAACGGCCAGGGGCACAGGGAACTGTAGACCCCTCAGTCAGCTTCCACCTCACCAGAGGCCCTTTGAAAGGGTATGGTGAAGGAGCACGGCATGTGGGGCCGACCCCGATGGTCCCCAAAACTTCATCTGTAGCAATTGGAGCTTCAGTGTGGAGATGTGCCTCCAACGACACCAAATAACAAACTGACAGTATTCCTGCAGGGGGCGTATATGCTGCAGGGGAGAAGGAGGAGTAAATCTCTTCCATATTTGGTGTGACCTCCAGGGGGCAGCATATAACACCCAATGTCAGGGTCTCCCAGATTTGGACGACAAGGAAAGTATGGGCACCCTTCTGATTTTCATGATTTGAATACTCCTAACTACTTTTTAATGACTTACTGAAGCACTAAATTGGGTTGGTAACCTCATTGAGCTTTGTACTTCATAGCCCGGTGTATCCAATCATGAGAAAAGCTATTTCAGGTGTCCACTTGCAAGTTGTTCTCCTATTTGCATCTTCTCTGAGGAGTGGCATCATGGACATCTCAAAACAACTCTCAAATGATCTTAAAAAAAAAAAAAAAAAAAAAAAAAGATTGTTCAACATAGTTGTTCAGGGGAAGGATACAAAAGGTTGTCTCAGAGATTTAACCTGTCAGTTTCCACTGTGAGGAACATAGTAAGGAAATGGAAGACCACAGGGACAGTTCTTGTAAAGGCCAGAAGTGGCAGGCCAACAAAAATATCAGAAAGGCAGAGAAGAATAATGGTGAGAACAGTCAAGAACAATCCACAGACCACCTCCAAAGACCTGCAGCATCATCTTGCTGCAGATGGTGTCACTGTGCATCGGTCAACAATACAGCGCACACTGCACAAGGAGAAGCTGTATGGGAGAGTGATGCGAAAGAAGCCGTTTCTGCATGCACGCCACAAACAGTCGCCTGAGGTATGCAAAAGCACATTTGGACAAATCAGTTCATTTTGGAAGAAGGTCCCGTGGAGTGATGAAACAAAGATTGAGTTGTTTGGTCATACAAGGCGTTATGCATGGCGCCACAAAAACACAACATTCCAAGAAAAACACTTGCTACCCACTGTCAAATTTGGGGGAGGGTCCATCATGCTTTGGGGCTGTGTGGCCAATGACGGCATCGGGAATCTTGTTAAAGTTGAGGGTCGCATGGATTCCACTGAGTATCAGCAGATTCTTGAGAATAATGTTCAAGAATCAGTGTCAAAGTTGAAGTTACGCCAGGGATGGATTTTTCAGCAAGACAATGATCCAAAACACCGCTCCAAATCTACTCAGGCATTCATACAGAGGAACAATTACAATGTTCTGGAATGGCCATCCCAGTCCCCAGACCTGAATTGTTTTGTAAAGAGGAATGGTCAAAAATACCTTCATCCAGGATCCAGGAACTCATTAACAGCTACAGGAAGCGACTAGAGGCTGCTATTTTTGAAAAGGTGGATCTACTAAATATTAATGTCACTTTTCTGTTGAGGTGCCCATACTTTTGCACCTGTCAAATTTTGAAATAATGCATATTTCACATTTTTGCTAAGTGCGATAAACCTCATTTCAATCCTGAAACATTACTGTGTCCATCAGTTATTACATATATCACACTGAAATAGCTGTTGCAAAAACCCAATTTTAAACAAATAAAAATGAGTAAGATTACGAGGGGTGCCCAAACTTTTTCATATGACGGTATATGGTAAAACTGACGCATCAGTATGATGGTTCGGGTCAGTACTAGTTACTAGATGCCAAACATGTATAATTTTACTTTTATGTAAGGGGTGGGGAACCTCAGGCCCTAGGCCTCGATCTTTTCTGCGGCCCCCGGGCAGATTCCTGGGGACTGCAGTGCTCAGGCTGGCAGTGTTTTGCTGACTGTCTGCCCTTTAAATCGAGCTCCCCAGTGATCTATAGGTCTCAGCCTCCCCAGTGGTGTACATGCCCCTAATCTCTCCTTTGACGCCTATGGGTGTTGCAAACCTGGAAAACTGTGCCAAAGAGAAGCACCCCTAGCCACCACAGTAGAGGCAAGTTGATTGTTTAACCAAATATAGTACAGTATTTTTTAAGTTACTAATTTTGTGCAGCCCCCGAAGGATGGTAGAAATTTCCAAATGGCTCCCGGCAGAAAAATGTTCCTCACCACTCATGTAAGTAGTAAGACGTTTTTTGAAGAAAAAGAATAGCACTTTTGGTGCTATTTTCCGTGATATGTAGCGTGTTCATTTTTCAGGATCTGGGGCTGTGTGATGGCTTATTTTTTGCGAATTGAGCTGACATTTTTAAGTATACCATTTTTGGGTAGATGTGATGTTTTGTTCGCCTGTTATAGCAATGTTGTGGCGACCAAAAAAAATAAAAAAAATAAATGTACATTTTGGAGTTTTAAGTTTTATTTTCAGTTTACAGATCCGATTAATTGATTTTATATTTAGATAGACTGGGAATTTCTGAACACAGGGATACTAAATACCATATATACTCAAATATAAGCCAACCCGTATATAAGCAGAGGCCTTTAATTATACCACCAAAAACTGGGAAAAAACGTATTGATTCGAGTATAAGTCTAGTGTGGAAACTGCAGCACCCTCTTCCTCCCCATTCGAGTATATCATCCCCCAGCCTGCTACATAGGCCCCCACATTCTGGAACATAGATCCAGCCCCTCCATCAAGGTATTTGCCCTCCCATCATGGTATTTGCCCCATATCCTAGTACATGCCCCCCCCCCATCCTGGTCCATAGCCCCACATGGTATATAGCCCCCAATCCTGATACATCATCCCACATGTAGGTACATGGCCCCCCCATCATGGTATATCATCCCACATGTAGGTAAAGGCCCCCCCCCCCCCCCACCCATCTTGGTATTACCCACCCCCCTTTTCCCCCATGCTGGGGCGCATATAAAAAAATTAACTCACCTCCTAATCACTCACCTGCTGCAACACGCCGTCCTTCTGCCTTTTCCCAGGCATGTGTTCATGCAAGTGGTGCACACAGCAATGACATCACTGTCCTATGCCGCTCATATGAACAAATGCCTGGATAGGAAGACTGAAGAACGCAGCGGTGCTGCAAGGGAGCAATGGGGAAAAGAGTGAAATCGCCAGCTGGGATATTCACTGCTTCCCACGCCAAAGATGGCGTGTGGGAGGCAGGAGATATTTACACACGATCGCCCCTGGCTGCAGCTGGTGATCATGTGGGCTCGCTCATTAGGCTAATGTAATAGCCAGCACCATAGTCAGTGCTGAGAGGTGATATGTGGGTAGAGTACAGTAAATATTACATTAGCCTAATGATCGGACAGTGGCCCAAAAAGTTACCCCCCTCAGCACAGCACACTGACTCGATCGTGAGCCGAAGGGGGAATTTTCCAGCATAAAAAACGTCCTGAAAAGCTCGGTTTACACTTTAGTATATACAATATGTCGTTGTTTTATTAATAGTTTTATTTTCAATTATGAGAAATGAAGGTGATTTGAACTTTTAGTGCTTTTTTTCATATTTTTAATTTTTTATACTTTTAATTCATCTTTATTTTACTTAGCCCTTTAGGGCACCTCAACACTGCACAGTCCGATCGCTTCTCCTGTTCACAGCCATGCTGATACAGAGCACTGAACAAGAGAAATGATCACTTCCCCGTATGTGACTATGCTGGAGCATCGCTTACGGGAAGTGAATCATGATAGCGTCCGATCAATCAGCTGACCCCGCGCTGTCACGGCAACGCATCAGTGGGGAACAGCACAATCCCTGCCACGTTGCTTTAGATTGCACTGTCAGTGATTGACAGCGCAGTCACTAAAGGGTTAACAATGCCGATCGGATTGCTGGTCCAATCGGTCTTGTTAGCTGCACATGTCAGTTGATCAGATCAGATGACTTGTGCAGACAATGGCGCGAGCTCAGCGTGTGAGCTTGCATCAAAGGAAGGGAGGGGGCTTTGGAAGTACTGGTACATCTAAGGTTGTGAAGGGGTTAATTTAAAGTCATTTTATCAAAACTACAATGAGCAGCCTAGTAAGTCACACATTGCTAGAATCAGAATCTATCATACATTATGCTACTCTCAGATTAGGTGGCAAAAAGCTGTTGACAGATTACCTTTAACCATAAACTTACTTCCAACAATAAAATCTTCATCTTTCAAGTCATTTGCTGTTCCAGAGAAACTTGCTTCTTTTTCAAATGGCTTATAGTAAGCAAGATCAGTAACCCACTTGCCTTCTTCATTTTGGTAAACAACACTCTGCGACTGACTTCCTGCAGACAGAGAAAAACAAAACTATGAAATGTAATACACAAAGTAGTTCTCATCAATGGTTTATTGTTTTAATGGAAAATTAACACTTGTCAGTTTCATCCACAGTTTACAGAATTATATCAGCTTATTATTGAATATTGTTGGATCAAACACGACTAGATGAAAGATTTTAGCTAATTTATAGAGTGCTATAGGTTGGTAATCTACCCATGCGAAACATTTGAGCTGGATGCTGAGATTAGATTATTGTATCAGTATGGTTTTGGAGATTCAAAACTACATGGATTTACACACAACGGGTACGTAAAGTAATAATACAGCAATCATATAGAATAAATGAACGGCACTCACACAGGGCAATTTTCAGTCTCAGGCTTTATTCCAGAACTTCAAGTGAACAAGTGCAGGGAGGGGAGGACGGATGATGGTCCACTGTTTCATACCTAATCTGTAATTCTGCGGGAACCGCAGAAGTGCCGATTAGGTACGAAACAGTGGATCATTGCCCGTCCTCCCTCCCCTCCCTCCCTGCACTTGTTCACTTGAAGTTCTGGAATAAAGCCCGAGACTGAAAATTGCCCTGTGTGAGTGTCATTTATTTATTTAATCTATATGATTGCCGATTCATTTGTGCCGCTGATCTGAGCAACACCCGGGCTCCATGACACCAATTTCTTCCATTGTTGATTTGTGCCGCTGTCACGGGCAGCCTTGGCAGAAAGCTGTTTTGCTCGGTTACTCTTGAAGATTGAAAGTAATAATACGGTTTACTGGGATGACAAAGAACAGAAAACATGTATTATATACAGCCACTATATGTGGAGGACCTTCAATATTCCCCCAGTCCTTTCTCACAATAGGTGGCTCAGATTGACCAGAGCAGACTTTCCATCCTTTAGGCTGGCTTCAGACTTGCAGATGCATCTGCAGCGTTTTGCAGATGCATCTGCAAGCATCTGCATGCAGACCGCGGCTCCTATGTTTATAATGGAGCGCACGGCGGTCTGCAGATGCTTGCAGACCGCCGTGCGCTCTCATTGCCTGCCATTAGTGATCTGTGCGCAGGCGGATGCCTGCGCACAAATCACACACTCTCGCCCGCACCAGGGACGCAACATCTCGCGTCCCTGGTGCGGGCGAGGGTGTGTGATTTGTGCGCAGGCATCCGCCTGCGCACAGATCACTAATGGCGGGCAATGAGAGCGCACGGCGGTCCGCAAGCATCTGCAGACCGCCGTGCGCTCTATTATAAACATAGGGGCCGCGGTCTGCATGCAGATGCTTGCAGATGCATCTGCAAAACGCTGCAGATGCATCTGCAAGTCTGAAGGCAGCCTTAGTTTCACTTGGACATCACTGTACTTTGTCTAATCCCAATTGTTATACTGCATCCTAGACAACTGATGTCTCTGAAATAGACAAGGGTCTGTGTTGTGCGCATGTCCTATAGTAATTAGTTAGGGTGTGGTCTAGCAGTGTACACTGTTCAGACAAACTTGGGCTATGTGCCCACACAAAAAAAGTGATCAGTTTGTACTGATTTCCAGAATAAAAAAAGAGTTTTATTTTCCTGACCACAGTTACAGTGATACCAGCTTTATGTCATTTTTTTATGCTTTGCTAGTTTTACACACTAAAAACTATTTTACAAATCGCCATATTCTGAGAGCTGTAACTTTTTCATTTTCTCCCGAATAAGCCATATGTTTTTTTGCAGGACGGTTTGGCATTTTTATTGCTATTTTTTTTTTTCTAACATATGACTTTTTGATCGCTTTTTATTTACATTGTTGTGTTTCAGTAGGACGAAAATATTAAATTTTTGGTGTGTTTTTTTTCAAAATTTGCCATGCAGAATGTTTTATAGTTTGGGTTGTTTCAGATGCTGTAATACCAATTCTGTGTATGACTATATTATATTTTTATTTTTGATCTCACACGAACACTGCACTTTTAGTAGAAAAATAAAGATTTTTGTGTACTCACTGTAAAATCGTTTTCTCTGAGCCATCATTGGGGGACACAGAACCAAAGGTGTTATGTTGCTAATCTCTAGGAGGGGACACTAAGCTAATGTGAACACAGTTATCTCCTCCTCTGCAGTATACAACCCCTGCCTGGGCCAGGCCACACCAGTTTTAGTGAACTGCAGTAGGAGAATGAACAGAAAAAAAAAACCAGTGCAAACATGCAACAAACTATTCAAAAAACAAATGCACATCAGGCAACAGGGGGGGGTGCTGTGTACCCCAATGATGGCTGAGAGAAAACTATCTTACGGTGAGTACACAAAAATCTGTTTTTCTCTATCGCCTCATTGGGGGACACAGGACCATGGGGCACCCTAAAGCAGTCCCTGGGTGGAAGAAAGGACCACAGCCCAAAGATCAAGGAGTAGTCCCAGTCTTCTTAGGCTACCTAAATAAGTAGGTGTGCCACCGCTACCTGTAGGATTTGTCTACCTAAGATAGCATCAGCTTAGGCCTGGGTATGGACCCTGTGGTGCTTTGCGAAGGTGTGTAGACTATACCAGGTAGCGGCCTTGCACACCTGTTCCGCAGAGGCCTGGTGCCGAATGGCCCAGGATGTCCCAACCATGCTAGTAAAGTGGGCCCGGAGTCCACTGGGAATGGGAACAGTCCTGAGGCGGTAGGCTTCCTGGATGGTGGAACGTATCAAGCAAGCAAGGGTAGCCATTGCAGCTGCCCACCCTTTTCGCGAACCCTCCAGGAGGACGAACAGAGTATCAGTCTTCCTGAAGGGAGCTGTTCTGGAAATGTAATATCTGAGGGTCATGACGAGGTCAAGGGTATGCAGTGTTTTTTCCACCCAGTGTATCGGGGCCGGACAGAAGGATGACAGGATGATGTCCTCGTTGAGGTGAAAAGAAGAGGCCACCTTAGGAATGAAGGTGGGGACTGGGTGCAGTATCACCTTGTCTTGGTAGAACGAAAGAAAAGGCTCTCTACAGGAGAGTGCTGCTAATTCCGAAATGCGTCTGATGGACGTAATTGTCACCAGGAAAACAACTTTCCAGGATAAGAGAGATAGAGAAACCTCTCTTAGAGGTTCGAAAGGTGATTTTTGAAGCACGTCCAAGACCAGATTGTGGTCCCATGAATCCAGAGGCTTCCTGTAAGGAGGGACTAAGCGAGATACTCCCTGTAAGGTTTTAACCTGAGGCTTCAACGCGAGGCGGCATTGGTAAAACATTGAAAGTGCAGAAATCTGCCCTTTCAATGAGCTCAAAGCTAGGTCCGATTGTAAGCCAGACTGGAGAAAGCTAAGAATACCGGGAATAGACAAGGAAAGAGGAGAACACTCCAGGTCTTTGCATCATGAAATCTGAGATTACATACCGGTAATTGTATTTTACGGAGTGCACGACAGCACCCACCGAGTGAGGGGATCCACCCACAGGGACAGGAAACCTACAGATAAAAAGGAGAAGTCCCCCTCGCCTCCTCAGTTGTTTACAGAGTATTTGAAAGAACCGCCATAACCGTATAAATATACGAACATCTTGATTAGTATATCAGAGTACAGTCATCAAAAGCATGAGAGATCACACAAACACCTTTTCTTAAGTGTACAAAACCGGTGAATAATAATAATATATAATAATAATAATAATATAATAATAATAAAAACAACAATTTAGGGGGGGGGGGGAAGGGAGTGGGTGCTCTCGTGGACTCCGTAAAATATGATTACTGGTAAGAAATCTCAGATTTTCCTTTTCCCACGACAGCACCCACTGAGAGACTTTCAGAGACCATCAGCTGGGAGGGACCACAGTATTGAGAGGTTAACTGCCAAAATCAAGGTCAAAGGAAGATGACAAATCAAGGCAATAGTGTCTGAAGAAGGTGGAATGTGAGGCCCAAGTTGCCGCCTTACAAATTAATCTATAGAGATATCAGCTCTCAGCCCAGGAAGAAGCCATTGCCCTTGTAGAATGGGCTCTTATGCTGTCAGAAGGACTCTCACCTTTGGCTGAGTAAGCTGTGCAGATCACATCTCTTATCCATCGGGATAGAGTATCCTTTGTGATTCCAGACCCCTTTCTGTGGCCCTGAAAGGAAACAAACAGAGCCCTACTCTTCCTTTTGGACTGAGTTCTAGCTATGTATTCAAGCACTACTCTGACATCTAACGTATGGAACCTGTGATCCTCTGGTGTAGACGGGTTCTCATTAAAGAAAGGTAGACATATCTTCTGACTCCTATGAAATCTAAAAGAAACCTTTAGTATATAAGCTGAATCTGGTTTTAGGATTAGCTTGTCTTGGAATACTAAAAGGAAGGGGCATCCATTGAAAGAGCCTGTATGTCACCCACCTTTCTAGCTAACGTCAAGGCTAACAGTAAGGCTATCTTCAAAGGCATAATTTTAATAGAGGTAGAAGTCAGGGTTCAAAATAAAAAGGGGGGGACCTGTTAAAGTGTCCAGAACCAAGTTCAGGTACCAGGATGGCAGTCTGGCTATGTGTGCAGGGTCACTACGCTCACAAGCCTGTATAAACTTAGCAACCCATGTATGCACACTATATTGCAATTGTATAATGCACCCAGAGCAGAGATTTGCACTTTGAAGTTGTTGACGGATAGACCCAGCTCACGACCCCTCTGTAAATATCCTAGGATAGCTGGGATAGGCACCTGGGTGGTAAGGTGACCTGAATCAAAATTGTAGGAATTTTTTTCCCTACTCTACCCTAAATCCTTGTGGTAACCTTGTTTCTACTTGGTAGAAGAGTAAATACTAAGGCTTCAGAGAATTCGCTCTACTTTAGAAACTGCGTTCCAAATTCCACACCGTCAGATGGAGACCTTCCACTTGAGGTTGACTGAAGGGACCTGAGAGCAGCTCCAGACCTGCTAATCCAGCAGATCTGGCCGCCAATCTGAATGAATTAGCTGATGCAACTGTTAAATAGGCTGCACCACTGCGGAGCTGGGGAATAGAGGCTAGTTGCTGCCTTAAGATGATCCTCCATCTGATTAACCCACACCAGCACAGATCTTGCAATATAGGTACTGGCTAGTGCTTGTTGGAAAGCTCCTAAAACCGACTCCCAGGCTCGCTTCAGTAACACCTCAGTCTTTCTGTCCGACTGGTCCTTAAGGAGGCCTCCTGTCCTCTCAGGGCAGTACATTTCTTTTAGATGAAGCAGCAACTGATGCATCTACTCTTGGGACCTTGCTCCAGTTGGACAGCTGGGTATCATTAAAGGGGTATTTATGTTTTGAGGAAGAGGGAAGGAAACCAGGGTATCCTGTTTCTCCCATTCCTGACACTCAACAGCTTTTATTGTGTCAATGACAGGAAAGGACCAATGCTTCTTTTGGGACAGGCCAGCAACCATGAACTACTAGGTTGGTTTCAATTCTCTTGGATCTGTTATACCCATAGTAGAACGGACAGAATTAACTAGGGAGTCTATAGCTTGTAACAGGACCTCCTTTCCTCATCAGATGACGATGATGATTTGGAAGAGTATTAATCCTTCCACCTGTATCTCCAATTCAGATTCAGGCCCTGAATCACACACTTCCTGGCTAGCCCTCTTTCTTAGGCTTATGCGCACTTAAGGGAATTCCTGATCTCCTTCCCTAATAAAGGACTTTAGACAGGAGCTTCCTCTTTCAGAGTCTGAGAGATACAAGGCTAACAACCATTTGGAATAATCATCAGGAAGGGCTGCATACACAAAACACACTATATAGGTTTACTGTTGAACAGCTTCTTTTTATCTTAAGGGCACATAGAAAAAGAAGGGGGAATTCAGCTCACCAGGTGATCACACAGATACACTCACCATCTGCAGCTTATTAGTGAGTTACTGTCTCTGGAGGTGGAGGTACAGCAATAGATTTTGAGGGCCTGGACTGAAGGTTCTGCTCACTCCTGCCGCTGGTATCGCGGTCTTTGTGACCACCATTGCTGCTTCTGCTGCTGGTCTTGCGCTGCTTAGTCACTTGAAAGTACTCTTCCGCATCTCAGGGAAAAACATGGTGAAGCACAGAGTGTGCTAGGACAGCGACCCATTTTCTTTTAAGGTCGTACCCTCATCCATTCCCGCCAGGCCGATACACCTCCTCGGTCCCCCCGGAATCCATTCAACCACTTCCAAATTATTGGGCGCGTCATCAGGCCAGTGCACATGCGCGGTGAAGAACCCAGAACCGGCCTGCACGAGGCGCAGGACGGCAGATGCCCACACCCTGCGCCCTCAAGATGTATGCAGGGAGAACCCCTCAACCTGCACCACGCCCACGCGACCCATGACAGCACTACCTGGACCATGGGAACACGCCATCCATCCCAGCAGATGGGAGAGTCTGACAGGCAGGGCTCACCTGACGCTGCAGCTGGAGACCTGGACTCTGCCGTCCCCACAGGCACTGCACAGAGGCATCAGGACCCAGGTAACACAATCCTTGCTGCAGGTTCCCATAAGGACAAGAAACCAACTGAGAAGGAGAGGGGGACTGCCCCTTTTTATCTGTAGGTTTCCTGTCCCTGTGGGTGGATCCCCTCTCTCAGTGGGTGCTGTCATGGCGAAAGGGAAAAAAAAACAAAAAGAAGTTCCACGTATGGTGGTAGATGCGGGATGAGGCCGGTTTATGGGCTCTGATCATGGTACTAATAATGTCGGGGAGAAACATGCGTGTGTTAGAACCCAGGTTCCAACAGTGAGGCCGTCAAATTGAGAGCCCTGGAATTCTGGTGGCAGATAGGAACCTGCATCAGTAGGTCTGGCCAATCAGGGAGATGCCAGGGGACGTCTGCGATGAGCTGTACCAGGTTGGCGTACCTAGCTCGCCTGGGCCAGTCTGGGGCTATGAGTATGACAGGTACTCCTTCAGACTTGATTTTCATGACTACCTTCGGGAGTAAGAGGAGAGGAGGAAAGATGTAAGGAAGACTGAACTGGTGCCAAGGGCAGACTAGCGCGTTTGCTCCGACGGCTATGGGTCATGCGAATGGGCCATGAATATGGCAACTTTGGCATTCACGCGAGATGCCATGAGATCCAAGGTTAGAATTCCCCAGCAACGGCAGATCTGGCAGAACACGTCCGGATGAATGGACCATTCCCCTGTGGTGAGACCTTGGTGACTTAGAAAGTCTGCCTCCCAATTCTCCACCCCTGGAATGTGAATTGCCGAGATGACTGAGTTTGTTGACTCGGCCCAGTGGAGAAAGCTGCTCTAACTATAGTAGTGCCGCTTTGCTGCAATAACCAGAAGACAAGAGATCTTGTATCCATTTGCTGTCTGTGGCGGATAGCCAGACGTGACTGTAAAGTCGTAAACAGCCGCCCACAATGGGTGTGTCTTCCAGGGATAAAGGAGAGTCAGGAAGAGGAGAACCGGGGGCGTGGACAAGCTTGGAATGGCACAGGCTGCTTAGAGCAGGAGCTCCAACAGAGATCAGCTTCAACTAGGCACAACAAGGTAAAGAACCACTCTGGGAAGCCCTAAATAAGTTACCTGGTGACCTGGGGACACAGTGGTTCCAATGGTGCACGGCAAGTCAACAAGAAGATCTCCAAAGAAGGTGATTGCATATTTCTCCAGAGACCAGGTACTGAATTCAGCCTCCAATATGGCACAATTCCCTAGCCCCCTGTCTGCTCTTCACAATCTGGCGCACACACAGCAGCCTCAGATGGGGGAGGGGAAGCTCAGACAGACATTCCACGTACATAGACAACAATGGAGGCTTTACTAAAACTCAGCTATCATTCTTTTAAGATCTGCTTGGAGTTCTTGCCTCAGGGATTTAAGGCAGAACTCAAGGGAGAACTCCAGGATCTGGGAACTAGAATAGACCACCTGGAGCAGAAGCTGGCAGAACTTACTAAATCTCATAATTAACTAATAGATGCTAATGAGGCTTTAGAAAAGAAGGTTTCCCAAATCCACAACAAAACACTGGATCCTTAGGACAGATCCAGAAGAAATAATATTCCCATTAGAGGGATTGATGAATCTATTTCTGACAAAGATTTGCCAAGTCTCCTGCAAAGCTTCGTACATACAGTGATTCCATCTGCAGACAGCAAGGACTTAATTGTGGATAGTATACACAGGATTCCAAAACCAAAAGGTCTCAACCAAGATTTACCACGAGATGTTATTGCCCGCATTCATTTCTATACAATAAAGGAGGAGACTTTTATGGCTGGTCTCAGGAAAAGGCCGAAAGTTCCAGATAACTTGGCCCACCTGAAGGTATTCCCTGACCTGCTGGCAGGTACTCTAGCTCCGAGGAGGGAGTATATGCCATATACTACAGCCCTCAGTGAACAAGTAATAAAGTACCACTGGGGGTTCCCCACTAAACAAAGTCTCAAAGAACAATTCCATATTTGTCTGCACATCCCCGGAAAAGGCAAGAGATGTATTGCTAAAATGGAAGATTCAGCGTATATATCCAAATGACAGAACAGCTCCTAAGGCACAGAAAAAGAAAAATCTGGACCCAGACTGGATCACAGCATGATTGATTACTGGATAGTCTTTCTCTGCTTCCTGCTTTCTACTCTTCGTCTGGTGCCTCTATGGCGGTGTTGAAAACAGGCAAAGTTACCCACAGTGCCTATTTTTCACTCTCTTTCAAACTATTTTTTAACTTTTTTCCCTTTTCTTTACTGTTCGCTTGATTTTGAAACTATAAGGGGACTTATGATGAAGCAAAAATTTAGGCTTGATTACCCTGTTTATACAAACAAATTTGTTTCCCTGTCCGTCCGTCTTCCCCATGTTTTTCACACATTTAGGAGCAATCATTTCACATAAAGCAGTATATAGCATTAACAATACATATTAAAGGGATCCGGTCAGCTCCAAAACGCCTCCTAAGCTAGCAAAACATGTCCCTGCACCATCCATTCACTAATCTCACACTCCTTTTGTCTCCTAAAAGCATCTTGTGAAAGTGCATAAAAACGTTTTAATACTCACTCATTAGTGATTATAATTAGCAGTGGCTATATTCTTTAGTCACCAGGGCAGGCTGTTTTGCAGCCTCGAGGATCCACCCTCTCTCTGTCTGTGCTGCTGTGAAACTGAAACTGAAGGCAAGACAAAATGATTTGCATTCTTGTGAGTGATAGAGAGGGGGGAGGGTAAAGTTTGCATAAGCAGAGCACAAGCCGAGCACACAGACAGAGAGAGGGTGGATCCTCGAGGCTGCAAAACAGCATGCCCTGGTGACTAAAGAATATAGCCACTGCTAATTAAAATCACTAATGAGTGAGTATTAAAACGTTTTATGCACTTTCACAGGATGCTTTTAGGAGACAAAAGGAGTGTGAGATTAGTGATGGGATGCTGCAGGGATATGTTTTGCTAGCTTAGTAGGCGTTCTGGAGGTGACAGGATCCCTTTAAGGTTATATCTAAAAATGCCAACAGTTGAGTAGGCGTGGCTTGCAGCTCCATGTAAGAAGCAAATTACAGGAGCTCCTGTGTACCCATAAAAGCTACGGGATTCTAAGCCTTTTCAAGGCTTATTACCCCAAAGCAACCTGACCAACTTCTGGACAGGACAAGTATCACATAGATCGATCCTGAGCCCCGAAGGATCCTAGCTGTGGCCGGGAGCTAGGAGGAAGAAACAGAAAGGACATCTTCCCGTCATTAATAGGAAAGAAAATAGCGCGACACCCTCCATCCTACTCTGCATATGAAACTCCGACTAGCTCTGCGGTCATCTCTCCAAAGCAGGTACCCTTTCATAACCCTGCTGCAAGGTGAACTGCTGCCTGCATGACCAAGAGGCTCCTGCACACCAGAGCCCACGATGCTTTAAGCTGACAGACGCCATTGCCGCCTTTTCCGTCACCTCCCCCTCCGCTGCTCCACATTCAGCTGTAGATGTGGCGGTGCTGCGGGTATTACCACACTTTACCGCGAAATCGCGGCTCCACGCAGTGATTCTCTGTTGTCTTAGTGCTGGGAGATTTGGGGAAATCCTGGGGCTTGATGGAGCTGGAGCCTGGAGAAATCACAGACCCCAGGGGAGGTGAGAAGTATTTTTTCAGTGGAGGTGTCATTACCACCTGTCTTATCTACTACCCTGCCATTTATATTAAAGAATAACTGGTAAAGCAAATACCCAGAGCTGCAGCCTTGATAAAGCTCCAGAAACAAAGCATTAATAGTATTACTATAAGTTTGTACCTATAAGCTTGGAGAGAACTGGCAGGGGAGAGAGGGTGGAGGAGGCTGTAGGCTTCCACCCAGCTGAGGACACCACTTACAGAGTTTTCGTCTGGGATCTAGGACAACAGTGAAGGCTAACACTAGTATATTAGAGACATCTCCCTTTAATTCAAATGTATAAAGAAAGGAGGCACTCACCCATGTGTAAAGTTGGTCTCAGGTTTCTTTATTCAGCCTTCCGGCATGAAGCAGGGTTCAGGTTGCAGGGGAGGGGGTGGTGGAGGTGCAGACAACAGTAACTGTTTCGGATGTAATCACCCTTCAACTGGTCTTTGCAAAGACCAGTTGAAGGGTGATTACATCCGAAACAGTTACTGTTGTCTGCACCTCCACCATCCCCTCCCCTGCAACCTGCACCCTGCTTCATGCCGGAAGGCTGAATAAAAAAACCTGAGACCAACTTTACACATGGGTGAGTGCCTCCTTTCTTTATACATTTGGACTATGATCTAGTGCTGATACAGGCGAGCACCCCCACTGAATGACTGTCTGCTGCTATATTGGTATAAGGTGTCCAGTGCCCCGATTCATTCTTTGTGAAGTTCAATCTCCCTTTAATTGCTGTCTCCCCAACTTAAACTTTAGCTAATTTAAGACAAATTGATGACGTATTCTGTGGAGCTGCGCCTGCGGAGGACCTAGTTCGGTTTACCTGTATTGACGGACTTTTGAAAGATACATCTGGCTGTTCCAGAGAGGTGCTTCAATCAAGTAGGGCCGGTGAGCCTGCAGCGCACCCAAGCCTCTCAGACATCGGAGTGAAGTGATTCTATTAAGTAGATTTTCTTCTTCCCTCCTTTCTGCCCCTTCGTCTCTCTGTTTCTTTCTCTGGCAGCCCTCCTGCTTGTTGTGTCCTGTCTCTCCTTTCTCCATTTCCTGTCTCCCCGAGATTATAACTGTATTAACTGTATATCGTTTGGTACTAACATATACTAGAATACAGCACTACACGGTATTCTTGCTACTTTTGAAACTATTGTATTGAAGTATCTGTTAAAAATCAACTCTATCATACCCGACATATGTTAAATTTGTACATGACATAGACCTGTGTAATCTGTACCCAACTTGGGATATCCGTAAAATGCCTTTCTAGAGTTGCAGGAGGCAGTGGAGAGATACTTGGGGAAAACTGTCTTCCATTTATGATTGTGCATTGTGATTGTGCATTAGAAATTGTGGTTCGGTAGCAAAGGCAGAAAGACATTTAAGTCACCACTACCTCTACAATATCTTCATACTTAGTGCTCTATTGTCCACACAACTAACTCACACTATATTACTTGATATTATAACGATAGTCTCCTCACGTACTAAACTACAGAGACTCCTAAAAGACCTTACACTAGTTGCAGTGACAATGGCATCGAAAGCCAAATCCAATAATAACATTTCCAAAAACAACAACTCTGATACTATAGCTGATAACGGCAGAGACCAAATTAGAAATAAAAATACATCACCCTCACTGGAGATGGATAGGCAGGAGGAGGTAGTAAATAGCAGTAACAACACATCCCAAACCGATAACACAAGACCCTCCCTGGATGACGAGATGTCATATGAAACTTCTCTAACAACAATCAAGCGAAAACAAATAGAATCTCCACTCAACATCAAAACAAACCAAAAATCCTATGAAGACACAAATGTAGAGGAAGAGAATGCATTCAGAAGCCCTTTGAGACAGAAGCTGAGATAAGAGCCATCTCTTGAGTCACATTGGTCCCACTCTGATGCAAGCCAAACCCCGGACAAAGACTTTTTCTTAGAGTTGTTCTCTTCATCCTTTTCGTCCTTTAAACAATCCCTCAAGAAAGACTTAGCAGAGCAGCTTGATGAAGTGAAGTTCTCCCTGGCTTCAATTGTTACTAGAACGGAACATACAGAGAGGGAAGTCCTTGACCTAAAAGAAGAAACTAAAAACCTAAAACTTGATCAGGAGAGGATGAAAGGGGAGATTAAATTATTGAAAGAGAAGATGGCGGACAGAGGACAGAGACAGGAGAAGTAATCTGAAGTTTAGGGGGATTCCAGAAAAGGTGAAAAATTCAGAGCTCCTGACATATATGAAAAATCTGACTAAGAAAATAGTACCTTCCCTGTCAGAAATGGAATACTCGATAGAGAGGGCCCATAGACTTCCGAAGCCGCAACATCTTTCTGAAGCAATACCTAGAGATGTAATAGTTAAATTCACCTTTTTCCAAACAAGAGACTCAGTAACCAACTATATGAAGCAAAATAACTCTCTCCCTCCCCCCCTTATGAAAAAATTAAAATCTTTACAGATATTTCTAAGGAAACAATGAACAGACGGAAAAACCTCAGGCCTGTGATGGATATATTGAGAACAAAAGGTATTCCTTACAGATGGGGGGGCCCAACGACTACAGTCATATTTTCGCATAAGGAAAAGACAATAGTTATTGAAGAGATGGAGAGTGGACTGAAGACCTTAAGAAACCTACAAATTTCAAACCCCAGGTCCTGATCTCATATGGATCCTACCTTAGAAAGTTTAGAAAGTTCAGATAGGTCCTACCATGCACAGTAGGTCAAAACGTTAGCCTGAGTGGAAGTACCATACTGGTTTATGGTAAGAACCCTTCCACCTAATATAATTAAGAACAACTATTATTAATAGTTGCTCTTCCTACCTTCCTATACTTAGCTAGTTAGTTACTATTTGTAGAAGTAGAAGTTATAGTTTCTCCATTAACCTTTTACGAGATGGAAAACCCTAATAACGTAACCCAGGTCCCCCTCTCTAGACTTGAAATTCATTCGACTAGAACCATAACAGTAATCTACTCTCAAGCATTCCATATCGACCATGGCTAACAAATTTATGTCATTAAATGTTCACGGTCTCAATTCTCCACAAAAGAGGTACTCTGTTTGGAAAGTCATACTAAAATATAATATAGATGTAGCCGGTCTTCAAGAGACCAAATTCACAATAGACAATAATGCAAACTTCAGTAACAAAAAAATTCCTGCACATCTTTTTACCTTCCAATAAAAAAAAAAAAAAATCAGGAGTGGCCATAGTTATTAAAGAAACACTAAAATTTGAAAAAATTGAGGTGAGTAGAGATGAAGAGGGGAGATTTCTAATCTTAATATGCAAACTTGATGATGTGCTCTATACACTAGTTAATTTATATGCACCCAATAAAAGCCAAATCTCCTTCCTGAATAAACTCACTAAGATAGTCCAAAAAGTTAAAAAAGGCCACTTGATATTATTTGGTGACTTTAATGCGGTCCCCAATCCTGAATTAGACTTATCTAATAAATGTATGAACTCCAATACTTCATTTGAACCCTGCATACATAAAAAAGAACTTTATGACATATTTCGCTGTCTCAACACAACATCTGTAGAATACTCCCACTACTCTGATGCCACAAATCCTTTGCACGAATTGATTTAGTACTGTCCGACATTAATACTCTCCGAAATTTTAAGCCAATTAATATTCTTCCAAGAACATGGTCAGACCATTCCCCAATAATTTTCGAAATAACTCACAACCCAAACTACTCCGACCACAGGATATGGAGGGCAAATTCATATCTTTTATTTCACCCACAATACAAAGACCAATTAGAAAAAGCTCTTAATTGCAATTTTGAAGACAACGATACTGGTGACATCCCAATAACTACCCTCTGGACAGCCTACAAGGCAGTTATAAGAGGACACTTTATCCAATTAAATTCCAGACTAAAGAGAAAAAAAAAATCAAGCTACAGAAGAGATAATTAAAAAGATCAGAGAATTAGAGATTAATCAAATGAACTCCCCCAAGGAAGATACTCACAGGGATATACTTCAGCTTAGAATAGAATTGAAATCGTTACTCACCTCAGAATATGACAAAATAATTCAACTTTCAAAATCCAATTATTATAACTCTTTGAATAAACCCTCAAAATTCTTTGCTAGGAAAATTAAGATTCATAGACTTAAAACAAGAATCTCACAGATAAAAGGATGACCAAAATGTAACCCACAAAACTCCCCAAAACATTACGGAGACCTTTGCCAAATTTAAAAAAAAAAAAAACTTTACAATCTTAAAAATGAGCTAATGGAAATCCTTCCACAAAAACATAACATAAAATAATTTTTAGACTCCATACATCTTCCTTCCCTTTCTTTGGACCAGTTGAAAATCCTAAATTCCCTTTTTACTCAGTCGGAGAAACTACAAACTATCAATACACTAAAAAAAAAAAAAATCCCCAGGACCAGATGGTCTTCAAAATTAATATTATACTTATTTTAAAACTTTTCTTACCCCTTACCTAGTTAAACTCGCTAATTACCTCACTTCTGAACATAGTAATTTGCCGGCTGAGATGCAAAAAGCGACGATATCAGTCATATATAAAGGTAAAGGCGACAAAGATGACGTTCGTAACTACGGCCAATTTCCCTTCTTAATTCAGATTTAAAAATCATAACCAAAACGATAACGACAAGAATTCAAAAAGTAGCCACACATCTCTTGCATAAAGACCAAATGGGTTTTGTTTCAGGTAGAGGTACTACTGACTCAACGAGATGGGCTATAAATCTAATCTCACATGTGGAGAAAGAGGGGATCCCAACCCTTGTAGTTGCTGTCGATGCTGAAAAGGCATTCGACAGAGTTCATTGGGGATTCCTTTTTCAGACATTGAACAAGTTCGGCTTTGAGGGAGGAATCAAACGCAATTAGCTCATTATACTCAACCCCCTCAGCTAGGGTGTTCACCAACAACTGCCTCTCTGAGAAAATTCCCCTCACTAATGGGACTAGACAGGGGTGCCCTCTTTCTCCCATTCTTTTCGATTTTTTTATCGAACCCCTCGCGGAGACAATACGTATGAACCCTCTTATCAAAGGAATTCCACTCTATCAAAGACAATTTAAAATCTCCGTATTCGCGGACGACATTCTAATTACATTAACTGACCCCCTTAATTCTATAAGAAATCTCCTAAATATCATACAGCTATTCTCTGATATATCGCTATATAAAATCAACTTAACCAAAACTCAAGTTCTAAGTTTCAACCTAACACCAAAGCTACTAGAAATACTCAAGTCCGAAACAACTTTGGACTGGGGAAAAGAAAATATAAGTTATTTAGGTATACATCTAACCAAACCCTTATCTTCAATCATTGATGGTAATTTAGCAGATATATACAAAACTACCCAATCAAAAATACACCATTTGACCAAATTGGAAATCTCATGGCTTGGCCGAGTTAATGCATTCAAGATGTGTCTGCTTCCCAAACTTCTCTACAAATTCAGGTCTATTCCCTTATGCGTGCTTGCAAAGTGGCTACAGAAATTTCAAGCACAACTATTTAACTTTATATGGAATAAACTCAAACCCAGACTTACGACATCGAAGCTCACTAAAAGCAAAAATAATGGAGGATTGGCCATACCCAACATCAGTGCCTATCTACAAGCAACAATTATTAAACTCAGCCAGAATTGGTGGATAGATACTGATAGACCAGCTTGGCTAGGACTCGAAGAACCAAGAAATCTAAACAATAAACAGGGATTTTTGTGTACTCACCGTAAAATCCTTTTCTCCTAGCTCATCATTGGGGGACACAGGACCGTGGGTGTATGCTTTTCTGCCACTAGGAGGCCACACTAAGCAAAGATTAAAATAGAGCCCTCCTTCCTGCAGTATACACCAGAGCGTGGGTGTAGTTATCCAGTTTAGTACTAAAGCAGTAGGAGAGCTGGTAATAAGGTACGAATGGTATAAGGTACAATGCTGTGCTTGTTAGGTATGCTTTGCATATAGTGGTGTGTTTTCAAAGCGTTAAGGGTGGGTGCTGTGTCCCCCAATGATGAGCTAGGAGAAAAGGATTTTACGGTGAGTACACAAAAATCCCTGTTTCTCCGTCGCATCATTGGGGGACACAGGACCGTGGGACATCCCAAAGCAGTCCCTGGGTGGGAATCTAGCAGTGGTGTTCGGGCATCGTGCGCTAGCTGTTTACAGATGCGCGACCGCTGCCTGTAAGATTTTCCTGCCCAAGCTTGCATCTGCAGAGGCCTGGGTGTGGATGTTGTAGTGCTTGGTGAATGTGTGTAGGCTGGCCCAGGTTGCCGCTTTGCAGACCTGAGCTGCCGAAGCTTGGTGGCGAATGGCCCATGAGGCACCGGGTCGAGTGTGCCTTAATATCTTCAGGGATTGGCATTCCCTTGGTGCGGTAGGCTTCCTGGATAGTGGAGCAGATCCATCGTGCCAATGTGGATTTGGACGCAGCCATTCCCTTTCTAGGCCCCTTGGGAATGACGAACAAAGTTTCTGTTTTGCGGAAAGGGGCTGTTCGGGAGATGTAATGTCTGAGGGCCCTTACTAGGTCCAGGGTATGGAGCTGTTTTTCGATCCGGTGTATCGGAGTTGGACAGAGGGACGGGAGGACAATGTCCTCATTGAGATGGAATTGAGATACCACCTTGGGTAAGAAAGAGGGAGAGGGTCGAAGGACGACTTTATCCTTATGGAAGGACAAGTATGGGGGCCGACAGGATAGGACGGCCAGTTCGGACACGCGCCTAATTGATGTAATGGAGACGAGGAAGGCGACCTTGTACGAGAGATGGGTTGGAGGCACCTCTTTGAGGGGTTCAAACGGTGTGCCTTGAAGCACGTCGAGGACTAGGTTTAGGTCCCAGACCGCCACGGGCGTCCTGTAGGGGGGGTCGTGTGTGGGAGACCCCTTGGATGAATGTTTTGACTTGTGCTTTTGACGCAATCCTGCGTTGGAACAGAATGCTTAAGGCCGAAATTTGGCCCTTGATCGAGTTCGGTGCTAAGCCCGCATCGAGGCCATTCTGGAGGAACTCCAGGATCGAGGGGATGGAGAAGAGGAGTGGGTTACGGTTAAGATCTTCGCACCACTTGAAATAGGCTTTCCGGGTGCGGTAGTAGATGCGGGAGGAAGATGTTTTTCGGGCGTTGATCATGGTGGTTATGACCTTAGGTGTGAACCCTGCCTGGGTCAAGACCCAGGACTCAATCGCCATGCCGTTAAAGACAGGGCTCCCGAGTTCTGGTGGTAGAAGGGGCCCTGGGACAGGAGGTCCGGCCTGTTTGGGAGTGGCCAGGGCGCGTCTGTGAGTAGCTGTACTAGTTCTGCGTACCATGGCCGCCGTGGCCAGTCTGGGGCAACGAGGATTACTTGCGCTCTTTCTGCCTTGACCTTCCTGATCACTCGAGGGATTAGGGGGAATGGCGGGAAGATGTATGGGAGGTGGAATTGGCGCCAGGGGAGGACCAGAGCGTCCACTCCTAGGGCCAGTGGGTCCCGGGATCTGGCCACGAACGCCGGAACTTTCGCATTCATTCTTGATGCCATGAGGTCCACGTCGGGCATTCCCCAGCGTTGGCAGATTTGTTGGAAAACTTCCGTGTGTAGGGACCATTCTCCTGAGGCCAGCCCATGGCGGCTTAGGAAGTCCGCTGCCCAGTTGTCCACTCCCGGGATGTGGACTGCTGATATGATTGACTGGGTATTTCCGGCCCATTGTAGGATGTGTTCTACTTCGTGCATCGCTGCCTTGCTGCGCGTGCCGCCTTGGTGATTTATATACGCCACGGCCGTGGCGTTGTCCGATTGAATGCGGATGGGGCGACCAGCTAGAAGTTGGTGAAAGTGTTGGAGTGCTAGGCGAATTGCCCGCAGCTCTAAGATGTTGATTGGGAGGCGTGACTCTTGGGGTGTCCAGCGCCCGTGAGCCGTGTGGTGAAGGTAGCCGGCCCCCCAGCCGAGTAGGCTGGCATTGGTGGTTACGATCAGCCACTGGAGTGGGAGGAAGGATCTTCCTCGCGAGAGGGATGACGGCTGCGTCCACCATTTGAGCGTTCTTCTGACCTTGGCGGATAGTCGGTGTTTTCGGTTGAGGCCGAAGGGGCTTTTGTCCCAGGCCGAGAGGAAGGAGAGCTGTAGGGCTCGGAGATGTAGTTGGGCGAAGGGGACTGCCTCCATTGCGGCCACCATTTTTCCCAGGACACTCATGCCGAAGCGTATGGACTGGGGGGAGCGGCCGAGGAGAACTTGCACGCCTTTTTGGATTGCTGTGGCCTTGTCCTGAGGGAGTATGACCAGGCCTCTGGCGGTGTCTAGAGTCATACCGAGGAAGTTGACAGTTTGGGTCGGCTTTGGGGACGATTTTTCTAGGTTTATGAGCCATTCTAGGCGGGAGAGAGTGTCCGTTGTGATTCTGACGCTGTCGAGGCATGATTGGAAGGATGGTCCCTTGATCAGCAGATCGTCTAGGTACGGTAAGACGACGACTGCTCAAGCGTGCAGGATGGTCATGACGGTGAAGACTCTGGGTGCGGTTGCCAAGCCGAAGGGTAGGGCGACGAACTGGTAGTGCCGTCTTTGTACCGCGAACCGCATGTATTTTTGGTGGGGTGCAAAGACGGGGATGTGGAGATACGCGTCTTGTATGTCGATAGTTGCTAGGAATTCTCCTTTCTCTAAGGACGCGATTACTGAGCGTAGGGATTCCATTCTGAAATGTCGAACTTTTACAAACTTGTTGAGAAGTTTGAGGTCCAGGATGGGACGCATTGTCCCGTCCTTTTTTGGGACGACGAACAGGTTTGAGTAATAGCCTTTGAATTGTTCGTCTACTGGTACCGGTTTTATGACGCCGGAATTGAGCAGTGAGTTGATGGCGTCGAGGAACGGTAGGGTGTTTCCCTTTGGGAGGCGGGATAGAAGGAAGCGATTTGGGGGCCGGCATGTGAATTCTATCTTGTAGCCGGACGACACCAGTTCTCTGACCCAATTGTCGTGTACGACATTGAGTCATGAGTCGCGGAAGAGCTGAAGGCGTCTGCCTGTTATGCCGGTGTCGAGCGGCTGTAGGGGGGAGTCATGTGCTAGGTTTTTGTGGCCTTCTGCCTTTAAAATGACTTTGTTTAGGGCGGGTCTTCCATGTTTGGTTGGTTTTAAAGGAATGTGGGTAGCTGTTGGCCCCGCGGGTCGGCCGACCTGCGTTACTCCTGGCGTTAGCGCTGGACCACCTTGGTGATCCTTGGGAGGGCTGGGAGCGTGTGTTAGACTGTGGGTGGTGAAAGGGCCGCTTGAACCTCTGCTGGGGGAGGAACTTGCTCTTGCCCCCGGGTAGTCTCAGAGATGAGTTGGTCGAGTTTTTCGCCAAATAGGCGATCTCCCTGGTACGGTAAGTTTACGAGCGACCTTTTTGACGCTGGATCAGCGTGCCAGACCCTAAGCCACAGGGTTGGCGCGTGGAGATTGAGTTTGCTGCAGCCAGCGCGGCGCAGTTGGCTGCGTCCGTGGATGCTAGTAGGAAGTATTGGAGTGCTTTTGCCAGCAAATCGAGTTGGTCTGCTTAATCCTGGTCGGGGTCGTGCAGCGATTGCCGCACGTTGCGGAGCCAGGATTCCGCTGCTTTGGCCACCCATACTATGGCGAATAGGGGCGACAGAGCTGCCCCTGAGGCCTTGAAGATTGAGCGCGCCAAACTGTCAAGCTGCGGGTCAGTGGGGTCTTTGATAGACGAGTTATCTGAGATGGTAAGCAGGGTTTTGTTAGCTAGACGCGACACAGGGGGGTCTACGGCCGGAGATTCAGCCCATTTTTTGTGTTGGTCTGGGGTAAACGGATATTTCGTTTCGATGGCCTTGCGGCCTGCGAAGCGTTTGTCGGGCCGGTCCCAGTGTCTTTGTACAAAGCCGACGATCCCCTCAGAATTAGAGAAGACCCGGCGAGAGCGTTTTGTGTTAGAGAACAGGAGACTGTGCTCAGGCGTGGTGACGGACTCGTCTTTGATATCCAGTGTCATGTTAACCGCCTCGATGAGGCTGTCAACCAGTGTTTGGATGTCCGTGGTCTCGCTCTCATATGGTGTGTCGGGGTCAGATAGTTAGCCCTCGGAGAGTGCCTCGGACTGGCGGGGTGAGGGGGAGCGAGACCTGTCACTTGATGACGCGTTTGGAGATTGTTCCCGGGACGGTCTTGTATCTGACCGTTTTTTACTGGTTAGCGCGTCCGTGGGCTGCTCCTTGCTGGAGTGGGAGCGGTGACGTTTAAGGGTACTGGTTGCGTGAGTCCTAGCCTGGGCTTGCAACATTTGGACGATGGAGTCCATCCGTTGTGACAGTTCTATACCCCATGGAGGAATGTCGGGTACACTGGGACCTGCATCAGAGGAAGCCTCTATGGGACTTTCAGGTTCACAGTCCTTACAAAATTGCAACGTATGCTTGCGTGGAAGCGTGGCCTGACAGCTAGTGCATGATGCCTTGTTCCCTGCGCTGCTTTTGCTTTTGTCCTTGGACGGTTTTGTATCTGCCATTGCGTACCAGATTACTGCAAGCAATGGCACTGCGGTGATCCAATTGGGTTGTAATGAGGGCAGGGTGGATAACTGCAGGAAAGAGGGTCTCCTATAGAGCTTACCCGAATCCTGTGTCCCCTGCTATGCCGTCCTGAGGTGCTGAGGTCCTCCCTTTGAAGAGGCACCGGAACAAAGGACTGTGACCTGAAAGTGTCCCTTAGTAGTATGTGGGCTTTGTGTGGCCCCCCCCTGTGAGGGGGCTAGGCCCACCCTAGTACAGCCTGTCTCCATGGGGGATAGTTAGGTATCAGCCACAGGTTTATTACCCGAGGGCTGTACCTATATGTAGCTGCAGTGTGCAGCTGCATTGTTCAATTTCTGCGCCGGTTTAGGGGCGTGTTTGTGGGCTGTGGCCCTGAATAGGCTTTTGCTACTGTATAGTGCCCCTGTGCTTTGAGTGACATGCACTCTGGCCAATCACGCTGTATGGGCGTGGGTTGTTCCTCCCCCTTGTTGCTATTGGCTGGAGCGGTGGCCTGCGGCGCTCAGCCAATAGCTGCGGCCTGGCTCTGAGTGGCGGGCTCAGAGTCCAATGGGAGCGCCGCTGGTTGCGTCATCGCGCCCGCCCCTATGACGCGGCGGTGACGCGCTCTCGGCCGCGGCCAATTAGCTGGGGCTGTGGGCGGCGCCGGGATATAGGCCCAGACCGGGGCCTCGATTAATTGCGGCCCCGGGAAAGCGTGGATGGTGCGATGCGGCGGTGGCGGCCCCCCCAAGGATGGAGCGGCTCCTGGGCTGTGCACGCACCCCTACTTACCGGCGGTGCGCGTCCCAGCCTGGGGCCGCCGCATTGGGCTTCTGGGGTCCGTGGAGACCGGGCCTGGAGCCCAGTGCCTGCAAGACGCTGAGGGTCCTGTTGCCCTTGCTACACCAGAGCCCTTAGGGATGGCTTGGTGAGCGGGGTGTGATAACTGTTGCCGTTCCTCACCTGCCTCCTTTGCTGGAGGAGGTGAGAGCTTCCATGTGGATCTCTCTTGCAGGGGGTTCATCGTGCCCTGTGAGAGCTGCTGGTCTGTGCATCCCTCTGTCATGCAGGGGGATGCAGTTTTGACCCGTGGCCGTTGCTGCCTCTGGGCTGGGAGAGCGGGGTCCTTTCTGAGGCTCCGTCGTCCCTGTGTGATGCGCTGCCCTCAGTCCTTTGTGCTCTCATGGAGAGTAGCAGTAAAAATAGAGAATGAAATAATGTTAATAAAAAATAAAAAATGGTAGATGTGGTCTGAACTACAGACTACGTGTGCCTCCAGCGACACTAAGCTAAAACTGGGTAACTACGCCCACGCTCGGGTGTATACTGCAGGAAGGAGGGCTCTATTTTAATCTTTGCTTAGTGTCGTCTCCTAGTGGCAGAAAAGCATACACCCACGGTCCTGTGTCCCCCAATGATGCGAAGGAGAAAATGGGTTTGCTCCTTACTGCGTACCTTTCTGACAAAAAGAAAACTTTACCCAAAAATATAACGGTCAAAGCTGCAATTAAAACGTGGAGAACCTTACTTAACCTATCCACTACATACTTTGCACCGGTACCTTCAGACTGGATAAGCATTGAAATTTTGGAAATAATTACTCCTAGAATAAAAATAAAGACATGGAAAGAAACAGGAATTAACATAATCTCGGACATTTTAGATAATTCAGGAAAGCTTCTCCCCTTTGAACGTCTTAGAAGAAAATTTATAATGAAACAGTCTGAAGCTAAAACATGGTCCAAAATTAATGCACTTTTAGATTTGCATAAAATAATTTTTTTCTTGCCACAAAACATAACTCACATGCTAAAGTATCCCCAGAATACTTTATCGTGGAAGACTAAAACAATCTACCAGACCTTTAACCAAGATGTTTCTTTCAACAAATCCCCAAACCTAATAGCTTGGGAGAAGGAGATCCAAGTGAAAATAGATACTGATCATATGCAAACTATCCTTGAAAATATATATGCACACATCAGGAGCTCTCAGTTGATTGAAACACATTACAAGATATATACTAGATGGTATCTTACTCCATATAGACTCCACCAAATTTATTCATATAACTCTCCTTTATGTTGGAGCGAATGTTCGGAAACAGGTACATTATCACATGTCTTCTTGAGCTGTAGGAAACTTAAAACTTACTGGTCCAAAATTCAAATCGCTAATAAATCAGGTTACCAGAATATGCTTGCGATTAACAGAAGAATTCGTCTTGCGGCTAGTTGGTGTTAAATCAGTACCAACTCGTTACAGAGCGATAATAATACACATCATCCTTGTAGCCAAAAATAATATTGCAGCTAACTGGAGAAAGGAACTTCCTCCAAGAATTGAAGAAACAATAGAAACAAATCACTTGTCATAATGCATTTGAATTTTCCTATTCACTTCGGAATAACCTTTTGAGCAAATATCAATTGAAATGGAGAGATTGGAATCTCCTATATCCTCTTTCCTCACAAACGTGAGAGACCGGAACGTCATAGGGATCTATACATAAACATATAAAAATTAGTCTATGCATAGTCTAGTAGAGTAAATACAATGGAGAGTCTTTATAAACAGACTTAACAATTTAAACTAACCCGCTACAATCAGAAGTATCAGTGACCTTTTCCCCTCCCCCTCGCCAAAAATTCCATCATAATTGTATTATAGTTCTCATATATGAATACTCTAACTCATAGGGAACTAGTAGAAATCTTCATTCCAACAATACTAATTACATTTGAACTAGAACCCTATGGATATATTAAACACTGGGTACATGATTGTATCTCTATATGGCCCAAATACGCATCAGTTCTCATTTATCAGACAAACACTTGAGAGTTCAGGTGTTCTCCAAAGGGTTTAAAATTGTCTGGGGAGATTTCAACCTCCTCATGCCTGCCGTGTTGGATTGCTCAAACAGATGTACCGCTAGAGGAGAGATGAAATCAATGGTTTCAGAATATAATTTGCATTGCATCTGGAGATATCTCCACAGCTCAGAGAGATAACTCTCATTTCTCCCCTAGATTTAATTCCTATAGCAGGATAGACTGTATTTTGGTGGTTGATAGTACCACAAGGCAGCCATACTCGAGACTGCAAAGGATTGGTGGGCTGGGGATCTTAATTATAGATGGCTCAAAATAGAAAGACAGTTTGCTCCCCACAGGTCTACTAGACTTTTGCTAGAGCTACTGAAGCCCCTGAAATCAAATTCTCCCTTACATACTATGTCCTTGTTGATTTCTTATTGGAATAACCTTGATAGAACACTGACAAAATCCCTATTTAAATACATTTCTGTCAAAGCGATCAATGCACACATTTCTGCGTTGTCTCTAGACCTGTGGGTGAAATCAGGTGTAAGCACGCTTGAGAAACTCTTAGATGGCCCTGTACTCACCTCCTTTGCAGATTTGTCCCAACTTTACAAGATTCCCAAAACATGCTTTTATCAGTACCTCCAAATTCGTCATTTTATCCAGTTATGCACATTTCCAGCTTGGTGGAGCCCTGACCCATGATGCAGAAATACTTTAAAATAGAATACGCCAATAAACATGGATTGTCTCTGTTCTATAGGACTCTTAACTCGCCAGCAGAGTTGGTCAAACAAAATATAAAGAAACAGTCTTGTGACATATCAAATGAAAGCTGGTACTGTTCTGAGAAAAATGATGTCTCTCCCACCTCATATTAATTCTAGCCCATGATATGATAAAAAAATGTAAAGCCTTACCAGGCAAAAACTTGCGCTTTTTTTAAAACGTTAAAAGTCTGTAAAAAATTAACTGATGAAAAAAATTCAAAACTTTTAATTTGTAATTAACTAAAGTTGTGCTTCATATAGGAAAAATTTTTTTTTTTAAATCTAAAGATTTCAAGTAAAAAAATTATTCATATTTGATCACTTGACATGGAATGACCCATTGATGCTATAATAGTTATATATTTTAAAATATGATCCCATCGCGATCCCAACTTGAATTTTGGTACAGATGTGGTGAGGAGCATAGCAGACACGTGAATTTCTGGAAATTTTTAATGAAAACCTTTTTTTTTTCAGAAAGGAGTTTTTAAATTTTGCGTTTGCATGGGTAAAATATTACCAAATATACTCTTGTAGAATTGTGTTTATTTGGTATCTCTATCTTATTTCTAGCCCGAGTTATGAGGAGAAATGTAAAGGCAGGCAACACCGAAATTCACACTTTGAAAATCAATTAAAAATAAGAAAAAAAACTTCTAGAATTTTTTTCTCTTCACATTTTGCATTCTATGACATGCTATTATCAAATAACAAAATCTCAAAAGAATTAAAAATATAGGAGGTAAAAATCATGGATATGGATTGATATGGAATGATCCAGTGACAGATTCTCTCTCAACAGTGATTTATCAAAACTACACTGAGCCCTATAAGTGACACATCGCTGGAAATAGGGTCTCTGGTCCTATATTATGCTACTCTCGGATTTGGTGCAAAATCCTGGCAACAGATTCCCTTTAAAGCCCCTCCCGTGCCTACCTCACATGCAGTTCAGTGAGCCAAGATCCCTAAAATATATTATCTATTCTATCCATAAAGGACATTGATTCTCTAGTATTTAGCCTTGTAGGAAAAACAGGTGAAGCAATTAATGTGGCAGCTTGTGGCAAACTGAGCAATTTTTCTTGTGTGGGTTTCTAGGTGCATGCAATTAACCACAGTGAGCCATTAGGCAACCAGCTAAATGCATCAACAAACCCTGTCTGATGACTTGCACCTTATTTATCACGTGTTTTAAACACTTCATTCAACTTATCCATCAAGGGTCTGTGGCACTGCAGAAAAGTGCTTTGCTTCTCAAGAACGGGGTATAGCCTGAAGTGAACCGATAGGTGGTGTAAACCAGGGCTGAGGAGTCGGCAAGCCAAACATCCGACTCCTCAACTTACCTGAATCTGACTCCAACTCCACCAAAATGGACTCCACAGCCCTGGTGTAAACTTCTACTAGAGAGATGTATCAAGCAGCATGAACTACTTTGAAAAATCTGACATTTTAAGATTAGCAAATCAAAGTTTACATTAAGAATCATTCATTATTAATAAACACATCCCAATGTGTACGAGTAGCCCAAGACTTTTCATCCAAAGGCTCAAGTGATTTATCAAGTCATGAAAAGTTCATATAGTAAAGTAACCTCTGGATTACACAAGGCATGTTGTCTTATAATGATTTAAACAAAAGAACTCAATAACCCCCAATATAAGATTACAAAATAAAGATAGTTCAAAAGAATTCTGAAGGTCCGCATTCTAGAGAATGAGGAAACATACATACCATTATCGGCATTACTATCCCGGAAGCTCCAATGACAGGACTGCATTTCATCAGACTGCCAGATATCCTGACTAGTGCCCATCTGGTTGGAACAAGAAGGTGTTAAGTATGTATCTGCCAATCGACTGGCAGTTCCTTTGCCGGCTGTATGTAAGCTGGCAGCATCCACCAACCCAGATGTTTGGTTTGTACACGAAAACTTCAGAGACAGATTGGTAGAGATCTCTGGAACTAATTCACAATTTGTAGCTCCACCATCTTGGAAATATAGGGAATTCAGTTTCTGTGTCATTGTTTCAAGTGATGTAATCAGATTGCACGAACTCTATGAAGAAAAATAGCTTTATTTCACAAAATGAATTTTTAAGAATAAAATAGAAAAGTTAACAAAATGAAAAGGAGAACATTTATATATGATTCACCGCATAATTTTGTATTAAACTCTTGATGTATGAACACTGGCTTGAGTTCTAGGCCTTTTTTGCCATCTGAATAAATGTATTATCAGAGACAAACTAGCTGCTAAAAATGAAGGATTTAACTCTCTTAACATATATCTGTGCTCTAACATTACTTGGTAAATGGAAAGGAAATGTGACAGCATGGAACCCGGATTCCCTTGAGAGTCTTATTAATACTGTCTTTCTGCAGGGAAAAAGGGTTTCAGTTAGAATCTTTCAAAAAACAGGATTAAGGCCCCTTTCACATCAGCGGTATTCGCTGATCGCGGCAGATGTGGCGTAACTACCGCATCTGCGCATAACCGTCACACTTGTGGTTCACCTGCAGCAAGCCCCATGCAAGGTCTATGGGGCTTTCGGCAGGTGCAGCAAGTGCGGTATAGTTGCGGTTTCGGCACTTGCGGCAGCGAAAAAAAACGCAGTAAGCAGCGTTTTTTTTCGCAGCCGAAACCGCACTTGCCGCAAGCCCCATAAACATTGCATGGGGCTTGGCGCAGGTGAACCGCAAGTGTGACGGTTATGCGCAGATGCGGTAATTACGCCACATCTGCCGCGATCAGCGAATACCACTGATGTGAAAGGGGCCTAAGACAAACACCTGATTGTGCCATGGGCACTATCACACGGACAGAATTCAAACAAACATCTGAATACATGAGATTTATCAGAGGAAAAAAACGAAAACATGGGCAGCTCATTTCAACACGGTTCACGCTATACCAGTCTATGGAGTCCATCAGAATCCAATTTTCAGCTATTCAAATGAAAACCTTTATCTTCTCACTGCAGAAATGTAGTGAGCAGAGCCAAAGAAATTATAGTAAATACCTTCAGATTTATACGCAAAAGTTACAAAAAAAAAAAGTCATGATGGTTGGATAATGGTCAAGCTACATGGGGCCTACAGAGATAGATGGATACCAGCAATATGTACTACTGGACCAGGATGTCTGTCCAATACTGTCCTGTTTCCAGTCCCACAAGCAGAGCGCTTTTGAAGCAAAGCACAACCTTATATGTTTGTAAGGGCCACGTTTCACACACAGATATCTGTGCAGATATTGTTTGCAGATCTCTGGTTGCAGTGAAATCATGGACACATTGTTCCATTTGTACACAGCCACAAAATGGAACAATGTGTCCATGATTTCACTGCAACCAGAGATCTGTGAACAACATCTGCACAGATATCTGTGTGTGTGACGTTGCCCTAAGGAGTACTTTGAAAAAAAAGTTTATGTTTGGCTGGGAAAATATTTACATGGACACAAACAGGCAAATCTTGGGGTCATTCGTGACCAGGTATCCAATGTAGTTATTTAAAGGGGTTTTCCCATGAACAAAGTTAATTTTTTGAATCAGATATTTTTATTAACCGATTATTTACATCAAACACCATGTGGCAATAATTCAATATTTTACACATTTATAATAGCCCCCCAACAAAAAAGAAATACCCCACCCCCTCCCCCTAATAGGTGTCTCACTCTATGCCTAATATCTAGAAAATATTATACATATATCCAACATATAACCTCCACATTAAAACCTTTTACAGCCTAACCATGTATAGGTCTAGCAATTTAAAGGGAAAGTGTCACGCGCTTAGTTAGCGCTGACATTGCTGGATACTGCTGTGTATGTTGTCTTTAAGAGCTGCATGGTTTATAGTTGTCAAGGTCTTTGCCTCCTGGTGTTGTGCTCCAGACCTGCATTCACTAATATATTCAACTGCTGGTTGAGGGGTTAATGTGTGACTCACTTGGAATCCCCTCCCCATGGCTTTAAATAGCCTTCCCTCTCCTCTGTCAGGTGCTGCTGATAGCTATTTGCTCTAGGTCTTGGTGCTGTGGTGATGCTTAGCTGCTGGGCTAAAGTCTTTCCTTGGGAGAAGCTGTGATTCCTGACCCGTGGGTGGAGGTAGGGGCCCTCAGCTTAGGGCTTATCAGGAGTTTTAGGGTACAGGGTGGCGACTCTTAACTCCTCACCATCAGAGGTACCTCCGAGATCAGGGCGAGCCAGGGACCCCAGCATCAGGGTCAGATTAGGCTCTCCTGACCCCTCTTGCCCATTTCACCTACCTGTTACCCGATTCCCTTACCTTCCAAGCATGACAGAAAGGTAAACAAACTATCGAGGTATAATCACATTTCCCATTACGTTCTTTATTCCGACAGTATGCCACGTTTTTTTTCGTGGCCGCACCTGCCGCAAGTGCCAAAACCGCACTTGCCGCACCTGCCGCAGGCCCCATAGACATTGTATGGGGCTTGCCGCAAGTGAACCGCAAGTGCGGCCGTTATGCGGTAATCATAATTCTTCACCGCAACTGCCGCGATCAGCGAAATCCGCTGATGTGAAAGCAGCCTTAGGGCCCTTTCACATCAGCGTTTTTTGAAATTTGCGGCAGATACGGTGAAAAAACCGCATCTGCCGCGATTACCGCATACCGGCTGCACTTGCGGCACGGTTGCGGCGCGGATGCGGTAAACACCATACAATGTATAGGCGGACTTGCGGCAGGTGCGGCAAGTGCGGTTTTGGCACTTGCGGCAGGTGCGGCCGCGAAAAAAACCGCGGCTGACAGCATTTTTTTTCGCGGCCGCACCTGCCAAAACCGCACTTGCCGCACCTGCCGCAAGTCCGCCTATACATTGTATGGCGTTTACCGCAACTGCGCCGCAACCGTGCCGCAAGTGCAGCCGGTATGCGGTAATCGCGGCAGATGCGTTTTTTTCACCGCATCTGCCGCGATTTGAGAAAACGCTGATGTGAAAGGGCCCTAACAAAGTTAATTTTAAAGTTCTTTTTAATCAATAGATCTTGTAATAATAATGAATTCCACACTGGATGTGTTTAAAAAAAAAGTTCCTATGCTGAGATAATGTTATATATGTATCCCTAATATCTACTGTGTAAGGCTGTGTCTGACTGTACAGGGACATGGTCCGATCATACGACATCTCCTGGACAGAGAAGGATGCAAATCAGTATACAGACATTACATGATGGGGTCATAGAGGATTCTTTTTGTGACGTAAAACATTTCCCCGTTTTTAAAAATGTTTTACCTCAAAAAAAGAATTCTGTGACTCCATGCTGTAATGTCTGTATACGTTTTACTCCCTCTCTGGCCCAGATGATGTGGTATGATCAGACCATGCACCTCTGCGGTCAGGCACAGCCATTACACAGTACATAGCAGGGACACATATGTAAGATCTTAGCCCAGGAGATGTGGTATGATCAGACTATGTCCCTGTACAGTCAGACACGACCATTACACAGTACATAGCAGGGACACATATTTAAGATTATGTCAGCACAGAAACATCTTTTAAACCCATTCAATTGTGGAAATTATCATTATTCCAAGATCTATTATATAAAATGAACTTCAAAATTAACTATTCGTGGACAATCCCTGTAGGGACATGTATCGTAAGCTAGGTTCTCTTAAGCAGACCCAAAAGAAGCAAAAAGAGCATGGTATATCCAAATATGTAATGAACTCAGGTTAAGTCTGGAAAAATAGGTGCTAATATAGTATTCAAGTAAAAAAAGTATTTAGCAATCCAGATTAAAAATTTTAGTGTTTTAATAGATACAAATTCCATCAGAAGTGGAGTACAGACAAAACTCCAACTCCAGTCTAAAGAGAATGTATAGCGATATGCTCAATATAACTGAGGGAAACTCCAGTGTCTTCGAATTTGGGCTTTAACATGATACTAAGTCAAAGAGTTCAGCTCTAGCTCTAACATTTCAGCTATAGCACTGCATGACATTTTATATGCCTTTGGTAGAGAGAAAAATATTTAAAAAAATTAGTGAGATCAAAAAAATATATAGTACCAAGCTACCTAGTAATATATGGTAATACTTACATGTCTATCCTGGATAAGCCGCTGACTTTTTTCAAATTCAGAAGACATTCCTTTGATTTCCTTGGAGGTTTCGCCATTTCCAACTGGGGCCATCCTATCACCCCATACCTAAAAAGTAAGGATTTACATAGTCGTCTACATTTACCAAGGTGGATGTATCTGTTTCTGATGTACTGTGTGTTAGGGCTGAGGTACAATATTTTTATAAATTCTAGAGGCCAAAAAACGTGGGACTTAAGATTTATTCAGCATGAAAGGGGCATGGCTAATGGTGATGATTTTTTAGCACAAATTAATGATTAAAGTATCGTATATACTCGTGTATAAGCCGACCCGTGTATAAGCCGACCCCCCTACTTTTGCCCCCAAAATATGGGAAAACCTATTGACTCGTGTATAAGCCGAGGGTGGACTCCAGCACAGGTATACAGCCCCCAGCAGTGTGGTATACAGCAGCCTCCCCAGTGGTATATACAGCAGCAGCCCCAGTGGTAGTATTCAGCAGCCCCAGAGGTATAAACAGCCCCAGTGGTAGTATACAGAAGCCCCAGAGGTATATACAGCAGCCCCAGGGGGTCTCCAGCAGCCCGCCCCCAGGGGGTCTCCAGCAGCCCGCCCCCAGGGGGTCTCCAGCAGCCCGCCCCCAGGGGGTCTCCAGCAGCCCGCCCCCAGGGGGTCTCCAGCAGCCAGCCCCCAGGGGGTCTCCAGCAGCCAGCCCCAGGGGTCTCCAGCAGCCAGCCCCCAGGGGGTCTCCAGCAGCCAGCCCCCAGGGGGTCTCCAGCAGCCAGCCCCCAGGGGGTCTCCAGCAGCCAGCCCCCAGGGGGTCTCCAGCAGCCAGCCCCCAGGGGGTCTCCTGCAGCCAGCCCCCAGGGGGTATCCAGCAGCCAGCCCCCAGGGGGTATCCAGCAGCCAGCCCCCAGGGGGTATCCAGCAGCCAGCCCCCAGGGGGTATACAGCAGCCAGCCCCCAGGGGGTATACAGCAGCCAGCCCCCAGGGGGTATCCAGCAACCCCCAGGGGGTATCCAGCAGCTCCCAAATGCTGGCACTCACCCCCCCCTCCTTGTAAGGGCCCCCCCGCTGCTTATCTTACCATCCCGGTCTTCTGCTCAGCGCCGCTCCTCGGTGCTCCGTTCTTCATGCTCCGTCCTCGCTGCATCCGGGATCCCCGACCGTCGCATGATGACGTCATATGCCTGCAACGGCCGGGAATCCCGGATGTAGCAGAACGGCAGCATGAAGAACGGAGCACCGAGGAGCGGCGCTGTGCAGAAGACCGGGATGGTAAGATATGCAGCGGGGGGGGGGGCCTTACAAGGAGGGGGGGTGAGTGCCAGCATTTAGGGGCATATATGAACTGCTTCCCCCTGCCGCTGATTGACAGGGGGAAACAGTGCATATATAATGAGCGGCCCCACGTGACGGGGCCGCTCATACAGCAGCCTCCCCCCGCCTCCTCCAGCCTCCACAGCCCCCACCACCGTATTGACTCGCGTATAAGCCGAGGGGGAGACTTTTCAGCCCAATTTTTGGGCTGAAAAACTCGGCTTATACACGAGTATATACGGTAATTCAACTAAAGTTCTCAAATAAAAATAGGGTTTTCCCATGTAGGAAGATATGACAAATCTCATTCAGACACCTTGAAAAAATTTATGTTTTTAACTACTGTAATTAATTATTAAATGAGGACTAGTACTCAAATATTTCAGTTAATTTACCTGCTTTATAGACGTTGTACTTTCTGCCCCAGCTATATTCCTAGTAGCCATGTCTTTTATCCACATTTCACATGGCAGCGACTCCGAAGTGTCAACAGTTATTGGACAGGTAACTATTTCACTGCAACCGTCTCCATTTTTAAGACCTGGAAAAATGATACACTACCTTAACACAGTGCACGTTCTGCTAGAGTCATATTTTTGCTTTTTTTTCTTCCCCTTTTCCAAGTATCATAACTATTTTTCCTTTGACAGACATATGAGGGGCTTACGGTTTTTAATTTATTGCAATGTACAATATATTTAAAAACAGGAAAAATAAAATTCCCAGTTTGGTGCAAAAAAAAAAACCACAATTTTGGAGAATGTTTTTAGGACATTTGTTTTTAAAGTAATTCATTGTGTAGCAAACATAACTGAGCAGCATGATTATTTAGGTCAGTACCGTGTTTTTCCAAAAATAAGACACGGTCTTATTTTCTTTTAACCTCCAGAAAAAGGGCAACGGCTTACTTTTGGAGGTAGGGCTTGTTTGGTCGGGAAAAATCATTCACACAAATTGGGGCCATATATTCCAGAATCAGGGCCATATATCAGGATAAGGGCTGTAATACAGGGTTGGGGGCTATACACCAGGATAAGGGTTATATTACAGGATAGGGGCTATACACCAGGATCAGGGACATATACCTGGTAAAGGGCAGGCACAGTACCACAGTATACTTACCCATGGAGTGGAGGCGGAGGCAGCAGGATTCGTTCGGCATCCTTCAATAGCAAACAGTACAGAAAAGGACCTGTACCTCCTCTACATGTGACGTACAACCAATCAGCTCTGTTCCCCCTTCTCACTCCGGGGGTTGGTTGTGGTGCAGAGGTCCTTCAGACTTCAATATCAGCGATTTCTTCAAGGACCTATGAACCGGACCAATCAGCTCCCAGAGTGAGAAGGCAGGACACACTGACAGAGATATTTGGTTGCGGGTCACAGGGGCTCCATAAATTGAAGGTACAGGTCCTGACAGTGCTGGAAGTCCAGCAGAGGATGAGGGAAGTATAACATTTTAGTCTTTAAGGATTGGGGCACCAGTACTGTTCTCATCAGCTGTTAGTGACAATGCGCTGTGTATTTTTATGCAGGTGTCACTTTCAGCTGTGAGAACTCCACTAGGGCTTACCCTACCTCAAAAGTATCAGCTCTTAAAAGTGGGGAAAAAAAGGTGGGATGGCTCACTTTTGGGGGATGTTTTATTTTTGAAAAACAGTACCACTACAGTTTATTTTGTTTGCTATCGTGGTGATGAAAACAGATTTATGTGAAACATGTTAGTTTGTGTCGTCATTTTCTGAGAATAGTAATTTTTTAATGTCAATTGAGCAGGTGTGAAGCAGAATTTTTTTAATATATTTTCATAGATCAGAATTTAAAAAGTCACTATTGCCACATCGTTAAAGTAGCTTTATTTTTAATGGGCAAAAGACAGGGTCATTAAAGATTTAAGTGGTGATGGGCGAACCCTCGGATGTTCGGGGTCGGCCCATCCGAACTGACTTTTTTTTTTTTTAAATAAAACATTGTAACACTGCAGTCTGGCAATCCAGCAGTAGGGTTCACCTGATTTCACTGACTGCAGTGGGGAGCACTCGGCAACTCAGCAAGTGATGTCACTACTCCTCGCGGCAGTCAGTGTGATCAAGGAGGCTGCAGTGAGGACGCTTGTTCCCTCGCTGCAGCCTCTGGATAAAGTAGAGCCAGGATCATGTGCTCCATGCAACCATTGCTGTGGATTATCGTCAGATGGTATGTGCAGGATAATAAATGGGAAAATGAGGGTTGTCTGTGTGATTTATTAACTATATATTCACAGGATTAATAATGGAAGGTCTCAGAGCCTGAACGTTATCAATCTGAGCTTAATGACAAGCTCTCAATACTCATCTGTCATTAACCACCTTCTATCAACATGATGACACTGCACCACCAGGCAGGAGCCGGGTAAAGCACCAGGAATTGGCGCTTCAAATGAATTTGCCAATTTCTGAGGCGGCTGACAGCTGCTATTATTTAGCCTGGGAGGGGGAGAGTGGTGGCCAATAACTATTGGCCTCAGCACACTGAAAACACCAGTCCCCAGTTGCCTAGTTTTTACTTTGGCTGGCAATCAAAAATATGGCGAAGCCCACAAGTTTTATTTAATTGCTAATAAAAAAAATTGGGCTCCCCTGTATTTTTGATTGCCAACCAAGGTAAGCCAGGCAGCATGGGGTGGCAGCACGTAGCTGTCCGCTATACCTGCACTTAGAATCAAAAATACAGTGAAGCCCAACATCATTTGTTATTCAATTATGTTTAAACTTCTATGACATCAGGTTCATTGCCTATGACAACCAATCACAGATGCCGGCCCAATGGGTGAGGGTGCAAGAGCCAATGACAGACGCTGTCACAGAGAGTGGGCATCTGTGATAGGCTGTTGGAATAAGTGCAGTAACCTGGAAGCAGCCATAGATTCTAGTGTTTACCGTGCATTGAATAAATCAGGAAGTTAATGAGCGGCCCAGATGTACAAGCGCGCGGAACCCGGTAAATATGACGCTGCTGTTTAATCACAGTTTTGTTTATCTTTACAGCCTGCAGCTGAATGCAAACAGTAACACGGACTTCTCAGGAAAGTAAGTGATCTGGGTCTGAGCCCAAACACTAGGTGCTCGATATGGACCCCAAACTTTACAGGTCAGGTTCACCCATCACTAGTTTTAAGGTTTCTTTAATTACGCTTAATATTTATGTTTTATTTATTATAACAACTTCCCATAGGGGACTTGAACCTATGATTGTCTGATCGCTTGTTCAATGTATTACAGTACAGCAGGGTATATAGAAAATCAAGCCTTTAGCAGGTTGTCAGCTGTCATGGCAGCCCATCAATATGCAGCTGTTTCATGATATTGTCAGTGGCACTTAAAGGAATAACAGGAGAAATGGCCACATACTGGAAAATGTTGGCTTTGTAATACATCAGTCATATGCTGGACATGAGGCCATCCCATAATCCTGCTCCCAAGATGCACCATACATTATAGTGGATTTTGGAAAAAAGATTGTGTACTCACCGTAAACTCTCTTTCTCTGAGCAGTCATTAGGGGACACAGGATACCATGGGTGTATGCTTTTCTGCCACTAGGAGGCGACACAAAGTTAATTAAAAAAGTTAGCTCCTCCTAGCAGCATACACCCCCATGTAGGAGTGAACATAGTCAGTTTGTCCAAAAGCAGTAGGAAAAGCCTTCAAACTGTGAGATGCTGGTCTGACGTTAGGGTGGGTGGCTGTGTCCCCCAATGAAGGCTCAGAGAAAGAGATTTTACAGTGAGTACACAAAAATCTTCTTTTCTCTATCGCTTCATTGGGGGACACAGGATACCATGGGATGTCCTAAAGCAGTCCCTAGGGTGGGAATAAGCAAAGACCAGAGAGTAGGGGTAAGGGCCGCCTTTTTCGGAGTGAGGTGGCCACTGAAAATTGTGGCGTAAGCAGCGTCCCAAGTCGAGAGGTCATGTTGATGTCTCAGACCATAGGACTTTTTTTCGTAATAAGAGGAGAGATCATTGTACCCTAGTCGGGACAAGGGAAGGCGTCCGGCTGAACCTGTCGTTCTTTTGACGGGTAAATAGGGGGAGACTTAATATGTTGTGTTCTATCAGACATAGGAGGTAGCAGTTGGCTCCACGAGTTTTAAGTTGCTTTCTAGCGGAAGAAAGTTGAAGAAAGGGGTGTTCGTGAATGATCGAAGGACATTCGGAGCGGGAGACGTGTTTTAGTTTTGGTTTGACAGGGTTTAGTTCAGAGTTTCTTTAGACCAGGCAGGTTCGGTAAGTAATCGAATGCTGCAAATAAATGTGGCAAGGTAGCGAAGCTACATTAGTGTTAAAGTAGTGGGGGGGGTGTCTTAGGGTTAGGTGGCACTCTCTGAAGCGGGTGAAAAGCTTGGGAACTCAGAGCATTGGATGATCCTGGTGACAACCGGTGTCAAACAGCAACTGTGAGGCTAATAAAGGTTTTTGAAAGAAATTGTAGCCAGCCCTGTGTTAGGGTTGTGCTAATGTCTGCAAAGACTAGTACATGTCCTGCGGAGGCAAGCACAGGCATAGAGGTGAGGGAAGGGAAGGGGCGTTCGATGTCTCGGAAGTCTTTGGGACGGCTAGTTAACCCTTGAGAGAACGGGGGGTAACAAGCTTTGAGGCTTGAATCCGGATGTATGGTTGGTTAACATGGCTGATGGGTTGTCTGTGTGGGCTTGTACTTACGATTAGAAGTCTAGGGTCAAAGACCGAAAAACACTTGGCTGATGTACTAGGCGAAATGCTCAGTATCTAAGCCGAGCGCATCAGTGATAGGCGTGACTTCCTAGGGGTAGTAGGCTGAGCGTATCAGTGATAGAAATTACTTCTTAAGGTACCTTTACACGCCGCTACAGAAGGTTGGAAACAACCGGGTGTCTCACGTGCACGAGCACATACCAACGGTTGCAAACGGTACCCGATACTGCCTTTACACGCTGCTACAAGGTGCTCTACAGAAGGTTTAATCTATCCCTGGAGGCACCGCCAGGTGCTACAAGTTACCTTCTGTAGAGCACCTTCCCTCATTTACACGCCGCTACAGAAGGTAATATGGGAGGACCTGGTGCAGCAGGGACAACACATAAGGCGTGCCAGAGTTGTGGATTACGAGACACTCGTACGATGATTGGACAATGCAATAGCATCATGATTGGCCAGCCAGCGCAGGAAGGCTGGCTAATACATGATGCTATTGCAATTGTGTAGTGTGACTGGTCAGCTCCTTAAATATGCCGCCCTATGCAGCGACAACCAATCGTAACACAGGAGCTTCCACCAATGATCGCTGAAGGGGGGCGGTTTCCCGGAGGCTGTATCACGCCCCAGGGAGTTAACTAGGTGGCGAAAAAACCTTACCGTACCATATTTAGACGCCGCTACCATCGGGTTGAAACCAACCTGTTTTAGAGCACTGCTCTGAAACAGGTGCCGACAGTGATGGGTGGCAACAACCTACTTTGCACGCCGCTACCACGGGTTGATTTGACGGTGCAAGATACATTTGTCTCCGACACCCGGTTGTTTCCAACCTTCTGTAGCGGCGTGTAAAGGTACCTTAAGAGGTATTTCGTGTGTAAGCCGTAGGCAGTAATGTGGCAGTGTGGGGTACTTGAGTCTTCTCACCTATTTGGGGTGGAGGTATGATGTACTTGCTGTGGTAACTGTTTTGGTACAAGGTTGCGTGTGTGACGTTGAGAGCTTAGTGCAGCGTTTGTTAGCGGGTGGAGGTAGAGCGCCGTCTGCCCAGCAAGGGACTGAGAGGCCCTGTTAACGTTCTTGGTTAGCCAAGGAAAAATGTCTAGGATATGCTAAGTGGGAATCTTGGTTGTAGGTTCCCGCGTGTGTTGAGGTGTTGGATACAGTGGAAGGGTTTTGCCCGACGGTGAGGAAGGGCTTTTTATTATTTGCTAATGGTGTGGGGGGCGACTAGAGGGGCCTGACTTACGACAGGTAAGAGAGGTCTGCTGGTTGATTTGAAAGGGACATTAGATTATTTAAGGCGGTGGTTGAACCAAGTTCCTGGTAGGAAAAAAAAAAATTGTAATTCTATTTTATAGCGTGCCCTCTCCTGAACTCGACCCCACATTTAGCTGAATAACAGATGGGAGGGTCCATTACTAACAGGCGCATTAGCCCATTGCTCCGCCAGCGCCGAGACAGTAGTTTGGGCTTTGAGAGAGAAGTTACACTGGTAGATGGCGTAGAGATGACCAGTTTTGATGAATAGACATTTGCTGGATAAGCTGACTGTAGTCCATGGTGTGAGACGTTGGTTCTCCCGGAGAGTAACTAAAAGCGGAACAATCAGAGGGTGACGTTAACGTTTACTTGGGTCGTGTCCTAAATAATCCGTACATTATACAGGTAAAGCCTCTGTCTGGTTTTTGAGCTGAGCAGTCAGAACATATTATTATTATTTATTTATTTATATAGCGCCATTAGGTTTCATGGCGCTTTACATGAGGATAGGGGAGACAAGCACAATTACAATAACTCTAGACAATAAGGACATACAGGTACAGGAGGGGAGGGGACCCTGTCCACGAGGGCTCACAGTCTACGAGGGGCGTGTGGGGATACAGTAGGCTGGGGGAGTGTCAGTTATGGGGCATTCGCCAGGGTCTCATGGCAGGTTGTAGACTTGACAGAAGAGATGAGTCTTCAGGTGACACTTGAAGCTTCTCAGCGTCGGAGAGTGTCTGACGTGTTGGGGCAGGGAGTTCCAGAGTACGGCAGATGCCCGGGAGAAGTCCTGAACGCGGTTGTGTGAAGAGGAGATGCGGGGATGAACTGAGGAGTTCTTGGGAGGAACGGAGGTTACGTGAGGGTAGGTATCGGGAGACCAGGGCGGAGATGTATGGTGGGAACAGGTTGTGTATTGCTTTGTATGCCAACATATGGCGCTGTACTGCTAGATGCTGGACAGGGTGCTTTGCTCTGTTTGGAAATGAGTTAGAGGCGGAGGGTGGTAGTCATACCTAGTGAGGGAGGCTAGACTGGCTTGTCTGACGGGGACTTGATTAAACTCGATGACCTCATATGTGGACATTAGAGACTTCGATGGCTCTGCGGTTGTACCTCTGTTGCGGTCATTGAGAGAACTTGCTTAAAAGGGACTCCACATTTGCTGTAGGAGGTCTGACTTCTGGATGAGGCTGGGTTACTTGTTAATGCTCTGCGAAAGAGAATTAAGACAGACATGGACACTGAACCAGAGACTTTGTAGACCGTCTTGTGATAGTAGTTTAGCTGTGGACCTAATACAGTCAGAGTATGGTAGAAGTAAGCTTAGGTGTACTGAAATGAGGCGTATGGGCCATAAGTCATGTTGTGGTTGTGTGACTAATATCTGGTGTGGTAGGATATACACTATATCCGAGCACAAGAGCGGAATTAGTGGTTTTGAAGTTATTATATATGTTATCAAGGTTGGGATTCTGAACCGGTAGGCAGTTTAGCAGATACCGCAGTAAGGAGTACGTCTTGGGGTAACTAGCGGAGCCTCTTGATCGCTGCTTTCATTAGTTGCACAGTGCCGAGAGGCGGTTTGACCCGGCTACTGACTGTTAGACGAGTTCTACCGAGGCCTGCCTGTGTAGGGCTGCATCCCGGGGGTGGTATGTGAATCCTGTCTCACTGGCAGTAGGGCCAGATGTCCTAAGCCGCTGAAGTGGAGGACTATAGAACACGTGGCAGTGGTATTTTCTGCACACTGCCTGGTTGGAAGCGTAAGGCTAATGCTGCGGGCAGTTAGGCCGACCTTCCGGTTTAGAATTGTGCACTGAGATGACCACTGAAGCGTGTTGAGGATTCCGTTAGCCGCCGAGGTAGACGGATTTTTAAGTTAATCCTGTAGGCAGTTCTGTGATGTGTAATGTTATGTGCACCATACGGTTATGGACCTGTTCTCGGGCTGCTGGCTTTACCTATTTTGCCAGCAATTATGCTATGTCCTGTGTTATGTGAGCGGGTTATGTGATGTTGGCAGTTTGTCGAGCAAAGTGCCTTTGCACATGTGAGCTATGGTGGAAGAATCAATGTTGGTAGGGGGTTTGGCTTACTAAATAACGTAAAGTAGCCGTACCAAAGCACTGCATGGTATATGGATGTTGTCGGTTCCGGCTTGCTGAGCGGTGCGCAGGTAGAGTGGCCAGTGATGTTGGTGCGTGTGGTAAATGACAGTTCTGACGGGTGGCCGGCGGTCAGAATCTATAGTCCCCTTAAGTTGTAGGCTACTGGATGTGGGGGATTCGGCTTACTGTGCAGTGAACAGGGTTTGTAATTCGCTGTCTGTGACCTGCAGTACCATAGGAGTTGGTGATGGTTACTGCTGCGGGTGTCCGTAGGTAACTTGGACTGTGAGGCAGACTCTGTACACCGGTGTGGTGTAGTATCACTTCCAGTTTAGAAAAAGAGCAAGGCTGCACACAGGACAAAAGCACTCATTCCAACCAATGCACCACAGGGGCGCCACAGGTGGGGGCACAAAGGAAGGAGGATTGTACCCGCAGAAGCGCCAGCTGAGCGCGAGGCGTTCGTTGTACCATCGGGGCTACCCGGTCCTCCTTCCTTTGCGCCCCCACCTGTGGCGCCCCTGTGGTGCATTGGATGGAATGAGCGCTTTTGTCCTGTGTGCAGCCCTGCTCTTTTTCTAAACTGGAAGTGATATATCGCTGTGTGGAGGAAGTGTGCACCAGGAATAGTGGCTCACAGTGTGTGGGACCCACATGAGAGGTCCCAGGGGATCCCGGAGGGCTGCTGGAACTGACAAAGACGCACGGAGGGAGCGGTGGTGCTGGCCTTAACCTGCACACCGGTGTAGTATGACTATGGCTTGTGGATATTTTTGCTTACTGACCGAGTAGCAGGATCCCTGATTCCATTATGGATGATCCCCAGTGTGGGCTGCTGTAACCCGTTGTGATGACCACATATGGGTTATTTTTGGTCGGTGGTGTGATGGACGATGTGATAAATTATCTTTGTGGGTTGAAAATAGACATTCGAAGGGAATAACCATTAATCTGTTTTAAGAACTAAATAAGGCAGTCCTCTGGGCACATAACACTGATCACTTAGCTGTGGGGTAGGACATGGCACTATGGTCATCTTGGATATGAGCTGATCTACTGACTATTTGACATGGAGCGGAGCCATAGTGTTTACATCTGGCCAGAGCTAATAACAGCTGGTCAGTAAGGAGCCGGTGTGGTCACAGTGACAATAAGGAGAGGTGACACCAGGAACCACTTCTACAGTCAGGGTCAACTTTACTGTCATCACAGGGACAGTTACCCTAGGCTCCCCTGCCTCCCCTGTGCCAGTGCCGCAGAAAAGTGACCATGTTCTTTTATCGCCCCCTATCACTCAATTCCAGGCTGTACAGTACCAGATGGGCACAACCTGCAGCATCAACCAGGCAGGAGTCTTAATGCAAGGAGGGCTGGAGCCGCCTCTCACCGTTGTCTGGTTACTCTCTTTCTGTTTGTCCAGGCTGATGATGTGGCCCGTGTGACGTTCCTTTGTTCTCAAGGTTCGCACAGCTTTGGGAGTGTGGTGCTGCAGTGTGTGCGTTGTGCTGTGATTGCCTGCCGCCGCGTCGCATTATTTTGAGGGCGTTGCTGCAGGGGTGGCTTGTTACCTGTGACACGGCCCTGATTGTGCACGTCACATGGTGTGGCAGTGTCATCATGGGCGGGTGCAATTACGTGGAAACCTGGGGTTTGCCACGATTGGCCGTTTAAGCTGCCAATCACAGGTGGGCAGTGATGACCCAGCTGTGATTGGCCTTGCATCACGTGACTCATCCACGTCATCAGGGGTGAATGGGCGCTTAAGCTGTCAACTGTGGCCTTGGGAGCTGGCACGAGGGCCCAGACTGGGGTCTGGAGTAGATCAGGCCCCGGGGACGCGCTGGGGGGCCGGTAACGGTCGCCGATTGCGCTGCTGTGGGGCAGCCGTTCTGAGTTTAGGCTCCATGCTGCGGACGTGTGCCCTGAACTTACCAATGGTGCGCGTCCCGGCATGGAGCCACTGTGGTTTGGATAGCCAGTAGACCGGAGGTAGCCTCTCTTTGTTGAGAGGGGCCGAGATGGCTACAGTCTCAATCCTCTGTCTTTGTTGAGAGGCGGTGAACCGGAGGGTTCTCTGGCCATGTGTCACCACTGGGTCGGGATATCAAGCTGTGACCTCAGAAGGGATGGGGGAGTGTAGGTGTCTGGGGCCTCACTCCAGCCTCTTTGTTGAGAGGGGAGAGCTCGGACACCTGCGTCTTCAATCCTGCCTCTCATTGTTGAAATGGGAGAGCTCAGGTGGCTGTAGCTTCTCTCCAGCTTCTTTGCTGAAGGGGAGAGGCTAGATCTCTGCGGGCTCACTGCAGCCTCTTTTTGCTCAATCCAGTCTCTCTTTGTTGAGAGGGGACAGCATAGACATCTGCAGCGTCAATCCAGCCTCTCTTGTTGAGAGGGGAGAGAATAGGTGCCAGCAGCCTCAATCCAGACTCTCTTTGGTGAGAGAGAATGGAGAGCATGGATGCCCGTTAAGGGGTTGCGGGCATCAATGAATACGATGTGCATATAAAAAAATTTCTAATCCGGGATGTAGTAGAAAGAATTAAAATGAAAAGGAAAATTCTAGAAAAACTTGTCTAGGTAGGCTATAGATGTGGCCTGGGTTAGGACACATGTGCCTCCTGCGACACTAAGCAAAAAAACCTGTTCACTCCTATATGGAGGTGTATACTGCTAGGAGGAGCTAACTTTTTTTTAATTAACTTCGTGTCGCCTCCTAGTGGCAGAAAAGCATACACCCACGGTATCCTGTGTCCCATGGTATTCTGTGCCCCCAAATGAAGTGATAGAGAAAGGGAGATGTTTAATTTGAAAACAATTGGGTTTAGATTGGTAATGGTTTATATAAGCTATAATTAGTGGTTCATGCCCATCTCACGTCAGCTCAGCTCCTCCACTGCAGCCAGTCACTTTCCTCCAAAGAGGGCAGAGCTGATAGGGAATGCACGTCATCAGTTAAAGAATATTTATTTTAATTTTAACACCCTTCGCCGCCTGGCAATTTTCTGTTTTTTTATTTTCCTTCCTTTCATCCAAGAGCCATAACATTTTCATTTTTCCATCAATATAGCCAATATGCACTTATCAGCAAGTAGTTAACTACTGACTACTCTACTGTGTGCACATTTCTCCTAGTTCACACTAGTCCAGAACAGCTCATGGTAGAGATTCTCCCACATCCTATGATGACACATTGACAGAGCAGGATTTTTTGTTTTTAGTTTGTCCATGTGGCCTCACTGCCAACATGTTGATGGATATCCGGCTCAGCTGCTTAACGCTTGCAGAGTTAGGGCAAGTTATATTGCATGAGCTGGCGCATCAGAAGGCAAATTACTCTGCAAGTAACTGATTTCCAGAATATACGCTGGGTATCCATATCACTAGCAGACTTATCTCATTACATTGCTTTCGCAATGTAAGTCACAGTAACTCAGCATGTGAGCAAGGAGCTGCCTGTCCAACATGTGGTCAGCAGTGTAGCCTTGTGGACAGAGCAGAGCGTAAAAGAACAAATTGTTGTCAATGGTGACATTACAAGAAGTGGGAAACTCACTGCCAGGAGAGGTTCTGTGACTGCTTCGGGGCAAGAAAAATAAGGACACAGCAGAACATGCCAATAATTAGCAAATACCTGCCAGTAAATATTTAGCCCCACAGAAGGGAAAAAAAAAAAGTCCCAGATAACCCCTTTTAGTGGTTAAAAGATTAAGGTATAATATGTACACAAAGTGTTGCCAAACCTACCAATAGGAAAAGCTGCAGGTGAACATCCCCCAATACCTTCTGCAGACTGTCTGTAAGCTGCCACATCAATAGGAGGACTTAGTATTTTATTTGAAGATTCCTCCTCCGAGCTGCCACCTTCCAAGCCTGGACGAAAACTTAGTCTTTGCTGCTCATCAGTCTAAATAAAAACACATTAATATAAATAAAATTTTTGAAAGTCAAGGTTACCCCATCAGGTGTTCATTCACAGAAGAGATATTCTAGCGCCAATAGCAGAATTGGTTAATTCTGGCTACAACAAAGATCTTAAGGCTACGTTCACGCGTAGTGTAATGGGCGTGTATTCCTGTTTTTACGCGGTGCTTTTGAGCGCTTGCGTAAAAGCAGTGCACAACAAAGCTAGATACGCCTTCCAGCAAAAGTTATGGCTTTTGCTGGGAGGCCTGCAGACGTTGCGTTGTGCTGTGTATTTTTGCGCGCACGCTCTCACTGCAAAAGTGCGCACGCAAAAAGAGTTGACATGCCAATTTTTTGCGCTTTTTTAGGCGCTCTCTCCCTATGGGCTACTTGTTAACATGACCTCGGGAAAAGCGCAGCGTTGGCATGTAGTCGCGCTTTTTTGCGCGCCGACACGCGCAAAAGAGCTCCGCTACCAGATGCGCAGCAAAATACTCCATGTATGAAGGCAGCCTAAAACACACTGTGCATTGTTGCCTGCTGTATATAGAGCTGAGCAGGCAGTACCCAGGGCCATGACAATGCTGCATTAGAAAAGGTGTCTGTGCACAAATCTGTTACTTCAAATTATTTACATCAAGTGGTAGGTCATATGCATGTACATCCCTTAAAGAGGTTTCCCTACGAACAAATTTAACTTTAAAGTTCATTTTAATCAAGTGATCTTGGAATAATAAGTTCAACAATTAGATATGTTTAAAAAAAATGCTCCTGTGTCAAGATAATCTTATAAATGTGCCCCTACAGGCCCGTTACACACACAGATAATTGTGCAGAGATTGTTCGCAGATCTCTGGTTGGAGTGAAATCATGGACACATTGTTACATTTGTACACGGCCACAAAATGTAACAATGTGTCCTTGATTTCACTGCAACCAGAGATCTACGAACAATATCTGCACAATTATCTGTTTGTGTAACTGGGCCTTACTATGTACTGTGTAATGGCCGTATCTGACCATACAGGGACATGGTCTGATCATACCACAGTTCCTGGTCAGAGGAGGAAGTCAAAAGAACATACAGATATTACAGTATGGGATCACAGCTGATTCTTTTTTGAGAAATAAATCCCTGCCTGTTTATAAAAAAAGGTTTTACTTCAAAGAAAGCTAAAAGGAGAGAGGGAAGCGCCCATAGGGTTTTAATCTATGATAACATTTAAATTTATCTATGGTTTAACTCCCCCTTCCTTGGTTGAATGAGTCACAACCAATTTAGGAAGACATGTATATCATTGTAAGTGACCCCATTTTGGAAACTAGACCCCAAGGAACTTATCTAGATGCATAGTTAGCACTTTGAAACCCCAGGTGCTTTACAATTTGATCCGTAAAAATGAAAAAGTACATTTTTTGTTTTCACAAGAACGCTTTTTAGCCTCAATTTTTATATTTTCACATGGGCAATAGAATATAAATCAGTTATTCACTAATGTGCTTACTACTCACCACTTCCACAAGAGTCAATACATCTCTTAAGTGAGCAGTTCTCCCCCCTCCCTCTCAAAATTATCAGTGCCATCCAACACTTCCTCATTCCTCCTTCAATCACGTGGGCATGATGTCACAGCAGCTCCTATTGACATAGGTCTCACATTCTGCTCTCTGCACAGAAAGATCTCCAGACTGCCAGCTTAGCACAGGACCTTATGTGACATCACTCCCACGTGACTAAAGGAGGAATGAGTATTGGATGGAGCTGAAGCTTTCTGAAAGGGAGGGTGGAGAGTTGCTCACTCAGGCATGATGTTTTGACCCCTATAGGAGTGGTGATTGGTAAGCAGCATTAATGAATAACTGATTTACATTAATTCTAAACATTATACAAATGTAACAGGCAGATTAGCATTATAGTATAGCAGTGCAGGGAATGTACGAAAAATTGTTCTCTCCACAATTACCCTTTAAAGTTATGGAAGTTAATAATAGTAATTAGTGATATTCCTTGAGGGTTGGGGCCTAGTTAACAAAAAGGGCCAGAGGTGTAGTCTCAGGAAAAGAGTCCCCAAGAAAAAAAAAAAAAAAGCCAGTAAGGAGAGAAAACAGGAACCGAAACACCATTTCAATATGGCAAAACCCTCCTGGGCGACCCAGAATTTAAGCCCTGGATCCGAGACGTGGCAGCTGAACTTCCTGTGAGAGTGTGATCCTCCTAATGTTGGTGCTCACTTTCAGCCTTAGGCAGATAGCAGCTATTCCCTCTGAGTCCGGTTCGGTGAACCTTGGCATTGACCTGGATGAACGGGTCGTCATGGTGCAAGCTGTGAAGGAACCTTCGTCTAATGGTGGCCCTGATTGTTTCTTTGGACGGATTTCCGCAGGTAGGATAGGGCAGGAGCCAAGAGAAACCGTATTTGCATACAGCGGGCTACAGTGATGTTGAGGGATGAGAGTCTGGGAGTACAAGGATGAGGGGAGCAGTCTGCAGTAAATTGTATCAATGTGAATTCCCCAAACGTTGAGTGCCCATGTTTTGAGACTGTTTGAGTAAAACTTCAATAAGAACTTTGGCCCTAAACGAAGGCAACTCTGAACTAGACTTTTGCAGTGGGGAGTCGGCCAGAGCGTGTGTTACAAAACCAGGGCTGCTCCGCAGTCGAGGCTATACCTCACCTGCGACTACCAAGACCCAGTGTGGCTGGCCCCTCAACACACCACTAACTGAGACCTCTCAAAATACAGTTAAGATAGGATCCATATGCTGCAACACTATAGTACAGCACAAACATACAGCCAAACCTGCGAATTACAAAATACAGGGCTACAATGAGTACATGGCTTCAATAATTAATAAATAAATATACCAATGGTATACATACATTTCCCAGGCAACTATCTCTTTCTATGTGCTGCTGTGAATCTCTGTCCAGCTCAAACGCTACATCATCGTCATCACTACCTGGAGTCGAATCCATGCCTGTGGCAGCCAGGCGTACACAAGGCATCTGGAAGTGATCCTGAAAGGTTTAACAATAAAAGATGCAATTTAAAACCATCCATGATCTAGTACAAACATACAAGAAAAGTGGGTGAAACCATAATTACTTCATAGTCTTCATTCTGTTGCATGTGTGTTGGTTCTAGACTCTTTTCAGTACCTGGAAAACTTCGCCTTGTCTGATGAAGATAGGGGAATATACAAAAAAAAAATTTAGCACTGAAAATGGAAATGTACAAATTATTACAGTTGTAAATCAAAACTATTCATCCCTTATTAAATTAACAAAACTTGCAAACATACAGCCGTGTGCAATGGACCAGAAAGAACAATTTAAACAAAAGTAATACAAGTGGTTTCTTTAAATTAAGCACAAAATGACAATTAAAAGGGTTTTCCTCACAAAGATAATTTTCAATCAATAGATCTTGGAATAACAAGTTTTACAATTGGATGCGTTTAAAAAATAAATGTTCCTGTGCTGACAATCTTAGGGGCCTTTCACACTTGCGGTTTTTTTCCTGATTTGGAAGATCAGGAAAACACCTGATTCTTACAAGATTCATTTTTTTTTGCCCATTCTCTTTAATGATATCAGGAGAAAACACAAAGTAACAAGATTCTACCTGACCATATTAAAGTGAATGTGCAAAATACAGTAAGAATCGGGTTTTACCTGATCTTCCAAATCAGGAAAAAAACGCAAGTGTGAAAGGCCCCTTATATATGTGTCCCTGCTATGTACTGTGTAATGGTCGTGCCTGACTGTACAGACATGGCCTGATCATGCCACATCTCCTGGGCAGGGGAGGAGGAAAAAAAAAAAAAAAGAATACAAATATTGCAGTCTTCCTTTAAGGTAATAATTTTTTTTTAAAAAACAAGCAGGGAAATGTTTTACCTCACAAAAAGAATCAGCTGTTATTCCGTGCTGTAATGTCTGTATACTTATTGACTTCCTCCCTGCCCAGGTGCTGCGGTATGATCAATCATGTCTCTGTACGGTTAGGCACGGCCATTACACAGTACATACCTGAAGCACATATATAAGATCTCAGCACAGGAACTTTTTTTTTTTTTCTTTTTTTTTTTCTAAACACATCCAATTATGGAATTATAATTCCAGGAGATATTGATTAACATTGTGCATAGCCCATAACTCATGATTGCTGCGATGTTCCAAACCAAGGACGTATGGGTTAAGTCCTAGTGATTGACTTCCGGTTCCGGCGCTGACGCTATGCCCGCTCAGTGAAGACTGTCCTGACACCCACGCCACATACCTGCAAATATTAAGTGACAGGATGCCCGAATCACCCCGCAGTGCACCGCACCGATCACCGGAACATCGCCAACATGGATCGGTACGAACTCCGAAGCTCTGGGAGAGAGAGGAACGGGGCAAAGCTGGAGAGCAGCCAGGAAGAAGCCGCAACCACAAAGGCAGCGGCTGTGGGGGAACCCCGCAACAGACAGTCCCAGAAACAGCAGAGGCACCACGCACTTGTAAGAGGTCAGAAAACGCAGCAACTAGGACCAGAGGCTCTGGAGCAGATCCGAGTACAGCGTGTGAGCCTGAGAGGAAAGGAGCTTTTTGTGTTCTCACAGTAAAATCCTTCTCTCTTAGCCTCTAATTGGGGGCACAGGACTGTGGGTGTTATGCTGCTGTCAACCAGGAGGTGACACTAAGCAGAATCTGCAAAAGAGTTACAATGGCTGCTCCTCTGCAGTAAACACCCCTGGAGCAGGCACCGCCTCACCAGTTTTGTGTTTAAAGCAGTAGGAGAAGAGAATAAAGTGAACAAGACAACAAAGCCTGAAAGAAGGCAACAATGTAAGAGCTCAACAGCAACATGACGAACCAAGAAAGGCCCAAAAAACGGGCAACAGGGTGGGTGCTGTGTCCCCCAATTAGAGGCTAAGAGAAAAGGATTTTACGGTGAGTACACAAACATCTCCTTTACTCCTTCGCCTCATTGGGGGACACAGGACCGTGGGACATCCCAAAGCAGTCCCTGGGAGGGAAAGAACAATGGAACTTGAACAGCAAGACACCTACAAGTGGGCTACTGCCACCTGAAGGATGCATCAACCCAGGCTCGCATCTGCTAAGGACTGGGTGTGAACATTATAGTGTTTAGTAAACGTGTGTAGGCTGGACCAGGTGGCTGCCTTACACACTTGTAGTGCTCAGGCTTGGTGCCGAATGGCCCAGGAAGCCCCCACCGCACAGGTAGAATGCGCCTTGATACCGGCCGAAAGTGACTAATTTTTGATCCAGTAGGCATCCTGAATAGTGGATCTAATCCATCTAGCCAGAGTAGCCTTTGAAGCCGGCGTGCCCCTGCAGCTGCCTTCTAGAAGAATGAAGAGAGTCTGACTTCCGGAAAAGGCGCAGTTCTGGACACGTAAATATGAAGTGCCCTGACAAGGTCCAGAGTATGCAGAGCCTTCTCAATCTGATGAACCGATGGCAAGGAAATCTCATTAAGGTGGAAGGAGGGCACCACCTTTGGGAAAAAAGACAGAACCAGATGGAGAACAACCTCATCATGGTGAAATACTAGGAAGGGCGGCCTGCAAGAGAGTGCTGATAGTTCCGATACACGGCAGAGAGAAGTAATTGCCACTAGGAAATCCACCTTCTGAGTAAGAAGGTGGAGAGAAATGTCCCGAAGAGGCTCAAAAGGCGGTTCCTGTAGCGCAGTTAGGACTAGGTTAAGATCCCATGCGTCTAATGGTCTCCTGTAAGGGGGAACCAGTCGACAAACTCCCTGGAGAAAAGTTTTCACTTGTGGTTTGAAGGCAAGGCATCATTGAAAGAGAACCGAAAGAGCTGAGACCTGGCCCTTAAGGCCCACTTACACACACAGATAATTGTGCAGAGAATGTTCGCAGATCTCTGGTTGCAGTGAAATCATGGACACATTGTTCCATTTTGTGGCTGTGTACAAATTGAACAATGTGTCCATGATTTCACTGAAACCAGAGATCTGTGAACAAGCTCTGCACAATTACCTGTGTGTGTAACTTGGCCTTTAAGGGAACTTAGGGACAGAGAGGACTCCAGTCCCGACTGAAGGAAACCGAGGACCTTTGGCAAGGAGCAAGGGAATGGAGAGTGAACTTGGGGAGGAGCACCAGCCGAAAAAGGCCTTCCAGGTGCGTTGTTAGATCCGAGCAGAAGCCAGTTTTCGTACTCTGATCATGGTCCCCATCACGTCAGGGGAAAAACCCGCTTGGGTCAAAACCCAGGTCTCAATGGCCACGCCGTCAAATTCAGAGCTTCTAAATTCTGATGGTAAAATGGACCCTGAGGGAGAAGGTCTGGATGATCTGGGAGACGGCAGGGCACGTCTGCCGCGAGCTGGACGAGGTCAGCGTAGCGCGCGCGTCTGGGCCAGTCTGGGGCTACGAGTATGACTGGAATGCCCTCCTGTTTGATCTTCCGTATCACTCTGGGGATTAGTGGCAGAGGTGGGAATATGTAAGGAAGTTGGAATTGCGTCCAATCCTGAACTAAGGAGTCTGCTCCCAGAGACTGCGGGTCGTGTGACCTGGCCATGAAGGTGGGAACTTTGGAATTGAACCTTGATGCCATTAGGTCCACATCCAGAGTTCCCCAGCGACGGCATATTTGTTGGAAGACGTCGGGATGCAGGGACCACTCTCCCGAATCTATGCCCTGCCGACTGAGGAAGTCTGCTTCCCAGTATGTGTACTGCTGATAGTACCAATGCGGTCGATTCTGCCCAGTAGAGAATGTGCTAGACTTCTGGCATCGCCTGGACACTGCAGGTTCCGCCTTGGTGATTGACATATGCCACCGCCATAGCATTGTCCTATTGTATTCTGACATGGCTTCCTGCTAGGAAGAGATTGAAGGCTTTCAGTGCCAGGAAGATAGCTTGAATCTCCAGGAGGTTGATAGGTTTGGATGATTCTACTGGGGACCATGTGCCCTGTGGTGCCGGTATACTGCTCCCCAACCAGTCAGGCTTGTGTCGGTGGTGAGGACTTTCCAGTGAACTAGAAGAAAGGATTTCCCTCGTGTGAGGGAGGTCGGTCTGAGCCACCAGTAGAGGGAGCGTCTGGTTGCGGTTGACAGCTAGAATTTCCTGTCCAGGGAAAAAGGACTCCTGTCCCAGGACGCTAGTATGGCCAGCTGGAAAGGCCTGAGGTGAAGCTGGGCAAAAGAGTGTTTCCATAGCTGCGACCATCCTGCCTAGGACTCTTATGGTGAAGCGAAATAACTGAGGTGACAGAAGGAGGGCGCGGACTCCTTGGCGGAGAGCCTGTGCTCTTTCCTGAGGAAGGAGTACCAGACCTATGGAGGTTTTGAATTGCATTCCTAGAAACATCAGAGACTGTCTTGGTACTGGTGAAGACTTTTGGAGGTTGACTAACCAGCCTAGGTGACTTAGCGTGTCCACTGTGATGGAAACTCTTTGTTCGCATGCCCTGAGTGTAGGAGCCTTGATGAGCAGGTCTTCCAAGTATGGAAGTATGACTATTTGTCTTGAGTGAAGAGTGGTCATGACAGCTGCCATGACCTTGGTGAACACTCTGGGAGCTGCGGCAAGTCCAAACAGGAGAGCCACAAACTGGTAGTAGTCCTGGTTGATTGCAAACCAGAGAAATCTTTGATGAGCTGAAGAGATCGGTATGTGGAGGTACACATCTCGTATGTCAATGTAGGCAAGGAATGCTCCCTCCTCCATTGATGATATGATGGAGCGAAGAAACTCCATGAGAAAATGGCGTACTTGGACAAATTTGTTTAGTTGTTTTAGGTCCAGAATGGGCCGGACCATACATCCCTTTTTGGGTACCACGAACAGGTTCGAATAGAACCCGTGAAAGCGCTCGGCCGGAGGGACCGGTACAATGACTCTTGTTTTTAACAGTGAGTCGACCGCCTGAAAAAAGGCGTGAGCCTTGGATGGTGGTTTGGAGGGTTAGACAGGAAAAACTGATTGGGTAGACGAGACATGAACTCTATATTGTAGCCGGAAGGCAACAGTTCTCTGACCCAGTTGTCGTCTACAGTGGCTAGCCAGACTTGACTAAAGCATAAAAGTCAGCTGCCTACTTGTAGGGTGTCTTCCGGGGAGAAAGTCATGAGGAAAAATAGAATTATTCTTACCATTAATTCGGTTTCTAGGAAACCTTCCACGACAGCATAGGAGGTAGCCTCGCCACGCCCTAATGGGGACAGGCACACAAGAGAGGTTAAAAGGCCCCTCCCACCTCCCATTAGCCAGTGTCTTACAACGAACCCAGAACGCATAAGAAACAAGCATAAAATCCATAAACCAGGAAATTAGGGAGGGAAATAAGTGCTGTCGTGGAAGGTTTCCTAGAAACCGAATTAACGGTAAGAATAATACTATTTTCTCTAGTCACCTTCCACGACAGCATAGGAGGAATGCCCACGAATCCTTACCTGGGGAGGGACAACAGCTTGCAGGACCTTCCGGCCAAAGGCCAAGTCCCTGCCAGCCATCACATCCAAACGATAGTGTTTGGTGAAGGTATGTAGTGAAGACCATGTAGCAGCTTTGCAGAGCTGCTCCAGAGAAGCCCCAGCACGCTCAGCCCAGGAGACCGAAGTAGCCCGGGTAGAATGGGCCGTAAAACCAGTAGGAGCCGAGAGGCCTTGACCAAGATAGGCGTCCGTGATTGCCCTCTTTATCCAATTGGCTATAGTGCCTTTAGCCACCTTCCGGCCCTTGTTGCGACCAAAATGCTGAATGAACAAATTCTGGTCGATACACCAGGGAGCAGTGACCTCAAGGTAGTGTAACACCAGGCGACGGACATCCAGAGAGTGAAACTCCACCTCCTTCGCAGATCTAGGATGTTGACAGAAGGATGGTAGAAATATAGACTGAGATCGATGGAACTCTGACACCACTTTCGGCAAAAAGGACGGTTCCAACTGAAAAACAATGCTGTCATCCCGCACCATCAGATAGGGCTCACGTATGGACAAAGCCTGAAGTTCACCAATTCTCCTCGCTGAAGTAATAGCCACCAGGAAAGCGAGCTTGTGAGACAAGGACCTCATGGAGCAATCCGTCAGAGGCTCATAAGGAGAACGAGTCAGGCCTGTAAGCACAATATTCAGATCCCACGAGGGGGAGACACTCCTTCGACAGGGACACCGTCTTGAAGCCGCCACCATGAATCGTTTGACCCAACGATGATCAGCCAGTCTCACATCAAACACAGAACTCAGGGCTGCAACTTGGACTTTAAGGGTGCTAGGTTTAAGTCCCAGATCCAAACCTTGCTGCAAGAAGTCCAAAATCTGAGAAATATTCGGAGCAAAAGGGTCCGTAACCCGGGCCCCACACCAGGAGGAGAACTTCTTCCAAATCTTATTGTAGATGGAATTAGTGACCGGCTTCCGGCAATCTTGCAAGGTTGCGATAACTTGATCAGAAAGGCCCTGGGCTTTCAGCACTCGGGCCTCAGAAGCCAGGCAGCCAAACTGAGGCGTTGCGGAGCAGGGTGGAAGAACGGACCTTGTGAGAGGAGGCTCGGGTCCTCCCCCAGACGCACAGGACCGTCCACCTGGAGAGACCTGACCAGATTGAACCAGCTTCTCTTTCGCCAGAGAGGGGCAATCAGGATAGTAGGAACCCTCTCGTCCCTGATATTCCTCAGAGCCCGGGCTAGCAGAGGGAGCGGAGGAAACGCGTAGGCCAGATGAAACTGCCAAGCGTGGGAGAAGGCATCCACCCCGATTGCCCCGTCCTTGGGGTTGAGGGAGAAGAATGTTCCTACCTTGCAATTGAGTCCTGAGGCGAATAAATCCACCTCCGGGACTCCCCAGCGCGCCACCAGGCTGCAAAAAACTGCCTGGTCGAGACTCCACTCCCCTGGATGGAGATCCTTGCGGCTTAAATAATCCGCCTGAGAGTTCAAGTCTCCCTTGAGATGGACCGCTGAGAGAGACAGTAGATACCTCTCGGCCCAGAGGAAGATGCGTCAGGAGATCACTTTCAGGTCGCGAAACCGGGTGCTGCCTTGATGACGAAGATGGGCCACCGTGGTCAAATTTGTCCGAATACACCAACACATGTGACCCCCGGACCAGATTGTGCGCAGTCAGAAGAGCTTCTTCTACCGCTTTGAGTTCGCCGAAGTTGGAGGACCGAGAGCTTATCAGAGGACCCCAGATACCCTGAAACGGGGACCCCGATACCACCGCCCCCCAGCCCCACTGGCTGGCATCCGTCGTCACAGTAACCAGAGGAGTCCGAGACCAAGATACTCCGTTGGCCAGATTCACAGGGGACAACCACCACCTGAGGGAGGACACTACCCTCCCCGACAAGCAAACTGTCTTGTTGAGGGAGGAGGGGAGACGATTCCAATGCAACAGAATGTGGTCCTGAAAGCACCTGGAATGCGCCTGGGCCCACATGAGTGAAGGGATGCATGCCGTCAAAGACCCCAGGACCAACATGGACTCCCGGAGCGTCGGGGAACGTTGAGCTCTCAGGGAAGAGATTCTCGACGCAAGGGACGTCTTGTGATCTTCCGGAAGAAAGGACATTTGTCTGTCCGAGTCCAGAAGCACCCCCAGGAATCTCCTGACTGAGGAGGGGAGAAGTTGAGACTTCAGTAGATTTGGAAGCCACCCCAATGACTGAAGTACGCACAATACCCTGTCCACGTCCGACCTGAGGACCTCCGCCGAAGGCGCGACCAGAATGAGGTCGTCCAAATAAGGTATCAGACAGACATCTTGTAACCTTAAGAAAGCCACCACCTTTCCCATGATTTTGGTAAAAATCCGAGGAGCAGAGGAGATGCTGAAAGGTAGAACATCGAACTGGAAGTGGTGGATTTCCCCCCGGTAAGACACCGCAAACCACAGGTATTTCCTGTCCCGAGGATGAATCGGCACATGGAAATACGCATCCTTCAAATCTATGGTGGCCATCTGGAAGTGGGGCCCTATCAAGGGGATCACCGACCTGATAGACTCCATTTTGAATCTTCGGTAGCGAACATAACGGTTGAGCTGCTTCAGATTGATTATAATCCGAGAAGCCCCCGAAGGCTTCTTCACCATGAAGAGCCGGGAGTAATGTCCACTGCCGCATTCCGACTCCGGAACTCTAGAGATGACATCGGAAGCCAACAGATCCAGAAGGTTGGAAAACAGGAGATCCTGAGATCCCCGTGAGGGCAGGGTAGTGACCCAAAGACCCGGAGGGGGAGGAGACACAAACTCTACCTTCCGACAAGATGTTGAGCACCCACTGGCAGTTGGTAATGTCGCGCCAGCGGGGGAGAAAGGCAGAGAGCCGTCCCCCCACCTGCACCGAGTCACTGTTTGTCCTGTTGAGGACACTGTTGGGGAGGAACGAAGATGTTCCTCCCTCTACCTTTCGGGTAGGCCCAACGACCCCCCTTCCCCTTACCTCTGGGCTGGGAGGCCTGAGGCACCTGGGGACGAAAAAAGGATTTTTTCGCCATACGGTGTTCGGGAAGCGCTTTCTTATCGGAGGCCTTTTCCAGTATGTCATACAGGGCAGGCCCAAAAACCAAATCCCCCTTAAAGGGAATGGAACAAAGGTGCATCTTAGATGTGGAATCCCCCGCCCACATCTTCAACCATAGAGCCCGCCGAGCCGAATTGGAAAGTACGGATGTACGGGCAGCCATGCGTACTGATTCCGTCGAGGCGTCAGCCAGAAATCCAGAAGCCTTTTTCAGTAAAGGCAAGGATTCCAGAAGCTCCTCCCGGGAAGAACCCTGGGAGATATGACACTCAAGCTGATCTAACCACCTGAGGATTGAACTGGAAGCGCAGGTGAAGCGATATTTGCCTGTAAGGTAGATGATGATGCTTCCCACGAGCGCTTCATCAGCCCCTCAATTTTCCTATCCATCTGATCCTTCAGCTGGGACGTATCCTCGAAAGGGAGGGCAGTCTTTTTAGCCACCCGAGTGACCTGGACATCCACCTTGGGGACATCCCAAAAAAATGGGATGTCCTCCAGGGGAAACCTATTCTTCAAACCACCCTTAATCCTTTTCTCAGGAAACTCCCACTCCTGAACAATGAGATCCTGAATGTTGGGATGGACAGGAAATCCCATCGGCTTGACAGGACGAAGCCCAGAAAACACAGAATCCTGGACAGAGTGGAGGACCGGCTCCTCCTCCAAACCCATAGTGCTACGGACTGCACTAATGAGCTCAGCCAAATCCTCTGAGGAGAACAGAAATCTGCTAGAGTCAAGTGACCTGGAGGAAGAACCATCATCCCAATTATCCGAGCCTGAGTCTATCTGGCCTTCAGAGTCAGACGGGTCCTGCTGCCGTTTCCGCTTTTTTGGAGACGGAGGATCCGGGACCGGGTTGGGAGCAGCCGTAGGCAGGGAAGCCAAAGAGGCCTGTATCTCATGCTTCACCATGGAGCGCAATTCCTCCACTAAGGAGGGGTGTTCAGCCCGAATCACATGATCCGTACACTCCTGGCATAGTTTCTTATCCCAGGGGGAAGAAAACTTCTTATTGCAGACCGGGCAACGCTTCCCACCAGGCTTTTTAACAGCTGGCTTCTCTCCCTGTAAAATATAGAGAGGGCGCCATAAGAATCTGTCTGCACACAGGCACACGGACCCCCTCCCCCCGTGGCACAGACTCACTGTGGCTGGGGTAGAGCTGGTCTCAGCAGCTGGATCAGCCATCCTGCAATAGAAGTGCTCACCTGAACTGCCGACTTCAGGGCAGCTTAAATGTCTTAAGCCTGCCCCACCGCTGCAATCAGTGTGCCCCCATCCCCCCATGCAGGGTCCGGAGCAGGCCGCAGCACAGCCGGGGCGTGCCCTGCACGCTGTCATTCTGGCTCCGACCACCGGAACCGGAAGTGCCGTCATCGGGGAAGCACGGGAACCGGAAGTGATGCCCGCCGACGCCACATCCGGCCGGCGCGACAGCGCGCGCAGGGGGGAAGCCGGCGGGCCAAGGGAACACCGAGAGGCCGCCGGTGGGGCTCCCCCACCCCGCGTCCCCTCCAAAGAGGATCCGGAGGAGTAGAGGATGGTCCTGCCGCCAAAAACAAGAACAAAACCCGCGGCAGGAGCAGTAGGAGGAGGGGAGTCGCAGCACCAACCAACACTGCCCGGCTAAACAGACATATATCCAGGTATGCTGCAGTCGCCGGCCCCACAGCATAGGAGACATAAAAACCTCTCCATGCCCCATGGGGACAGGAAAGACACTGGCTAATGGGAGGTGGGAGGGGCCTTTTAACCTCTCGTGTTCCTGTCCCCATTAGGGCGTGGCGAGGCTACCTCCTATGCGGTCGTGGAAGGTGACTAGAGAAAAAACCTATGGGATCTTGATCCCCTAGATTTGGACTGGCGAGACTGAGATTTCCAGTTTGTGCTTAATTTTTGGGTAGTCTGCGAACGTCCCCGGCTCTTTAGTTTGCATTGGGGAAGAGCAGTACTGTTGCCTCCTGTAGCATCCGAGATTAGTTTGTATAACTGTTCACCAAAGAGACAGCCACAAAGATAGGGGAGGCTTGTGAGAGACTTCTTAGAAGCCGGGTACGCCTTCCATTCCCACAACCAAAGGGCGCATCTGATTGTGATAGCAATGGAGGCTGCTGCACAATTTGCGGAGTCTAGAGCTGCATGCATTAAGTAATCCGCAGTAACGAATACTTGAGCCGCCTGATCCGATAGAACTGGGTCAGCGTCTGTAGATCACCAGTCCAAGTCAAAATGGCCTTGGCTGCCCAAACTGACGCAAACGCTGGGGCCAATGAGGATCCTGAGGCCTCAGACGGATTTAGCCATCTGTTTTACTTGGCAGTCTGTTGCGTCTTTAATTAACTAACTGTCTGGTAAGGAAAGAAGCGTCCTTGCAGCTAGCCATGAAACCGGGGGGGTCTAATTGGGGCAGATACGCCCAATCATGGGTTACTTTTGGTAAAAATGGGTAACGCGCTTCAAGGGTTTTGCGGTTGTCAAATATTTTTTCGGGATGTAACCTATGCTTTTGGAGGAATTCCTGAAACTCAGGATGATTGACAAAATATTTATGAGGTCTTTTGGCTCAGGATGATTGACAAAATATTTATGAGGTCTTTTGGCTCTTTTAAAAAGAGACCTTATGTTTTGGAGCATCATCCGTCAGGTTTGATACATCCAGTACCTGATTAATGGATATAATCTAGTCCTCCACCAGAGCTACTGCGTTGGGTGGGTCTAGATCTAGGGACATGTCTAAGTCCAAGTCTGAAACAGGATGATGGGGACCCTCAGACTCCTGGGAATCATCGTGGCCTTTGTGAGATGGGGACGCGTTAGAACTGTGAGAGGACGCCGGAGGGTGTCCTCTGGACCCACTTGCATCCAGAACTAGAGGTAGATGGGATTGGGTCAGTACACTGTCCGTGGTCCGAGGCTTCGCCCTGAGTGGTTGATGGTGGCTGGGCAGTGGAGCAGGGGGAAGAGCAACTCTGTAGAGCCTGGAGTAAAGTCGAGGACAATTTTTCAATAGATTGCGACATAGATTGGGACATAATAATGGCCCATAATAATGGGCCATTCTGGCGAAGTATCAGGTGCACTGGTAGTTGCTAGAGTAATGGGAGTTATGTCACCGTATCCTGGGTGCAGTTCTGGCACTGTGGGGACGTGCATCCAGCAGGCAGGAGCCTTGCAGGCTGTGCAGGTGGCATAATATGCCTTAAATGCCCTGGTGGTCCTCTTACTCTTAGAGCCAGACATTGTGATTAGATCCCTGTTGTGAGCAAACAGTGCCTGTGCAGAGGAAAGCAGGGAGAGAAGAAACCGGAAGTGCGCCTCAGTTGCAGCCTATCGGTTCCTGTGCCCCCCGGAGACCTAATGACCAGATGCGGAGTATATTCCCCACGTGCGGCAGAATGGTGGCGCTGAATGAGGGAGTGAGTAAGAAGGGGGCGGAGCAGAGAAAGAGGCGTGCTATAAGTCTCGTGTTGAGCGAGAAGCGCCCTCTATGGCCGCTCCGCCCCCTGCTATGACGCGCATCGGCGTCATCCGGTGGGCGGAACGGGTCAGTGCGGAGGAGGCGGCATAGGCACTAGGCACGAAGTCGGAGGCTTGCTTAGGTGCGGGACCCAAAATTGGTGGAGGGCCGGCACGAAGTGACCGAAACGGACCCGGACCCCGCCAGACTCCTGGGGCCGGGTTCCCTCTGCAGACAGTATTATTATTATTATTAGGTATTTATATAGCGCTATTAGGATACATAGCGCTGTACAAGTTAGGGGGTAGACAAAGACAAGTGGTCGAAAAACGACGACAAAATAGACAAAACAATCGTACGGGTACAATGGGGCCAGGGATCCTGTCCACGAGGGCTCACAGTCTAGAGGGGTGGGGAGGGAGACAGTAGGAGGGGGAGAGAGGTGAGGTGGTGCAGTGGAGTGGGACTCAGTGTGTGTTGTAGGCTTGTAGGAAGAGGTGGGTCTTCAGGTTTTTCTTGAAGGTTCCCAGGGTAGGGGAGTGTCTGATGTGGTGGGGGAGGGAGTTCCAGAGTCTGCTGGAAGCACGAGAGAAGTCTTGTGTGCGGTTGTGGGAGGTGGAAATGCAGGGGATTGAGAGAAGGAGTTCCTGAGAGGAGCGCAAATTGCGCAAGGGGAGGTAGCGGGAGACTAGGTCGGAGATGTAGGGAGGGGACAGGTTGTGTATGGCCTTGTAGGTCAGGGTTAGGGTTTTGAAGCGAGATCGCTGGGGGATGAGGAGCCAGAGGAGGGCTCGGCGGAGGGGGGAGGCGGGCGAGTAACGGGGAGATAGGTGGATGAGTCGGATAGCAGAGTTGAGGATGGTGCGGAGAGGTGCGAGGGAGGTGGCAGGGAGGCCGGTGAACAGGAGGTTGCAGTAGTCCAGGCGGGAGATGATGAGGGCGTGGACAAGTATCTTGGCTGTGTTGTGGTCAAGGAAGGAGCGGATGCGGGCAATGTTTTTTAATTGGAGTCGGCAGGAGGTGGCGAGGGCTTGGATGTGGGGCTTGAAGGAGAGGGAGGAATCGAGGATTACCCCGAGGCACTTGGTGTGGGGGACGAGTGAGAGAGTGCAGTCGTTGACGGTGATGGATAGGTCAGGAAGCGGGGCGGAATTGTTCGGGGGAAAGACGATGAATTCGGTCTTGTCCATGTTGAGTTTGAGGAAGCGGGTAGAAAAGAAGGATGCAATGGCGGATAGGCATGGAGGGATTTTGGATAAAAGGGAGGAGATATCAGGGCCAGACAGATAGAGTTGGGTATTGTCAGCGTAGAGGTGGTATTGGAGCCCATGTGACTCGATGAGATTGCCTAGGCCGAGGGTGTAGATGGAGAAGAGTAGTGGTCCCAGGACTGAGCCTTGGGGAACACCTACAGAGAGGGGGTGGGGTGAGGAGGAGGTGTGAGAGTGGGCGACGCTGAAGGTCCTGTCCGTTAGGTAGGAGGAGATCCAGGAGAGGGCGAGGTCAGTAATGCCAAGAGACTCAAGAATTTGGAATAAGAGGGAGTGGTCAACGGTGTCGAAGGCGGCAGAGAGGTCGAGGAGGATGAGGACGGAGTAGTGTCGTTTGCTCTTGGCGATCAGAAGGTCGTTTGTGACTTTGGTTAGGGCTGTTTCTGTGGAGTGGTGAGGTCGGAAGCCAGATTGTAGGCGATCGAAGAGAGCACAGGAAGAGAGGTGGGAGGACAGTTCGGAGTAGACGTGTTGTTCAAGAAGTTTAGAGGCAAACGGGAGGAGAGATATGGGGCGGTAGTTGGAGACTGTTGTGGGGTCAAGGGATGTTTTTTTTAGGATGGGCGTGATTAGGGCATGTTTGAAGGGTGAGGGGAATGTGCCGGATTTGAGTGAAATGTTGAAGAGGTGTGTTAGAGCAGGGATGAGGACTGAGGTGAGGTTAGGGATGAGGTGGGAGGGGAGCGGATCGAGGGCACAGGTGGTGAGGTGTGATCGTGCTAGAAGGGAGGAGAGGTGGTCCTCTGTCACGGGGGTGAAATTGCGTTTTGGTGAGGGGGGGGTGGGCTGGAGGTGGGATGGGGCGAGGGGAGTGTGGGTCGAAGCTTTGTCTGAGTTTGTCAATTTTGTCTTTGAAGAAGGTGGCGAAGTCGTCGGCAGAGATGAGGGGTGAGGGAGGGGGTGCAGGGGGACAAAGTAAGGAGTTGAAGGTTTTGAAGAGTTGTTTGGGGTTGTGAGACAGAGCAGTAATTAGGGAGGAGAAGTAGGCTTGTTTTGCGGAGTCAAGGGCAGTCTTGAAGGTATTGAGGGAACTCTTGTATAGGGCGAAGTGCTCTGCGGAGTGGGATTTCTTCCATTTCCGCTCGGCTTCCCTAGTCGTCCGTCTGAGTTTTTTGGTGAGGGTCGTATGCCAGGGTTGTCGTTGTACTCGTGTTGTGTTGAGTGTGAGGGGAGCGGCCTGGTCGAGGGCTGTGGTGAGAGTGGAGTTGTAAAGGGAGGAGGCAGAGTCAGCGTCTTGGGAAGAGGCCAAGTCTGAGAGGGGGAGGAGGGAGTCTGAGAGTGAGTGGAGGTCTAGGAGCCTAAGATTTCTGCGGGAGTGGGAGAGTGTCCGGAGAGGGGGTAGCGCGGTAGGGGGGGAGAGGGATGAGAATGTCAGTAGGTTGTGGTCGGAGTGGGTGATGGTTGAGTGTGTGAGGTCGGTGAGGGAGCAGAGACGGGTGAAGACTAGGTCAAGTGTGTGGCCGCCAGTGTGTGTGGCGGAGGAGATCCATTGGGAGAGGCCGAGGGAGGAGGTGAGGGATAGGAGTCTGGAGGCAGCGGCTTTGGGGGTGTCGATGGGGATATTGAAGTCACCCATGATGATGGTGGGGATGTCGGAGGAGAGGAGGTGGAGGAGCCAGGTTGTGAAGTGGTTCTAGTGCTGAGGGCATTAAGAAGCATGTGATGCCCTTCAGCCAAATGCAGCAGTGTGCTGTGGTACTGTTGATTCCACAGCCTAATGACCCAGGGGTAATTAGGGGGATGAATGTTGGTGTCTTGCTTCAGAAGCTTGCTTGAGGAGATATGGGATCTCAACTTCTACCCAGGTCCCCATCAGTGGGGAATTGAGGAAGGAGGATGTTATGCTGGCATGTCTCAACCTCAACCCAGCACCCAACAGTGGAATGCTGAGGAAGGAGGGCAGCACATGTAAAGATTTCTTAACTTAAACCCAGTGCCCAAACATTGGGGAGCAGAGGATGGAGCATGCCAGGGGTCTCACTGGGGACCCACTTTTCTTCTTTTTTGGAAGAAAAAAATTTTAAAGAAGTAAAAATTTAAATTAAAAAGAAAAGATAATCGTTAAAAATTTTTGGTGTGCCTCCTAACGACACTAAGCAAAAACTGCTCAGGCAGCACCTGCTCCAGGGGTGTATACTGCAGAGGAGGAGCCACTGTAACTCTTTAGCAGATTCTGCTTAGTGTCGCCTCCTAGTGGACATTAGCATAACACCCACGGTCCTGTGTCCCCCAATGAGGCAAAGGAGAAATATAGATTACAGAGCTCTAGCCAAAAAAGTAGTACCCTACTTAACAGAAGAAATAAAAACAGCTCTAAAAGAGGTGATACATGCATCTCTCTCTGATATCCAGAAAGTCACAGATCAACATGAGAGCAGACTACAGGAGGCTGAGAGGAGGCTTTCAGATGCTGAAGACAAAATTGCACACTTAGGCTGGTTTCACACCACATTTAGATCCGATCCGGGGCTGTCCGTTGAGAACGGGACAGACCCGGACCGGATCAGCACACAGAACCAGAGGGCTAATATGCCCTCCGGTCTGGTGTGCAGCTGCATGCAACTGAAGCTGCTGATTATTCAGGACCGCGGCTCACTGGGGGCTATGGGGCTGAAATGTGATCCGGGCCTATCCGGTTCTCATCGGATCGACCCAGATCACAATAAACGTGGTGTGAAGTCGGCCTTAGAAACACAGTTGGCTGCAAGGCAGAAACAAGCCTCATATGTAGATGACAAATTAGAGGACAGAGAATCGTTCGAGAAGAAATAATCTTCGACTGGTGGGTTTACCAGAGTCCTTTCTAGCCAATCACTTGGTTGAGATATGTGAAATAGAACTGCCAATAGCTATGGGGTTCACACACAAATGCAAAGTAGAGAGGGCACATCGGGTAGGCCCCCCAAAAGATCGTCAATCAGGCCCGAGACAAGTTGTAGCACGATTTTTGGATTATAAAGACACAGAAAAAATACTCACGAAATCCGAATATGGTCTTCTCAGTGGAGGTATCCCGCAACTGCAAGGTGTTCAGTGCAGAGTGTACACTTTTATACAAAAAAAAAAATATGCTTCCAATTGGCATACCCGACGACCCGGAGATTTAGGGCCCAAATAGTGAGATGTTTGCTTTAACAAACACTAAAGAGGCCATGAGAATAACCCAGTATGGGCTGGAGTCTCCTTCACCTTCGAGCAAGCTCGAATATAGGATGCCAATTACACCGAAAGGTCGTGACCAAAGGCAGAGGAGAGAGGTGACCACCAAGGAGGAAAAGAGTGAGACGATAGATCTCATCTACATCCGGGAGTACATAAACTGAGAGATGGTAGATCACAACCAAAGGATCAGAGGAGACCAATACCAAGGTCCGCCAAAAAAAGAGGACTCTCAAAGGCCTGAGGATGGAATGTGAAAGCAAGTACAGAAGCTATAGAAGAGAATCACCCCGGACATGCATATCCCTATCTTCATTTTGACTACATGAGGAGAAAGGGAAGAAAATATGTTGACTGTTGCAACGACATGAAAGACATTAAGGGAACATAAAAAAAGGGGGGGGGGGGAATGAGGGCACCACAATGATGAGGGGAGGTGGGATCTGCTCCAACGCATCTGAGTAATAAGTTGCAAGGGAGAGAAGAAATGTGTAATTAATGGGCGGTCACCACTATATAACAAATCAATATTCTTTATTATTTACAAAGTCAATACAACAAGCAACTGCAAACATTGTGCATAAAACATAAAAACATTTAAAAAGGCTCAAGACATACATACAGAAGAGGGGGAAGCGTAGTCCCCTTGCCCGTGTGCCACATAGAACAATAAGCAGACAGAAACAGTAACAGATAGCGTAGAAATTCACCTATTATCACAGAGTATATTTTCTTGCAGAAAGAAAGCTGCTTCTCACGTTAGAGTTTAAGACTCGGAATACACACACTTCTCGCATCCACATAATACTTTGTCAAGGATAGATCCCTTACTAGCAAATGATAGGGTGATGCAAAGGACGGAACAGGCAGATATCGAAACCATGGTTATATCGGATCACAGCCCGGTATTAATTGACCTCATGAACAAAACACCCAAAAAGGTACTGATTAAATATGGCGCTTCCCCACATATCTCTTACGGGATGAAGATTTTGATAAACAGCTAAAGAAGTGATGGACAACATATTCACTGGATAACGAATTACACTCAGAGGACCATAGACTATATTGCGAGACGGAGAAAGCAGTACTGAGGGGCAATATTTTAGTGCACTCATTAAAGTTAAAAAGTAGGGTAAGAGAAAATTTCTTAAAAGCCAGTAATCTGGCAAGAGAAAAATATCAGCCATTTAAGACATCTCAGAGTCTGGAGGATAAAGTACATTGGGTAGAAGCTAAGGCGCTTGATAATTGGGCGGAGATGAGAGAAAGGCTCATGAAAGGGCAGCTAGATGTCTCCAAATTTATTCAGATCTACAAGGCGGGAAAATTGATGGCTATTTTAGCGAAAGGAAGGAGGGCACAGACTTTAATCATGGCTCTTAAAAAACAAGACGGGCAATTAACGACCAACCCTAAGGAAATTAATTAGATGCTGGATCGATTTTATAATACATTGTATCAAGAAGGAGACGATCAGGTGGCAGGGTGGTTAGACTGGTTAGAGGGGGGTTAGACTGGTTAGAAACAATTAAGCTCACACCTATATCTGCTGCAGAGCTTGAAAGGCTTAACATGGAGCTGACAGATGAAGAGGTGCACCTAGCCATCAAAAACAAAGGATCAAACAAAGCGCCAGGCTCAGATGGGTTCACTGGGGAGTTCTACAAGTTGTTAAGAGAATCGATCGTGCCGACACTAATGAAAATGTTTAATGGGATCTTGAAGGGGGAGTATATATCTAATGATATGAACACAGCATATATTAAATTACTGCCAAAGGGAGGCAAAGATGAGAAAACCCAGCGGGATACTGACCCATCTCTTTAATTAACCAAGACCTCATGATATTATCCAAAGTTATGGCAGACAGACTAGCCCTGATTTTGCTGAAATTAACTTCTAAACATCAGACAGGGTTCATAAAAGGCAGATCAGCGGTCATGAATGTATGAAAAGCTTTACTGGTGATGGATGCAGTACGAGACAGGACACTGAAACATGGGGAGACACCAGCCATGGTGACACTTGACGCTGAAAAGACATTTAACAATGTAAGGTGACCATGGCTGGAACTGGTGTTAGATAAAATAGGCTTACAGGGAAAATTTAGAACCTTCCTTGTTCAACATTTTTATTTGGTTATACACAATTTTACAAAGGTCGCCTTAACAATGACGGTACAATAGGATGATCAAAAAAAAAATAAAAAAAATACATGTTACAATAGTATGATGATAACGGAAAATATCAAACAATAAACAATAAGAAAGTTCGGTATTCTCGATAATTCCAAACAGGGAGGGGGGGAAAGTGAACTGGGAAGGAGGGCAGTGGGGAGAAGAAAGGGAGAGAAATGATTCACAGTTATGCTTGACTAGACTATTCTGAAGCAAATTGGAAAGGAGTCAATTCAGGTCCGAGTAAAAGGGACATCTTGTTGATAGAAAAATTGGTTCCATGGCGTCCATTTCTTTTTGTATTTTGCTTGGAGATTATTTCTCAGAGAGTGCATATATTCGTAAGAGTTATGTGATGCGATGGTCCCCAAAACTGCATCAAGCGTGGGTGGATCCGGGTCCTTCCAACGTGTTGCAATACCATTTTTACACGCAATGAGAATGTGCACTATAAGGGCTCTGAGGTCTGAAGGTATGTCGTTGATTCCTATTGATAGCAATGCAAGTTCTGGAGTAAGATCTAAATTAAGTCCAGTTATATCACAAAGAAGTAGATGAATTTTTCCCCAGAAGTGACGAAGGGAAGGACAGTCCCAAAATATATGTGACATTGAGCCAGGGTGACCGCAGTTCCTCCAACACAAAGGAGACAAGGTGTTAGAAAATTTTTGAAGTCTTGTGGGAGTGAAATACCACCTGGTCAAGGTTTTGTAATAGGACTCAAGTAAAGTTGCACATGAGAGACTTTTGAGCACAGTTTGTAATGTTTCTTCAATTAAGTTGATAGGGAGCGGGACTTGAAGTTCTCTACTCCAGGCTTCAATGTTGGGAGTGATCGAGTATGCAGAGTCAAGAATCCATTCTCTGTAAATGGATTTGAAAGACCAGAAAACCTTCGACTGGTTGAAACGGAAGAGCTGGGTAATGTTTAGCGGGAGGTTAAGATTGAGACTGTTTTTGTTGAGTATACGTTTGATTTTGGTCCAAGTTCCGAATTCTTCCTCTGGTAAGCCAAATTTGGTCTGCAGGATTGTAAAGGATTTAAGTTGTGTATCCTCATCGAGTATGTCAGACAAGGTGTGAATACCGCTAATAGTCCATGTATTGATATCTACAGCTGACGAGAGTGCTGGTAGGAGAGACAAAGGAATCCAATAAGGAGAAGACAATCGATTTGATGCTTGTGATTTCATGGTCAGGCATCTCCATGCGCGTATGGTTGCTTTTAATGTAGGCATAGAGGGTAACTTCTTGTTTTTGTCACACAGATAGAAGAGTAATGACCAGTGGAGATCTGCCGTCTGGTGAAATGCTTTCTCTATGTTTATCCATCTTGGAGTCTCCTCCGAACCCCACCAATTCTGACTCAGTTTGATCAACGCCGAATGGTAATAGGCCGATATGTTGGGCACAGCTAAACCACCATGTGGTTTGCTTTTTTCTAAAGTAGAAAGAGCAGTTCTGGGTTTTTTCCCTCCCCAGATGAAGTTGGATAATTGGGTTTGAAGTTTTTTGCACCAATTAGAATTGACCTGGAGGGGGATCGAGCGAAAAATATAAAGTAGTTTAGGTAAAATGAATAGTTTATACGCTTCTATCCTGCCCAACCATGTCAACTCAGTTTTGGAAATATTAGTTAGGTCTATTTGTACAGTTTTGTATATCTTTCCTAAATTGGATTCATAAGTATGAGATATGGGTTTAGTAATTATAATTCCCAAATAATCCAACACATTCTTCTCCCAATCCAAACCATTATTTTGTTGTAAGGAGGAAATAATCTGGTCTGGGAGGTTATAACTAAGTACTTGCGTTTTAGCGATGTTTATTTTATAGTGGGAGACCTTAGTGAAGTCTTCCATGAGGGAAAGGAGATTACACATTGAGGATATTGGATCTGTGAGAGTTAAAATTATGTCATCCGCAAATAGACTAATTTTATAGGATTCGCTGTTCAGAGTAATACCAGTGATTTGCGGATGAGATCGGATTTTTTCGGCCAACGGTTCAATGAATAAATTAAAAAGAGAGGGCGAGAGGGGACAGCCTTGCCTTGTGCCGTTAGTCAACATAAATGGGGCAGATAAGTGATTGTTAGTGAGTAACCTTGCCGAGGGGGCAGTGTACAAGGCTTGAATGGAGTTAAATATGGGGCCATTTATTCCAAATTTGTGCAGGACCTCAAATAGGTATCCCCAGTGGACTCTGTCGAACGCTTTTTCTGCGTCGACAGAGACCACTATCATAGGGGTTCCAGAGGATTCAGCGTGAGCTGACAGGTTTAAAATTCTTCTCGTCGCGTCAGTGGAGCTTCTTTTTGGGGTAAAACCCACCTGGTCCTGGTGGATCAAAAGCGGGATAATTTTTTGCAGTCTGACATTAATTGCTTTAGAGATAATTTTAATGTCAGTATTGAGCAGAGAAATGGGTCTGTAATTAGATACCAATTCTCTATCTCCTTTATTTTTCGGAATCACTGAAATTAATGCTTGAAGCATCTCGTGCGGAACCGATTGATTGTTATTGGATAAAGAATTAATTAATTTAGTGATGTAGGGAGTAAGTAAACTTTCATAAGCTATGAAGTATTCATTTTGGAGACCATCAGGGCCTGGGGATTTATTCTTTTTAAGTTTAATGATAATATCTTTTATTTCCTGTTCGGTGTAAGGTTGATTGAGTCTATTTAGGGTGTCCTCTGTAAGGGTCGGGAGTGTAATGGAATCCAGAAAGGACTTAATATTCTGCTTTGTGGGTTGATGCTCCAATGGATCATTTTTGAGATTATAGAGGCTTTTATAAAATTCTACAAAGGCTCTAGAGATTTCCACGGGGGTTTTAACCACGTGGTTTTGTTTGTTCCTGATCTGGTGGATACAAGTTTTAGATCTATGGATTTTAATCAAATTTGCGAAGGTTTTGGAGGGCTTGTTCATATTAGAGTAGAAATTTGATCTGGAGATACGGGCCATTTTATCATAATCTGATAAAAGAAGAGATTTCAGTCGGATCCGGAGTTCAAGAAGATCTTTGTGTTTCCTCTCGGATGGATCTGCCAAGATATCTCTTTCTAAGGTGGAGATTTGGTGGATCAGCTTTTTCGTGTCCTCTTGTTGAGCTTTTTTGTGTTTCGCATTTAAATAAATTAGTGACCCTCTTATAGTCGCTTTGTGGGCGTTCCATAGTGTGAATAAGGATACCTCAGGAGTTTCATTTTTTTAAAATATAATTTGAGTGATTCTTGAATCTCTGTTTTATATTGAGGGTGAGTGAATAGGTAAGAATTGGCCCTCCATGGGGAATGTGCATTAAAGGGGGGGCAGTTGGAACATTCGAAAATAATGGGGGAGTGATCCGACCACGTTCTTGGGAGAATGGATATGGTTTTAACTTTAGATAGGGAATGAATGTCAGTTATAACTAAGTCAATTCTAGAGAAGGATTTATGCAAGTTGGAATAATGGGTGAACTCCACAGATGATGTGTGTAAGCATCGGAATACGTCAAAGAGTTCTTCCTTTTGTAAGAGAGGGTCAAGTTTAGTATTAAGATTCCTCGATTTATTAGAAGAATCTAATAGGGGATTCGGGACTGCATTAAAATCCCCAAAAATTAAGAGTGTCCCCTTTTGTTTTTCATGGATTAGGGCAAAAAGACGTCTGAGGAAAGTGATTTGGCCATTATTAGGCGTGTAAACGTTCGCGAGTGTATAGGTGGTGTCATTGATCTTGCAAATCAAGATTATGTACCTTCCCTCGTTGTCTTTAATAAGCTCGAGCTCTTCAAATTTCAGTGAGTCCTTGATAATTAATGCTACTCCCGCTTTTTTTTTGGGGTTGGACGATAGGTATATGTGAGGAAAATTTTTATTGGTGAATTTGGGAGGGTTCTGTAAGGGGAATCTAGTCTCTTGGATACCCGCTATATCAACACGATTTGATTTCATCTCCTTCCATAAGCTGAATCGTTTTTGCGGCGAATTAAGTCCGTTTGTATTTAGTGACATAAATCTTAGTGCCATTGTGCTAGTCAAGGAATTATACTAAAGCTTTATGATAAGGGGAGGGTAAGGGGGGTTTGGGTGAAGAAACGGAGGTAAAGAGGTACTAGGGTAAAATACAACAAGAATACAAGAAAGAATGTAAACAATACGAATTAGATCGTAATGGGAAGGAAGAGTTCCAGGGAACTGATGTGAGTCTTCCTCTTGGGCTAACGGTGGGGCCTTTGGTGCTAGTTTTAATGCCAACAATAGGGAAGTCGGCAGAGTTACTCATGTATGTGAAGGTGTTTGAGGAGTTTTAAACCTTCCGTGGAGTCCTCTATTGTGATCTGCTTTTGTTTGTGGTAGAATATGACAGAGGTAGTAGGGCGACCCCATCTGTAGGCTATCTGTTGTTTCCTTAAAACTTCAGTGATTGGTCTCAAGGATCGTCTCTTCATAGCAGTTTCTCTGGAGATGTCAGAGTATATTTTTAGGGAGTCGTAAGGGGCAGGCAGGAGGCCATTTTGTCTGGTATAATTATTTATTTTATCTTTTGTCTGAAAAAAGGTGAATTTTACAATAACATCCCGAGGGACGTCTTCAGGGAAGCGCGGAGGTTTAGGGATTCTATGCGCCCTTTCTATTGAAAGCTCTATGTCTGGCAGAGAAGGGATCAATTTTTTTGTCAGATTTTTAATGAAAGGAATCAATTCGTGTGACTTAACCTGTTCTGATACACCCCTAATTTTTAAGTTAGATCTACGGTCACGATCTTCTCTGTCAATAAGTTTGTCAGAGAGGTATTTGATGTCACCTTTGGCTTTAGACAACTCAGTACGGCATGCTTTAATCTCTTTCTTTAAATTGTCTACATCAGTTTCAGTTTTATCTAATCTTGAGTTTATGGCGTTAATTGATGCTTTCACATCTGTAAATTGCTCTCTCATCTCCTCCTTTAATGAAGAGAACAGCTGAAGGAGAAATTTCTTGTCAGGAATTTGGTTTGGATCCAAGATGCGATTGACTTCGCTCTCAGCTTGAGTGACTTTGATTTTTTGCCTCGCTGGGCTTCTGCATTGTGATTGTGCCTCATCCTGTGGAGGCGATTCAATGTGTTGGCGGGGGGGAGAGTCTATCTCCTTCCTCTTTGAACTATGTTGGGAATTCTCATATAGCATCGAGTCCTCATGAGGGTCTGATTCTTCAGTTAGTGGTAGGGTTTTGGTGGGATGATCTCTTCCCTTAAAGGTTTTACCAGGGCTATGTGCCATGGTAGGTATTTTGCTCTTGGATCTGCTTTGTTGCGCTTCCATGTTCTTATCAGAATGGTCTGTGTTGGAAGTAGATCTGGATTTGGAGGGCATTAGTCCCCCAGTATCAGGAACAATCGGGAGGTTCGTGGACTCAGGCTGTGTTTTGCAGAGAGAAATATTTAGAATAATACAGTACTTATCTGAAACCTGGATGACCAAGGGTGAAGGGAATCGCGCCGTGGATCTTGGAATCCTGGTCTACGAAGCTGGCTTGCGTGGGGGGCCCGATAACCCCACTTGCTAGAAGCGATCTTCCCGTCCGAACCTTTTCTTGCAGGTCGCTCAGCGTTGAAACAGTTAACAGTGAAGAAGAATGCAATCTGTAGCTCCTTTAGTACCTCAGCGCTCAGGGCTGAAACAGTTAATAGTGAAGGATCTTTAGCTCCTCAGTACCTCAGTGCTGAAACAGTTAACAGTGAAGGATCTTTAGCTCCTCAGTACCTCAGTGCTGAAACAGTTAATAGTGAAGGAGAATCTTTAGCTCCTCAGTCTCTCAGCGCTGAAACAGTTAACAGTGAAGGATCTTTAGCTCCTCAGTACCTCAGGGCTGAAACAGTTAATAGTGAAGGAGAATCTCTGGCTCCTCAGTACCTCAGCGCTGAAACAGTTAATAGTGAGGGAGAATCTTTAGCTCCTCAGTACCTCAGGGCTGAAACAGTTAATAGTGAAGGAGAATCTCTGGCTCCTCAGTACCTCAGCGCTGAAACAGTTAACAGTGAAGGATCTTTAGCTCCTCAGTACCTCAGGGCTGAAACAGTTAATAGTGAAGGAGAATCTCTGGCTCCTCAGTACCTCAGCGCTGAAACAGTTAATAGTGAGGGAGAATCTTTAGGTCCTCAGTACCTCAGGGTTGAAACAGTTAATAGTGAGAGAGAATCTTTAGCTCCTCAGTACCTCAGCGCTGAAACAGTTAATAGTGAAGGAGGATATATGGCTCCTCAATACCTCAGCGCTGAAACAGTTAATAGTGAGGGAGAATCTTTAGCTCCTCAGTACCTCAGGGCCAAAACAGTTAATAGTGAAGGAGAATATATGGCTCCTCAGTACCTCAGCGCTAAAACAGTTAATAATGAGGTAGAATCTGTGTCTCCTCAGTACCTCAGCGCTGAAACAGTCAACAATGAAGGAGAATACAATCGTGAATGATCTTCTCTGCCAGCAGGAGCCCAATATGGCGCCGTTACCTCAGACTGAAGAAGATGGGGTTCTCCTTGTGTGGCTTTCTCCTCATCAGATCTCATCAGAACTCGCCTCGTTCGGTCACTGCGGGTAGCTGGTTAGGCTGGTAGCTAGTTGTGGAATCAGAATGGCATTAAAATGTCATTAAGTCCGTCGCTTTGGATAAAGCACCAGGAGCTCCTGTGAGTGTGACTTCACATAGAGCCGCAGGCCACGCCTCTCCCAATTTAGAACCTTCCTGAAGACACTATATCATAACCCGAGAGCTAGGGTGTACCGGGCTTTCTATCGCATGCTTTCCAGTTGGGTAAAGGGACAAGGCAAGGGTGCCCATTATCACAGTTGTTATTTAACCTGGCACTGGAACGGTTATCCAGATTTTTGAATGTCTGTAGCACCTTTGAGGGCATTCAAATAGGACATCTAGAGGTCAAATCTGCATTATTTGCTGATGACATTGTCCTGTTCATAAAAAAACTGTAATGGATGCCCTCCACACCTTTCGGGTGGCTGTCCTCTTCATTGTCTGCCGCCAAATTGATGCTTTGTCAGCATGGTTCTTACAGTGGCGTACACACACTTAGACAAAGCATCAATTTGGGGGGCAGACAATTAAGAGGACAGCCCACCCGAAAGGTGTGGAGGGCAACGTGGAGAGAGACCTCCTGGACTTGCCGAGACACATTGAACGGTTTGGTGCTTTCTCTAGGTTTTGACTGAATAGGGCAAAATGTGAAATATTGATGCTGAGAGGGGAAGGACGATACGGAGGAGGACACCATCTGATGGGTATACCTAAGGCCAAAGTCTCTATAAAATATCTGGGGTTTTCACCTGGGAATAATGCCAGGTCAGGTGTATACGTTGAACTACAAACAGCTTATGATCAAAATTGAAAGAGAGTTGGAGAGATGGGCCAGCCTCCTGCTGCCACTTCGAGGTCGATGTCACCTGTTTTGCACGAATGCTTTACCCGATGCAAAAATTACCCCTATTACATAAACATACAGACGTTAACAGACTGAATAAGGCCTTCTCAAAATTTATATGGAGAGGTAAAAAAAACCAGATTGAGAATGAATATCTTAATGTTGCCCAGACATAAAGGAGGGGTGGGACGCCCGAATATCAGAGGGTATAATTTGGCGTGCTTGCCAAGACACGTGTTAGACTGGATAAAAGATGCCAGCAGATACTCTGATGGACAGCTGGAGTCTGAATATTTTAGACCATGGGAAAGCAAATCCCTGCGTCTCAGGGTAGCATCCCAAATACAATTAAAAACACACTGATATTCAGGGACACAATTATGACGTGGAAAGCGTTGAGAAAAAAAAAATGTAGATAACCTTGGAAAATATCTAAATATCTCTGCCCTTCGGCTCACACAGATTTCCCACTGGGAAGGGAAAATGCTCTATTCTTGGAGAAGGACAGGAATAACGAGGATGGGTGACTTGATGAATTTTCCAGAAAGGTGATGTATGACAGGCCAGGAGGTGTTAAGGTACCATTACACAGCACGATGTTGCATGCAACATCGCTGTAATTTTGCTGAATCAGCGAAGTTGCAGCAACATTGCTGGAGCATCGTGCTGTGTAACAGCACGATGCCACTGCGATAAATCGCTGGTTGCAAGTTGTCAGGTTTTGGAACATGTTCAAAAACGTGGCGATCTTGCCCCACAGATTTGGCTGTATCGTGCCGTCTGACACTGCAATAGCGATGTTGCCAGCGATACAGCCTATTCGCAGCATTGCTGCGGATCGCTCGCTGGGTTGTTCCCAGCCCAGCGAGCGATTGTGGCAGCAACATTGCAGAGGCATCGCAGGCAAAATCTTGCCGTGTGTCACCAAGGCTGCGATGTCAGAAGCGAGCGCGCACCAGCGGCACCACTTCAGACATCACTGAGATGTTGCAATGTCTAACGGTACCTTTAGAAGTATTCGGATTACACCATGCACAGGAAATACAATACCTCCAATTGAAATATCATGTCATGTCAAATCTCTTGGATATCTCGAGAGAGATGGGGCACAATGTTTGGGACATTTTAGTCGAAAGATACTGGAGTCCTGAATGTTTCTCTGATTTATAGCATACTCAGAGATTTTGTTACCATCAAGCCCAGAAGAGATGTGTACGCAGTGGACACACCATATACATGAAGACAATACCACAGATAAGATCATAGGGGATGGGGAAAATTTAGAAAACATTCTAAATGAACAATGGAGGGACAGATATTTCCGCATAATGCATGGCACGGTCTGCGGATTCAACATTCCTCCCAATAATGCTCACTCAGACAGATCCACGCGTTGTCCAAAACGCAAAGAGGAGCATTCTGATCGGGTTCACGGTTTGTGGGACTGTACATATACCCGGAGATTCTGGTCATTGATACAGGGATTGACACAGGACATCTGTGGCCAGAGTCTGGAATTAGACCCACTCATCTGGATCTTTCAAAACAGATGGGATGCAGGGAGGAAAAGGAGTTTTGAAACGGTTTCACGTAACAGCCTTACTGGCAAAACACCTAATCTTGAGACACTGGCTACAACCAATACTACCAGACGAAAAGGAAGTGGTGTCAGGCCTGAAGCAAGTATTAGATCTAGACAAAAGGGAAGCTGAAAGAAACAAAGTTAAGATGACCGTGAAATTTATGCAAAAATGGAGAAAATTCATGGAAACAAAACTTTCGGATGTAAAAGTTGTCATTAAACAGTTTAGAAATACGGAATGGTACCAATTGGAGGATATTGGAAATTGTCTAGGCAGATTAAAGTTGAGTGCTGAGTAATATAGAAGGGATTCAATACTTAAGAAAAGAACTGAGGTAGGAATGGACATACGAGTCATGGCATTTGCAGTAGGGAGATAATCTTACATGACACGAGAGAGTAATATTAAACATATAATGTGGTCTTTGAAGTGAAAGATTGTTAGATGGTAATACTAGTTCTTTATTTTATATGTTGTAAAATGTATTCTAATCCTGGCGAAATTAACTAGGTGGTTAATAAAAAGTAAAATGCAATAAAAAAGAATTTACAAAAAAAAAGTCCTAGTGATTTTGCAACACAGGAGCTGTTCCCTCGTGATCGCCACCAGGACTTCGGCTTATGTGGCAGACAAGTCCCAGTTCTCGCATCCAGGACCAGTGCCTGAACCACCCTAGATTGTTTAATCCTTTAAATGCTCTGATAAATAACAATCCCAGTAGGCTGGTAGAGGAGTGTGCTCCTCTCCCAAGCAACTGGGACCCCCACAACATGATCACAGGGGCCCTATTCCTGGCAAGACAACCGGAAGTAGTGGTCATGACGAACTACAGGTAACCCAACTACGGAAAGCCTCTCACACCATCTCAGGAGCTGGTGCATTGCAATAAAGCTGATGTCTTATATAGCGACATATATAACTAGAAAAAATTCTCTGCAGCACTCAGCTACTACCAATGACGTACAAATGCTAACAAGCTATATGTATATGAGAAAAAAGTTTAAAAACTTACGTTTTTTCCAAAACAACTCAAAAATCTTATTTTTTATTTCTGAAGTATTTAGTACATACATTGGCCAATGTCTGTTTGCTCATCGACTGCGACAAAGTGACCTCAGGTCCGATGAGTCCTACGCTGATATCCCTATCCTCCTTGTCCACCCCACCCCCCACTTCCCAGTGGGCAGACTCCATCTCGACCCTAGATCACCTGCAGGCAATGGTAGTAGCTGAGTGCTGCAGAGAATTTTTTCTAGTCACTTTGTCGCAGTCGATGAGCAAACAGACATTGGCCAATGTATGTACTAAGAACTTCAGAAATAAAAAATAAGATTTTTGAGTTTTTTTTGGAAAAAACGTACGTTTTTAAACTTTTTTCTCATACACATATAGCTTGTTAGCATTTGTACGTCATTGGTAGTAGCGGAGTGCTGCAGAGATATTTTTCTAGTTATTTGACCCAGCGTCCCTGCTAGCACCAGTTCACATTTAGTCTGTGTGCGCTGTGCAGTTTTTTTTTTCTTTTTTATACATACATATATATACACACATATAAAAAATTATGATAAATGTTAATTTTTATTTATGTGAAAGAACAACAAAAAGTAAGTGTAGCAATTCCGCATCCGGAGCAACTGTATCTAACAAGTGTCCCATTAGCTAACCCCCCTTTCAGTGAACAAAGAATATAAACATGGCAACAAAATAAATTAAGCACGATCATAAAGTCACATCTAAATAAAAATGGTATTGGTGAAATAGATCATGTCCTGGAGGGAAAAAAAAAAAAAAAAAAAAAAAAGAACACACCATACAGCTATGTCAGCGTAGAAATATAAAAGCCACAGCTCTCGGCATAAAAAAAAAAAAGATTTTTCATTGTTGTAGTAAATTCTTTTTACGGTGTAACAATGGCAAAAAAACACATTAAAACATTATAAATGTGTTATTGCTGTAATCGTACTGACCCCAAGAGTAAAGCAGCCTCGCCACTTTTAGGACACTGAATGATATTTAAATAAATAAAATAAAAAGTTCACACTCAATTTTGGTGATGCAATAAACCTAAATTGTAACCAAGTGCATTTAGTAGCTAATCCTAAAAAGAAAAAACACTATATACCATAAATCTCCTATTTGCTGTAATCGTATTGGCCTGACAAATAAAGACACCTAATCACTTATACCGCAAGGTGAACGACGTAAAAAATAGCAATAAAGCCAATTCTTCAATGAATGTTGATTTGCTATTATGCCAAAGATGGTAGTAAGGGTTAGCTCACATTTATCCTGCACTCTACACTGAGTGCTTACGTTGGCGTTTGTGTGCATATTTCTAAATAAAACACGTGATTCAGACAAAAGTCCCAATGGAAAATTCACCGTATTGACGCAGGAGTCACTTTGAATTCCTATCTGAGCCGTGGTTCGGCAGTGTCCATCATTTTATGCTTCTTTTTTAGATGTGCACAAAAGTGCAGTGAACCACATACCGTAGTTAGGTACACCTTTATAATAAAGGACAGCACAGAACAGAGGCCAAATTGAGTCTGGAGTAACTATGCTGCCTCATAGTAAATGCATCCATTGGGGTTCACCTGAATCACATACCGGATTAGATTTTTCAAACGCAGAATAAAAAATAAAAAATAAAAACTAATTTACTTTTCTTTTTTTTTTCTTAGTCTCACTGTGGGAAATGATTACTTAAAGGGGTTAATTGGCGCTGATCGGTACAGCTGTTGCTTCTGGGAATTTTTTCTGCAAGAGGCTAGAAAAAATGTATTAACTTATTCCTTACCACAGCTTTAAAATGACAGTAAGGTAAAAAGACGCTTAATAGATGTCGTTTTAATAAGTATTGACAGTCATTAAGGGGTTAAAGAGGTTTTACAGGCACACTGAATATAATATTATAAAAATTACATAAAAATGAAAGAATAACCGTCATATTCATTTTTCTGTCTCAAATCATGTAAAATAAGCAACTTTACTATGGTTATAAGAAAAATCTGCTTCTTTCTCCTCCCAGGACTGATTATTCATATTTAAAATTGTCAATTCACAGGTAAAATTGGTATTCATTGAATACAGATTTTTATATTACGGAGGTGACAGATGCTGCAGGAGATGGAGGAAGGAGTTCTGCCTTCAGCTGCTTACTTCTCCTCCCGCGGCCTTCTTTGTACTTAAAATCTTATCAGTAGTAACAGTCATCTAAGGGTATGTGCCCACTGGGCGTTTTTGCTGCGTTTTTGGTGCGTTTTCCGCTTGCAGAAAACCATTGGTTTTATGCTAATGTATGCTAATCTGTTCCTGCGGTTGGGCTTCCCAGCAAAACCAATGGGTTTTGCAAAAACGCTGTGCCCACACACTAGTTTTGCAAGTGTCAAGAACTGTCAAATACCTGCGTTTTTGGTGCGGATAGCAAAGAATGGACATGTCAATTCTTTTGTGCGTTTTTGGTGCAGTCAATGGAAAAAACGCTGGAAAAACGCAGCTGCAAAAACGCACCAAAAACGCACCAAAAACGCAGTAAAAACGCGCAAAAAACGCGCAAAAAACGCAGACAAGATTCTAGCATTTCTCCTGTCAAGGACTCTAGGATCCTCAGGTTTTCCTGCGTTTATGACTGCTCCAAAAACGTCCTGTGGGCACATACCCTAAGGCTACTTTCAAATCAGCTTTTCTCGGCATTCGCGGCAGATCTGGTAGTTTTGCCTGATCTACCAGATGCCGGGAAAACACGCGGCAAGACTGCGTTTGACATAATGCATTCCCTATGGGATTGAGGACATGTGCGGCACTTGCTGCAATCTGGCCAATCCGGCACTTACAGCAACAGACAAATAACGCTGCCAGGAGCATTTTTTTGACTCGCTGCAAGCGCAAAACTGCACATGTCCGCAAGTCCAATAGGGAACGAATTAGGCCTAGCGCAGTCTTGCCACAAGTGTTCCGATAGGCGGCAGATGCAGCAAAATACCAGATCTACCGTGAATGCCGAGAGAAGCTGATGTGAAAGCAGCCTAATCTGTGCACACCGATGACAGATTTTATCCAGGAATGAGCACTTTAAAATTAGTTATCAGTTCTAGTGGAGACAGTAGATTTTTCTGATATGATGTATTACAAAATTGTTTACTTTTATATGTACTGTCACTTTATGAAAAAAAAATATATGAAAATGTAACTAGATGCAGGCCAAAATGGCCTGGTTATGAACTGTTTAAGGAGCGCAATTGCTATGTTGAGCGCCCTAAAGGGGCTTTATATTTTGTCAAGACTTTACACAATTGCTATATTCCCTCTTGCAAACAATATTAAGCTATACACTGCTCAGATGCCGATGCCGTTCCAGCAATGACGGCACTGGCGTGACCTTGTTTTGTCACACGAGCCCTGCAGCCAATCCACAGGTGTTTCACTCTCACTTTCTTTGTACGAAACTGACACCTGGAATAAGTTACTGCTACTGCTGCTCACTGACCTCCTCCGAATGTCAATTATGTACAGAGGAATGAGTTAAGCGGCTGATTGGCTGCAGGGCTCATACAACTTAAGGTAAGGCATGTCCCAGGAAAGCCAGTGGAATCAGCGCTGGAATGGCAAAAGCAGTGTATTTCTGTACAGAGGGCTCAAAGGGGATATTTGCCATATTTCTCTTTTAAAGTGCAGTATAACAGCATTATTGTTATAAAGGGGCACTTAAGTTTTATTAATATAGATGCATTTTTTTTTGGTAAACTGACAAGTAAGGCATCTGGTAAGATTTAGGCTATATCTTTGGAAAAAGATTGTCTTACCATGTAGGAAGATCTTTTCGTATTTTGAATTTCTTGTCCCTCAATAACTCCACGTTGCATTCCGGGTGGCAGCAGCCTTTTAAAGTAGGCCTCCAACTGGTCATCAGAAAATTCTTCATCGTCTAATTCATCTGTTTAACAAGAGATCATTTACCTCATGTGAATGAAAGAAGAAACAAAACTAAAAGGCACAATACAACATTAGTGTGCAGCTCCAGCATCTAATGTCTAGTTCCAACTTATACAGTAGTTCCCACCATTAAGACACTGGTCAGCGTAATTGTAGGTGGTGACTGACAAACAGCCATCATATCAACTGGATGTTATGTGCTGTAACACAAGCTTCTACAGACAAAAGAATCAACCTCTGTTAAGGGTCGATGTCATGCTGCAATGCTCTGATGTGAATATAATATACATGGAAACACATTTTAGGTATGACTTCAGGACTGGTGAAACACAAGACAGTAAAATATTCAAATTTTTTTTTATATATAAGAATAATTGTTAGGATTAATCCCACAAAAATGAATAGATAAAGAGAAAACAAAAAGTTAAGTTTTCCGTCATAGTAGTGTTAAGTGACCAAGGCACATACTATGGTGAGGATATGGGTTCAGGGGGCTCAAGTACCCTGTGTTTAATATAGGCAGTGGTCAATGAGATTTTCTAGTTTCAGAAGATACATTTTGTCGTTTGTATTAACCCATTCCCAACAAAGCCAATTTACTTTTAATATACCGTAATAATCTTTATTGCTATAGCGCCAATATATTCCGCAGCACTTCACAATTCAGACGTTCATATTTAAACAATCATAAGAAACACTTATCAGAAAATACATTACAATACAATACAAAAAACAATACAATACAAAACATAATACAATAATTAGAGAAAAATAATGACAGCCCTGCTCATAGGTGCTTATAATCTAACAATGAGGCGATAGGTGACACAAAGTACAGGTGCTTAATTTACAATGATGGTATAGTCAACTTGAGGAGATGGGGAACAGATAGGAGCAGTATGAGTGGCCACAAACCATTATATGTGATCCACTTGAGACTAGTGGAGCGGATAGGCTATGTCTAAATGACTTTGACTAGTGATCATGACCGCCCTAAAAAGATGTGTTTTTAGGGAGGGCCTGAAGCTATGCAAGTTGTGGATACACCTAATTTCTTGGGGTAGTGCATTCCAGAGAATTGGTGCAGCTCAGGAGAAGTCTTGGAGTCAGGAGTGGGAGGTTCGGATTAATGCAGAAGGGAGTCTAAAATCACTTCCAGAGAGAAGAGAACGGGTGGGGTGATAGACAGAGAGGAGGGAGGAGATGTAGGGAGGTGCTGCGGTGTGAAGAGCTTTGTGGGTGACAACAAGCAGTTTAAATTGGATCTTAGGGTACCTTTACACGCGGCTACATTTCTAGGGTGGCTACAGGTAACTTACTGGTTGCAGTGAAATCATGGAGAGATTATTCCATTTGTACACAGCAACAAGATAGAACCTTGTCTCCATGATTTCACTGCAACCAGTAAGTTACCTGTAGCCACTCTAGAAATGTAGCCGCGTGTAAAGGTACCCTTATAGTGTATAGTCAGCCGATGCAATGACTGGCACAGAGAAACGTCCGAGTAACGGATAGCTAGATAGGTGATCCTGGCTGCTGCATTAAGTATGGACTGGAGAGGGGAGAGTCTAGTGTGGGGGAGGCCAATTAAAAGAGAATTACAATAGTCAAGGCGGGAGTGAATCAGGGCCACAGTGAGGGTTTTTGTGGTTTCCAAAGTGAGAAAGGGGCAAATTCTAGAGATGTTCTTCAAGTGCAAGCGGCAAGAGCGGGCGAGAGATTGTATATATGGGGTGAAGAAAAGATCAAAGTCAAACATAACACCCAGACAGCGAGCCTGCTGACTAGGCATTATTGTGGTGCCGCACACAGAGAGAGATGTCATATTTAGGGAGGTTCGTGGAGGGCGGAAGCAGAAGTAGTTCAGTTTTGGAAAGGTTACGTTTCAGCTACAGAGCGATTAGACAGTCATTGGTGTTCTTTATTAGAGCGGTAGTAAGGTCAGGGGAAGAAGTCTATAGTTGTGTGTCATCAGCATAAAGATGGTACTGAAAGCCAAATCTGCAGATGGTCTGTCCAGTTGAAGCCATGTAGATAGAGAAGAGGTCCAAGGAGTGAACCCTGAGGGAACACCAATAGTGAGAGGAAGAGGGGAGGAGGGAAGGAAGTGGAGCCAGCAAATGATACACTGAAAGAGCGGTCAGAAAGATGGGAAGAAAACAAGGAGAAAGCTATGTCCTTAATGCCAATGGAGTGCAGCATGGAGAGTAGGAGATGGTGGTCAACAGTGTCAAAGGCTGCAGAGAGATCAAGAAGAATAAGCAGAGAGTGGTCACCATTACTTTTGCTGTCAGACGGTCATTGGTCACTTTGGTGAGAGCAGTTTCTGTAGAATGTAGGGGGCGGAAACCAGACTGTAATGAATCTAGAAGAGAGTGAGAATGGGTCTAGAAGAGAGTGAGTGGAGAGGTAATGAGTGAGGCGGGAGTAGACCAGGCGCTCCAGGAGTTTAGAGATGAAGGGGAGATTGGAGACTGGTCTGTAGTTGTTTGTGCAGGATGGGTCGAAAGTAATGGAGTAATGATAGAGTGTTTGAAGGAAAAGGGAAGAATGCCAGAAGAGAGGGAGAGACTGAAGATTTTGGTTAGGCGAGTGGTGACCACCGGAGAGAGAGCCTGGAATAGGTGTGAGGTGATGGGGTCAGCGGTGCATGTGGTGGGATGAGAGGAGCCTGGAGACGACTTCTTCTGTGACTGGGTCGAATGTGGAGAGTGGGCCGGAAGAAATGTGGGCAGAGGTAGGGGTAACAGCAATTTGAGTCTGGGAGTTAATTTCCTGAATGATGTTTTCTATTTTCTCTGTGAAGTAAGAAGCCATATCATCAGCACAGAGGTCAATGATAGAGGCCTGAACTTTACAACTGAGCAGAGAGTGAAAAGTGTTAGAGTTTTTTTTGGATTGTTGGATAGTGAGGAGATCAGGGTGGTGACATAGGTTTGTTTGTCAACGTAAAGGGCAGAGTTATAAGTTCTCAGCATAAATTTATAGTGAATGAAGTGACCCGTCGCAGCGCATGACGTCATCGCGACTGCGACCGGCCGGTCGGTGACATGATCCGGGAAACAGCCGAGGACAGAGGACGGACGCGCTGGCTGCTGCAAGAAGACCCTGGAGGGTAAGATGTCTGCAGCAGCAGAAGGGGGGGGGGCCTCAGAACAGGGGGGTAGTGTGCCAGCAATAGGGGGCCCATATATACCGTATAATGCACTGCTCCTCCTGTCGCTGATTGACAGGGGGATGCAGTGCATATGTAATGAGCGGGCGCACGTGACGTGCGACCCGCTCCCGCTTCCCCCCCCCCCCCCTCCGCTAGGGGCCTTACATTAGGCCCCCCGGTTGTAAGGCCATATAATCGGGGGAGGCCTTACATTAGCAGGCCCCCCCCTTTACCCCCAGGCGGCCTTACAATCGGGGGGGCCTTACTTTCGGGGAAACACGGTAGTAGTATAGCAGTCATGATGTTATTCATTAAAATAGAATATCTACATACAAGTAGGATAAGTTCACTGACCTCTCCTTATACTTTTAATTTTACCCCAAGTGCCTAGCTCAGGATGAGCAACAGGGGAGAAGGGTTCTATTGTACCAGTCCCAGTATACAAGACACAGTGAAAATTTTGTGCAACTCACCAAAATGACAGATTCATAATACTATAGTAAAACACAAGTGCTGCCAAATGAGAAATTTGTAAATACAGGATCTTTTTAACTGCATGGCATAATTTCTTCTGCAAATTTTTCCTTAAAGCACCACTCCAAATGTGAAAAAAAACAAAAACAAAAACTGTAGTGATGCTTTCAATCCAAGTCCCCTGCTCTCGGTCTTGTACTCACCCTCCGTTTCAGCATTTTTTGGCATCGCCCAGTTCTGCAGTGCATTTTGTGATCGTAACTTCTGACTGGCCAGAAGCTACACCATAAATGCTCAATACATCTCCATGAGAATCAGAACAAGACCACACCGAGGCTATCAGGGTTGTATTGAGATTAGCACACTGCATAAAACACTGAAGGTACCGTCACACGCGGCAATATTGCTAGCAATTTCACTGGCAATTTGCTGGTTGCAGTGAAATCATGGAGACATGGTTCTATCTTGTTGCTGTGTACAAATGTAACAATGTGTCCATGATTTCACTGCAACCAGCAAATTGCCAGTGAAATTGCTAGCAATATTGCCGCGTGTGACGGTACCTTAAAGCAGCCAGAAAGTCACAAACTGTTGGAGACCGACCGGAGCGGCAGAGAAAACAGATGAAGAAAGAAAGACAACATTTATAGGTTATCCTCAGTGCCAAGATCTAATTGCAGATTATTTGCCTCATTTTTAATTCGGAGAATATGCAACCTATCTGCACAAAAAAAAAAAAAAGTGATAATAAGCCATGTCATGGTTACTAGTGATGCGTGAGTGGAATAGTCACTATTTGCTGCTCGTACGGATAGTACAGTAGCACTGGGGTCTTGGGGTCCTGGGTTCAATTCCCACCAAGGACACTAAGGACAACATCTGCAAGGAGTTTGTATGTTCTCCCCGTGTTTGCGTGGGTTTCCTCCGGGCACTCCGGTTTCCTCCCACATTGTAAAGACATACTGATAGGATGTTTAGATTGTGAGCTCCAAGAGAGACAGCATTACTGATGTATGTAAAGTGCTATGGAATTAATAGCGCTATATAAATGAAATATTATAATATTATTATTATTTGCAATACTTGTTACTCCGCGAGTAATGCTGTTGCTCGTGAGTGATGTGTCGATCGTGAATGATCTGACACAAATTGCCAGCACCCTTCAGTACACAAAGTGAGCTGGAACCTCAGAGAGAGAAGATTGAATGTTAGGCTCTCTGGGCGGTATAGCAAGGTGTTGTACGTAGTGGAAATACAAAAAATCCCACCCTCCTGCCCGTCCCCCAAAATGCTCGTTTCGTAGCCGGATATGTGTGGGTGGAGCCTATCACAAACTGACTAACATTATATTCACTATTCGGATGAATATGCAAGTATTAAAAACTAATCGCTACGAGTATAACGAATGTGAATATTTTGCTACTCACTTATCCCTAGTGGTTACCTAAATCTCTGGCAACTGTGAACTTAACCTAACTGTCTTACCATGGCTAAATCCAACAAGATGGGGGAGTGGCCTAGCCATGAAGGTGTGAAGACGTGTGAATCTGAGCTCCTGCTCCCGGGCACATAAACCAGCGATCTCAGACCATACAGCCTACCCAACAAAGGTGCCATGAGCCACAGAAGGACCGGAGGAGGCAGGGGACGTGGTACCTCATCCCCGGGGCCCTCAGATGCTAATATACACCGCTTTTTTTTTCTTTTTTCTAGGCAGAGAAGCTAATAAGTTTTGTTGTAACATCTCGACACAATTTTTCATGGTATTTGTTGCGGTGATTTTTGCACAATCTTTTGTACGTTTACTCTACTTAATGGTGGATGCAGACATGAGAGGAGGTTATTCCCAGATTCCTAATCATATCATAATAAATATTATATTTATTTATATATATATATATATATAAAAATACAGTATATACTCGTGTATAAGCCGGCCCGTGTATAAGCCGACCCCCCTACTTTTGCCCCAAAAATCTGGAAAAACCTATTGACTCGTGTATAAGCCGAGGGTGGACCCCAGCACAGGTATTCAGCCCCCAGCAGTGTGGTATACAGGCCTCCCCAGTGGTAGTATACAGCAGCCCCAGTGGTAGTATACAGCAGCCCCAGTGGTAGTATACAGCAGCCCCAGTGGTAGTATACAGCAGTCCCAGTGGTAGTATACAGCAGCCCCAGTGGTAGTATACAGCAGCCCCAGTGGTAGTATACAGCAGCCCCAGTGGTAGTATACAGCAGTCCCAGTGGTAGTATACAGCAGCCCCAGTGGTATATAGCAGGCCCCCAGGGGTACATATAGCAGCCCCCAGGGGGTCCCCAGCAGCCCCCTGGGGGTCCCCAGCAGCCCCCAAATGCTGGCACTCGCCCCCCCCTTGCAAGGGCCCCCCCCGCTTCTCTTACCATTCCGGACTTCTGATCCGCGCCGCTCCTCGGTGCTCCTCGCTGCTCCGTCCGTCCGTCTGCTACATCCGGGATCCCCGGCCGTCGCGCGATGACGTCATATGCCTGCGACGGCCGGAGATCCCGGATGTAGCAGACGGAGCACCGAGGAGCACCAAGGAGCGGCGCGGATCAGAAGTCCGGAATGGTAATATAACCATCGGGGGGGGGGGGCCTTACAAGGGGGGGGCGAGTGCCAGCATTTGGGGGCTATATGCACTGCTTCCCCCTGCCGCTGATTGACAGGGGGAAGCAGTGCATATTTAATGAGCGGCCCCACGTGACGGGGCCGCTCATACAGCAGCCCACCCCCCCCCGCCTCCTCCAGCCTCCACAGCCCCGGACACAGCCCCCACCCGTATTGACTCGTGTATAAGCCGAGGGGGAGACTTTTCAGCCCAAATTTTGGGCTGAAAAACTCTGCTTATACACGAGTATATGCGGTATATTATATATATATATATATATATATATATATATATATATAAAAATTCTAAGCAGAGAAGCTAATATTTTTTGTCGCAATATCTTGACACATCAGCACTTATTAAATACCTCAAAAGTAATAATTTATGTTACTTTCTGTATAAATCACCATTTGTTACTGTATTGGTTACCCATTGTATTGATGTGAATAAGTTTTTATGAATTTTCTAAAATAAAGATTAATTTATGCAGAAATACAGTTTTTCTTTCTGATTTTATGTAATTGCTGTATGCAGTTTAACTTTCCATGAAATATGAGGATATGGATAATTTTATCTTTTGTATAGCGTTATCCTTCTGTGAGCTTAAACATTCTTTAATAAATCCAACAAGATAGGGCTCCACATCGACTCCAATACGCTGAAACATAATAACTAGTTTCACATACAACACTAACATGTTTTTAGATTTTTTTTTATTTTATTTTGACTGGAAATTATAAAAAACAACAAAGTAAAAAAAAAAATACAGAGAATACAGAAAAGAAAATACATTACCTGAAGAACTGACATCTAAGCTCGCAATAGATATTAATTTTTCATTTTCTAAGAAACTTGCTGCAGATGAACTTAGCTTTACAGCAGGAATATTGTGCTTTTTTATCTCTGTACCATGGAATAAATTATCAGCACTAGAAACCTGGAAGTAGATTACACTGATTAGTTGCTACTATTTAGGGACATTAAAATCATGATCAAAGAATTACTAAATCAACATTACAAAGTTTACCTCACAAGTGACATATGCTATAGAAATACAAGAGCGCATACTAAACTAACAGAAAAACCGTACCCAGTCACTTTGGCCTTCAGTACGAAAGTCACACATAAAACCTAAGGGAAAAAACATAAGAATGAGCATAAAATACCATTTATAATCTATAAAGGTTATTCTATAGCATGTAAAGTGCCACAGCAGGCTTCAGTTTATTTTGCTGGAACATATGTTTAGACATTTAAAAAGTAAAGTTTTAGATACCATTTCTTTGAGGTTGCTTCTCTTGCACTTTATGTTCTGGCAATTCATTTCTCTGCAAGGGAGTTTTAACGTTGCTTGCTTCAACACACTTCAATACATTCAAGTCTCCTCTATTGAAAAAAAGAAAATATATAGTTTAATTGCAAGGATTGGCAGAAATAACTGTCAGTAGATTTAAAAGGAACCCGTCAGGTCCTCTATGCCATCCAAACAGCAGCAGCCACATCTGTATGACAAAGTTGCCTGCCTAAACAGCCCTGTATAAATGTTACTAATTTGACTCAATTAGAAGAAAAATCAAAAAAAGAAAGGATGTACAACCTCGGCTATCCTTACGCTAATTAGGGCATTGACTAGTTGGCCTCTGTCCATGTAATCACACCCCTTGTTGGTATAACATGATTTACAACAGCCGTCTTCAGAGGGGCGCACTGCACATTATTGGAAGTGCAAAAGCTGCTCTTCTGCCCCAAAATCTGCCCCAAATCTGTAAGGGAACGAAAACCCACATTGGTACAGCACTTCTGAACTATCAGACTTTGCTGGCTTCAGAACAGACATGCAGATTTTGATGCAGATTGTCAAAATCTGCTTCAAAAGTAGTATCATGCAACACACCGTGGTCATGGGGACTTACAACGATATGGTGGGGTCACGTTCACATAAAGCATCCCTCATATGCTGCGAAGCAGGCAGTAGTGAGAGTGTGACATGTCAAACATTACTGCAGTTCACCTGCGGGGGGGGGGTTCACTTAGGGGCTATCCCGCAAGTTTGAACTGTGCTGCACTCAGATGTCACCGCTCCTCACACACGCTGTCTCAAGATACCGGTGAGATCTCGTCCTCACAGACCTTTAAGTGCCACCCTTCAAGCTTCTGACGGGAATTCCTCTTTCCATTCTCTCATAGCAAGCGGTATTTTTGGTAGCACTCACTTCTCTCCTAAGAGTCTCGAAACTTACAGCATTTTCCTGTACACCGCCATCTCTGGTCTTCCACCTGGGCAAGGTTATTTCCTACGTCCGGTCCCATCTTTTATACCGAGGTGGTGTTGTCTTTCCACCTGACTGAGGACATTGCTTACCATCATTGTACCCAGCATTTGTTCATCAGGTCAGCACAGTTTGTCATGTGCGGGACCTCATCAGAGCCCTATTTGTGTAGAGGACAGCACCTCAGTAGGTTGGGCTCGCTTTCTCGCTCTCTTCCTTCTTCCGGAGTGGAAATGTACAGGCTTGCCAGCCTCTAAGACTCCTCGAGAACCCGCCTCTTCCAGCTGGTAGCAACATACATCCTATTTTGGCCGTAAGGGCCTCCTGGACTGTTAAGCACCAGGCGTCATCTCCACAGGTGTGTGACGCAGCCACAGGATACAGCCTACAAGCTATTCTACGGCACTATAGTGTTCTCACTCAATCCCCGGTAGCAGCAAGTCTAGGTAGAAGTGTCCTCCAGGTGGCAGTAGCCCACCTGTAGGTGCATAGTTATTCTCAGACTTTGTTCAGTGTTAATGGATCCATTGCTTTTCCCACCCAGGGACTGCTTTGGGACGTCCCATGGTCCTGTGTCCCCCAATGAGGCAAAGGAGAAAAGGAGAATTTTGTGTACTCACCGTAAAGTCCTTTTCTCTTAGCCTCTAATTGGGGGACACCGCACCCACTGTGTTGCCCATTCGAGCCTTTGCTACTGTATTCAGGTTACATTTATGTATATTTGCCTGTTTACTTCACATGCCTCGTTGTACTGTTTTTACTCTGTTAACTCTCCTATTGCTTTAGCACAAAACTGGTGAGGTAGTGCCTGATCCAGGGGTGTATACTGCAGAGGAGGAGCCACTGTAACTCTTTTGCAGATTCTGCTTAGTGTCACCCTTTTGCAGATTCTGCTTAGTGTCACCTCCTAGTGGACAGCAGCATAACACCCACGGTCCTGTGTCCCCCAATTAGAGGCTAAGAGAAAAGGAATTTACGGTGAGTACTCACAATTCTCCTTTTTTTCTTGGGAGGGGACTCCGGAAACCTGTTTTATTGACTTTTATACTTTTTGTACTAACATGTATGCTAATATGTGATTTGGCTTTGCTTGTAGAGATAACCGTCCGAAAAAATACTGATTGTGCCTGTTTATAAAGCATTGCAAAAGGTACCTATTGGAGTCATTATGGGATAATTTGACATCCAAATATGGGTACATTGTGTATAATTTATTGTTTATGTACATAGAACAATTGGCTCACCCTTTTATGATTATAGGGGAACATTATCCTGAGATGTGTATATTTAAATGGAGATGTATTCTCATGTACATTGTCTTGTTTTCTATTAGTTGTCAAACCTGAAGAAGGCCATATGGTCGAAATGTTGTATGACACCTTTTGCCCGATTGCTCCCAAAATAAAAGTACTGCTTAATCACGTTGATTCAGAAGTCTTTTTTTAATTTTTGGTGTGCCAGATTCATGCAGTGCATGGTGTCCCACAATATGGGGGATGCAGTCACTGATCTTTCCCCCCATATCCTGTGCCTACTTCAGCATTTATTTGGATTTCGTTAGTTTTTGTTTAAAAAAATAAATAAATAAAAACACAAGTAAAAAATTGCACCTGTATGTGTTCTATTCAGGAATGTTTATTATTCACTATATTTATTTACCAATTTTCCTTTATGATCCAAACATTACCATATATAGTTAGTTGTTTGACATTTTGTTCCATAGCAGCAATTTCTTTTTCTATGTGCTGCATAGTAGGATTTTTTCCAAATTTTAATTGTCAATTGATATCACGCGTCAGACCTGTTTGAGCCTTCAGTATATAAAATATATACCATTTGCAAAATGGCGTCGGTTTATTGCAATTCATCTTACGAGATCGGGAATCTGGAACCTAGTCACTCCATTTAAGGGTACGATACGGTATAATGTGTGGGATCTTCAAGGAACTTTGGGAAAACTGAAGTTAGATATGTTGGTCAGACAGAAAAAAAAGAGGACGCTATAATAGAGACGATCTTGGTTTACCTCTTATTGGGACGATTTATCTAATGATCAGAATTATGGGTAGACTTAGTAAGGATATGTGCACATCAGTCGTTTTGTGGGCTGCTTTTGGACGTTTTCCGTCGGCGTTTTCCGCTGAGTTTTATGTTAATTTATGTTAATCCTACCCTCCGGTTGGATTAACATGCTAGTCAATGGAGTTTAGAAAACGCTGTGTACATTACAACGTTTTTCTTCTGGTCGTTTTCAGTGAAATCTGGGTTTTTCCACCGGTTTCCAAATATAGAGCAAGTGACTTCTTTCCTCAGTTTTTCCAGCGGTTCCAGCTGATCAAGTGCACAAAAAACTCATTTTTAAAACCGCTCAGAAAAACCGCCGACAAAACCAAGCAAAAAACGAGCAAAAAACGAGGGACACCGCTGAGCACAGAAAACTCAGTTTCTGCCAGTGTCCACCGGTTCCCGGTCGGTCTGCAGAGATGCACAAACGTCTGATGTGCACATACCCTAACGGGGTGCGGGGGAGATGTAAGAGGTAATGTCTAACTCGGGGGTTACGTTAAATGTTGTATTAAACGTTATTTGGAAAATTTCAATAATACCATATAGTCTCTGACTCTAGGTGCTTATGACTAAGGAATCCTAATTCCGAAACGCATCATGCGTAGTCCTCATGGGCATGGACCATTTTGTTTTTTTAAATGTTCTGTATGAAGATTCAATGAAGGTAAATTTTTATCTTTTTTTATAAATAATATTTGAACAATCTGATTTTCACAACCTTTTCTTATAGTTCAGTGAAACCAATCTAGAACAAGTGAAATTCTTTGGACTTACAAATCATCTTTAAAGCTGAGGACAAACTTTTCAGGTTCTTTTCCTCTGGAATTACTCAAACTGGATGTACAGCTGGTTGGCAGCAGCAATTTTTCATTTTCTATATATGAAGTTTGAACATCAAAAGACCTGTGAACAAAAGGGTCATAAATTCAGCTCGGTGCATCTGGAAAGTATAACTAATAAGATACAACAAAACCATCAGCCTAATACTACAGTAATTTTTGAAATTTGGAGAAAATTGTGGATGGCATAATCCGGATATGACCAAATATACATATACTTTTTTTGTATCATAGATATACCCAAAACTCAATATTTTTAACACTTAACACAGAAAATAATGGGACTAAAAATGACACTGTCTCCTATATTAGTTCTACGTTCTTTGGGAAATTAAGTTTTTCCAAAGAGACAAAGGTTTATCATATCCCATATAATCTCGACATCTAAAATTCTCATAGCCTCATGTTGGAGACTCCCAGAACCACCCACCATAGCTGACCTTGTGGAAAGGTACATGGCAACAAAATAGAACAATGAGTCCATGATTTCACTGCAACCAGCAAATTGCAAATGAAATTGCATTCAATGTTGCGACGTGCAACGGTACGGTACCCTTAAGGCCCAGTTACACACACAGATAATTGTGAAGAGATTGTTCGCAGATCTCTGGTTACAGTGAAATCATGGACACATTGTTATATTTTGTGGGCGTGTACAAATGGAACAATGTGTCCATGATTTCACTGCAACCAGAGATCTGCGAACAATCTCTGCACAATTATCTGTGTGTGTAACTGGGCCTTTACTGTCACTGACAGTTGCAGCCTGCTCTCGCTCTGCATAGAGGCTTGTCTATGTACAGCATGGGTGGGGAACCTCAGGTCCCAGGCCTCGATGACTTTTTTGCAGCCCCCGGGCAGATTCCTAGGGACCACAGTGCTCAGGCTGGCAGACGCGTTTTGCCGACTGTCTGCCCTTTCAATCCAGCTCTCCAGTGATCTCTATGCCCCAGCCTCAGCCTCCCCAGTGTGGTATATGCCCCCACCCTAGCCTCGCCTGTGATGTCTAAAGCTCTAGCAAACCTGGAAAAGCAGTTGAGAAGCAACATGACCAATATCATCCATGCCAAAGAGAAGCAGCTCCAGCCACCACAGTAGGAGAGAGTTGATTGGTTAACCAAATATAGCAGGTAATTTTCAAGTTGATAATTTTGTACAGTCCGCAAAGGATTGTAAAAATTTCCAAATGGCCTTTGCAGAAAAATGGTTCCCTGCCCCTGATGTACAGCGATGTAGCAGTGCTGCCATTATTCTTTTTTGGACTACATCAGACTGAGGATTGTTTTTTAGAATAAAGATGGAGTCTCTAAATGGTTTTTTTTTGTTTTATTTCGAATAAAAAAAAATGTCTGTGTTGTGGTTTATTTTAACACTTTACTAGAAATTCATGGTGGTCATGTCTAATATTGGTGTGACCCCATGAATTTCGGGCGTAGGGCCAGCTGATAATGGGGTTAGGCCCAGCTTTGTATTATTACCCAGTGAGCCACCCGGCACCAGTACATTTAGGAACTGCATCTTTATTAACCCCTCGACCCTCATCTCTGTACTGAACAATCTCGGCTCTGCATCATCAGAGACCAAGGGGACGAACCTTGGACCCTGAAGTAGAGCCCGAAGCGCTGCGGCATCGTAAGGGAAGGTGGCTCAGGTCACCTGAGGATAGCTCAGGTCATGCCACCTGAACTGTCCTTGTGTCTCCCCGATTACAATGCCACAGATTGCGTTCCTTTACGCCAATTAGGCACTGAGCGGTCATAAGATTGCACCAAAAGACATGAAATCCGCGGCAAAAAGTCAGTTTTTGTGATTTTTTTGGCCCTGGAGATGAAGATGAACACCTTGTACACAGTGCATGCAGTTTCAGGCCTAAATTGCACCAAAAAGCATGAAATCGGCAGCAAAAGCAATGCAGACTTTGCCGCGGATTTCACGCTTTTTGGTGTAATTTTGACCTAAAGCCTAGGTGTTCATCTTCATTTCCTGGGCCAAAAAAAATGTGGAATGAGGAAAAAAATTGGTGCAATAAATCCAATCCAATATTATAAAACTTAATATTTATTAATTAAATTAAGAGAAGAAAAAAAAAAAAAAAAAAAAAAAGATTAAAATGTATTAAGAAGCAAAAAGTTGTCCAATAACTATTTTAGGCTGGTTTCACACTGGAGTTTGTGTGCTTTGTGCTAGCATCCGTCTCTCCAGGCATGCGGAACCACCATGCGTCGCTATACGCAGGGACATGCGTAGGCATCAGTTTGTATGCGCATCTGTCCCTGTGCATCATTTTCATGTGTCCGCCGAATGCATCATGTTGTGTTTCTGCGGAGCATGAGGCTGCATGTAAAATCCTGATGTGCCACGCAGCACGGAAACATGCCTACGGATGCATGCGGATGAGACAGATGCGTCACCATTGGAAAAAAAAATTCCCTGTCTCTCTCACACATTGGGCTTACCAGTCTCCCGCAGCTACTTCTGGGGCGCCCATTAAGCTACTTACATATTCACCGCAATGTCTGGCACGTTCAAACTCAGAGCCTCTGTGATTGAGGAAACGCAGTCTGACTGCAACAACCAATGTGGACAGTGATTGTGCTTGGTTGCCGTACATAGTGTATGGCAACTAACCTGCCGTCATAGGGTGTTAAAATAAATTTAAAAAGCGCATGGGGCTTCGCAGTATTTCTCAGTCGACCCCAATGAAAGCGGATAGCTGCAAGCTGCCACCCTCAGCAGGGTAATTTTACCTTGGCCAGCATAGAAAAAAAAAAAAATGTGTGGGCTCCACCCTATTTTTTACTTACCAGCCAAGGTAAAACTAGGCACCTGAGGGCTGGTATTCTAAAGAATAGCAGCTCGCAGCTGCCCTTGAGAATGGCGCAGTCATTAGAAGCACCATTTCCAGGAGCTTTACCAGGCTCTCCAGTGGCCCTGGTTGTGGGTTGCACGCTGGGTAATAAGGGGTTAATACCAGCTTTGTTTTACCCGCTAGTATTAAGCCTTGAGATTCTTCTTTTTTTTTTATATCAACTATAATGTTTATTGGTGTTTTCAATATACAGAAGGGAAAACAGAACATTAGGACAAGTCAAGACATTACGTTACACTTAAAGGTAGTAAATTGAATTTCTGGGTTATTGCATTGTTGACACAAAGCCCCCAAGGGGCCCCATGCCCAAACTAGAGTCCTCCTCTCATATCCACGAGGGTGTTTAGGGACATCCCCGGAGGGGCAATCCAAATCCAGTATAAATTCCCTTAGAGGAACATCCAGGCAAGGAGAGACAAAGGCAACAATCACCATCCCTCTATAACTACCATATAACAAACAGAAAAACAAGATAATAACAAGGAGAACCAAGAAGGAGAGAAAAGGTGGGGGAATAGGGAAAAAGGGAAGAGAAAAAGAAAAAGGGAAGGAAGAAGGAAGGGAAAAGGGGTAGGGGAGCAGAACCCCCTAGGACCAAGAGAAGCCCTGCATCTTTATATACCATCTTGTGCAGCAAAGTAGTCCCATGGGGCCCAGACCTGATTAAATTGGTCCACTCTGGCCGCCATCAAGGCTGTCAGGTATTCCATCCTTCTAACATCAGATAACCTGGTAAACAGATCTTTAAGAGAGGGTGATTCCAGTCTCCTCCAGAACAGGGCAATCAGGCATCTAGCCGCAGTGTGAATATGCAGAAGAAACTTAGAGGCCAGCTTGCCCACCCATCCAGTATGCGTGTTAAGAAGGTACACCAATGGGCAAGGTTATAAACTTGACTCAATTCAATCATGAGATACTCGGCAATCCTGTTCCTCTCCCTCTTTCCGTCCTCCCCTGATCCCTCTTTTAGCTTTGGTTCTTACTCTTGTTTTCTTAACCCTAATGGTTATCTGAGATTTTATGAGTAGCTTGGCTAATTAGCCACATAGACTGTGATAGTTATTAGTCTAGAGTTCGAATATGCCTATAGATAACTTGGATGTTCTATAAGTAAGACAGGATAGTATATTTCATTATGTTAAAAGACATTGCTAGTAGAACAACCATATATTGACTTTCATACCCTGTGAAATATATCTGTAATTTGAAGATGACCTGTTTATGTTGAAAAAGAATAAAATGTGATTTACAAAAAAAAAAAAAAAAAGAAGGTACACCAATGGGTCCAGCTCCATTTCAACATAGAGACCTTATCATAAAGGTTCTCTAACAGATGTCCAGAAACCCTTAAGCCTCGGACATGAAGATATGGAGCAGATTGCCCACCTCCAAACTACACCTCCAGCATGTGTCATGGAGAAGGGGATTTAGTTTATGGAGGAACTCAGGGGTATGGTACCAGAAAATCATGAGTTTGTATTGATTTTCCTTATATAACGTGCAAATGGAGGTCTTGGCTGCTCTGTCCCAAATATATTGCCACGTCTGGAGGGAGATCTGCCTACCCAGTAAGGCATCCCATCTCTTCATATATGGGAAGCTCTCAACACCTCCATTTTTAGAAGAAGCAAGGAGTTGGTAGATCTCTGAGATCAAACCTTTAGTATTTGTTCCCCTCCTACATATTTTTTCAAATTCTGATGGGACCGAAACTCCTGAAGTACCATATAGTGATGTTGCATAATCCCAAATTTGAAGGTACTTGTAGAATTCCTTATTAGATAAGGGGGGGGATAGTTTACAAGTAGTCAAAGGGTTGGATTCCATAGTCCTTCTATCGATGTCCGCAAACCTAAAGAGGCCCGCGGACAGCCATGGATGAACCATGGCTAGTTCCAGCCCGCTAGAGAGGAGGGGATGGTATATAAATGAGACCATTGGCGATGCTGGGGAGGCCAGGGTAAATCTCCTTTGACAAAACTTTCAAACATCCCAAGTTGCCGGCATAGGGCCTAATAATGGGGTTTGTGGATCTACCTGGGCTGGCGGCCATAGTAGAGAGTTGGGGTGAACAGGTGCTAGTCATAATTTTTCGATCTCTGTCCACTTATTATAGGCCCACAAAGATGACCAAGAAGGTATTCTACGGAGGTGTGAGGCCCAGTAGTACCTCACAACATCCGGAACCGAAAGACCACCTCGAAACCTGTGTGTCGTCATAACATCTTTTGCTATCCTGTGTCTTTTGTTGTTCCATACGAATTTCATGATGGCCGTCTGGAGGGACTTAAGGTCTCCCAAAGGGACCACCACTGGTAGTACAGAAGCTTGGGGATTAGCGTCATCTTCAGCGCGGCCACCCTACCCAGCCATGATAAAGACAATGGTGCCCATTTGAAAAGTAGGGCCCTCAACTCTTTGAAGAGAGGGGGGAAGTTATATTTGTATTGGGTGTCAAAGGAGGCTGAAATATTAACCCCTAGGTACTTTATGGTGTCCAGCTGCTCATCTAAATTTAAAATTCAAAATCAGATGGTCCAAAACGTCAGGTGGTATATTGATGGGTAGAGCTTCTGTCTTACTCCGATTCACCTTATAGCCCGAGAGGGAACTATATGGTTTTAAAGAGGACATCAAATTAGGGAGGGAGACGTGGAGGTTCGTCAAGGTGAGGAGGACATCATCAGCAAAAAGAGATATTTTGAATTCCTTAGTGTCACTCCTGAAATATCTCCGTTATTGCGGATGTCAGCGGCTAGTGGCTCAATGCACAGGGCGAAGAGGAGGGGGGATAGCGGGCAACCCTGTCTTGTTCCGTTAGAAATAGGGAAAGAGGGGATGTAATATAGGGAAGTTTGATGTACGCCGTAGGGGATCTACAGAGAGCTCTTATTGCACTGGGGAATCTCCCCGAGAAGCCGAAAGACCGAAGGCAGGCAAATAAGAAAAACCAATCCAAGAGATCAAAGGCCTTTTCAGCATCTAAGCTTAACGCTAGCATCTGTTGGCCTCTCCGATTGACCACGTCTACCAAGTCAATAACACGCCTCGTATTGTCTCCGCCTTGCCCCTGAGATTCTTCTTAATGTCAGGCCAAGTTAGACCCGGTCATTAAGAACCTCAAATGAAGGGTTAAAACAGACAACACAGAGAAAAATTAATTTATTAGAAATAAAAACAGACCCAGTTAGAGACGCCATCTTTATTAGTCCCTCCCCACCCATCCAAGGTCCTAGTCTTCTCTCCATGAATACATGAAGCACTGCTACATCACGGACCATGGGGAGGAAGAACACTTCAGCTCCCCGTGGTCTCTGATCACTAAATGAGCAAGCAGAGACTGTGGCATGGTAAGTGGTTAAGTCACCGAGGACACCTTTACCATAGTAACCGAACGAGCGGCTACTATAGCAACGGTGACCTCGGATCACCGCAGTTAACTCCCTGCTTACTGCACCGCTATTCCTGCGGCTCATTCAGGAGAGAAAGGGAGAAAGACTAAATTACTTACCGGTAATTGTGTTTTATGGTGTCCATGACAGCACCCACTTGAGGGGATCTGCCCACAGGGACAGGAAACCTACAGATAAAAAGGATGGGGGGGGGGGGTCTCCCTCACTTCCTCAGTTGGTTTACAGAGCATGAGAGGAACAGCCAAAATTAAGATAATCTCCATGATAATTAATAAATGTGTATATACGGCGGGATCAGGATATCGTGGGATTTCAGTATGGGACGCATGAGGAAAAGATGGCACTTTATGCAGATTATACGCTCATGTTTTTGGAAATGCGGGCAGCTCTTTGAGAGCAGTTATGAGGGTGCTGGATGCTTACGGTGCTGCGTCAGGAATTTTCAAAAAACAGAAGTAATCAATGTTGCTCCCACTGGACCGGGTAACGGCTGTAGAAATTGATCCATTGATTCCGATACGAGTAGTCAGGGAATTTTGTAATCTTGGAATTCAAATATTGGATAATACAGATGATTGTGAGAAATTAAATTTAAATCCCCTGTTGAGTTAATTTAGGCAGAATATTGAGACTTGGGGCAGACTATACCTCTCAGTGGCAGGAAAGGTGAACGTGCTAAAAATGATCATTATGCCCCAACTCCTCTATGTCTTATGGTACCTTTACACGCCGCGACGGCAGGCTGGATACATCGCGCTACTTTGCGTGCACGAGCACGCTCAAACGGCTACAAACGGTCAACGCACCCTCTTTACACGGCGCGACAAGGTGCGCTACGCCACGCTACATCTATAGCTAGCTACATCGCCGGGTGTCTCAAGTAGCCAGCTGTAGCGTAGCGTACCATGTTTACACACCGCTCCAACAAGCTACTATGGGCGGACCCGGTGCAGCAGGGATAGCACATAGGCGTGCAACAATCTTGGATTACGAGCCGTCCGTATGATGATAGGACAGCGCAATATCATCAGGATTGGCCAGGCATCGCAGGAGGCTGGTTAATAGAGCACGCTCGAGTAATTGTGTAGTGTGACTGGTCAGCTCCTTAAATATCCCGCCCTATGCTGCGACTACCAATCATAAAGCAGGAGCGACCTCCAATGATCGCAGATGGGGCGCGGTAACATGGCGACTGTGTCACGCCTTAGATACATGGCAGCCACATCGCCGGGTGTCCAGAGTTGCCTTCCGTTGCTTCTTTACACGCCGATACAGCTCGCTACAATCGGCGATGTTGCCTTAAGTTTATGAGCAGAGCCCATAAACAGATGTATCTGTCGCCGGCTGTAGCGTCGCCTCTTCAGACGCCGCTACTACAGGCGATATGGACGCTACAAGCTACAATTGTAGCTTGTAGCGCGATGTATCCAGCCTGCCGTCGCGGCGTGTAAAGGTACCATTAGGCTACTTTCACATTACGATTTTGAAGGGAGCCGATGCTGTCCGATAAATTCGGACAGCATTGGCTCCCTTCTGATGCCTGGAATCGGATGCCAAATAGGCATCCGATTCTGGCATTAAATCGTAGCCTCCGGGCAAAAAAAAAAAAAAAAAAAAAAAAAAAAAAAAAAAAAAAAAAAAATTTATGCTCTCCTCTCCCCGAGCCCCCGCCGTTTTCCTGCAGGCTCCCGGTGGCTTCCGCAGGCTCCCGATGTCTGTAGAGGTCTTCTACTGCAGTACAGGACCTGCGGTGATGTCACAGTCACGTGACTGCAGGTTCCACCATGGTAACCCACGGTCACATGACTGACATCACCGCAGGTCCTGTACAGCAGAAGACCTCTGCAGACACCGGGAGCCTGCGGAAGCCACCGGGAGCCTGCAGGAAGACGGCGGGGGCTCGGGGAGAGGGGAGCATAAACTTTTTTTTTTTTTTTTTTAACCCTTGTGCTCCCAGTTAGGAGCATTTTTACTGTACTGAGCATGCTCAGTACAGTAAAATCGGGTCCGAGGAGACATCAGATGTTTCCTCGGACCCTTCTCCATAGGGCCCCATGTTAAATTGATCGGGTCGTATCGGATGTGCACTAAATGCAATCCGATTTGGTCCGATCCGATTCTGTCAGATTTTATTTTCGATGCAAAAATCGGAGCAGGCTCCGATTTTTGCACCGATAAAAAAAAAATCGGACAGAATCGGATCGGACCAAATCGGATGGCATTTAGTGCACATCCGATTCGGTCCGATGCCCATAGGGCTGCATGGGGCCCAAAATCGGTCCGATGCTGTCCGATTTTTATCGGACAGCATCGGAACTGATAAAATCGTAGTGTGAAAACAGCCTTACATAACGCTTCAGTGTGGTTGCCACAAAACAGGTTCTATAGAATCAACTCAATCTTCAGGGTTTTGATCTGGAAGGGAATTCTGGCACGCATCAAACTAGAGTATCTGCAGCATGTCAAGGAAGATGAAGGGGGGGGGGGGGTCTGGCGGTCCCCAATATATGGGTCTACTATATTACATCCCAGGGACAACATCTGGCGGGATGGGGGACCCAGCTTTTGACAGCTCAGTAGATACGGTCTTTAGGCATATGGTAAGGAGTGGTCTATTGTTGGCTAGCGTGGATGCAGGTAAACTTCGGCTTAATTTCTGGAAATTCCCCATGATAGTGACGATCTGGAAGGTGTGGCAGAAAATTAAACAGTGGAGGCAGGTTACTTATTTAACCAGATATACCTCCATTTGCCATGACCCCAGATTGACCGAGTTGTTGCAACTGCGGAATTTTGTTCAGTGGAGGAGGATCAGGATATGGTATGTTTCGCAGCTGCTGAATGGCACCACGCTCAAATCATTCGAAGAGTTAGGGAAGGAATTTCCCCTAGAGCGCACAATGTTCTACCAATATCAGCAGGTGCGACATGCATTTCTCATGCAAAATAGACGGTCACAGATATGGGGTCCAGGCAAATAGCATACTACTTGTTATCGGGTCACAGAGGCACCAGGGGGCTTATCTCCTTGCTGTACCAGGGACTGCTAGAGATTTTCCTGGTCCGAAGACATGGGGTCTAGATCAGACAAACAATGGGTAGACATTCTGCAATATATCCCCAAGATCTCCATGAGTTAATCCAGACAAATGTCACAACTGTTCACTGTACACAGAGTGTACAGGACCCCTGTATGGATGTGTAGAGCGGGATTGAGGGAGAACTCGGATAGTCCTCAACGTGGGATGGAGGAAGCGGATGTTGTCCATATGGCTCTGGTCCTGCTCTCGATGGCAAGCCTTCTGGATAGTTGTTTTAAATCTCATACAAGGTGTGATGGGTGTAAATGTGACCCGAGACCCACTGACGTGCATTTTGAGACATGTAGGAGATCTGATGACGGATGAATGGGGAAAGCTGGCAGTCATGAGAATGCTGTATATTGCATAAGATAATCACCCTACATTGGCTTGATGAGAATCCCCCGACGAGCAAATAATTTGTACATAAAGTCAACTTTATTATTCTCATGGAACGAACATCTACACTAAATGGGGCAAGATAAGTCTGTATGAAAACGTTTGGGGGAGTTGGCTAGATTACCCAGGGCTGGCATCCTTTGATTTATTAAGAGACAGAGTATTGGGACTGTAATACAAAAGAAGTAAGGGGAGGAATGTACAGAATCGGAAGTGATTTGATTAACCTGGATCCTTATACCTTAGTGTTGATGTGTTGGGTTGGGGGAGGGAGTGTGGGTTGGGAGCTGGTTTGCTCCATCTCTGTTGGGGTTGTTTTTGAAAATTGTGAATTTCTAGCATTATATACTACTATGTCGTGGACTCCATAAAACACAATTACCGGTAATTAATTTAGTTTTTTTCTTCTCGCCACAATAGCACCCACTTGAGAGACTTTCAGAGAACCATCAACTGGGAGGGACCAGCGTTATGAGCACAGATCTCCCGAAAACCAAATCGGAGTCTGAAGACAAGTCAAGTCTATAGTGGTTGTGAGAGGTAGATGGTGAAGACCTGGTCACTGCTTTACATATCAGATGAATCAAGATGTCCGTTATCTCAGCCTAGGATAGTATGGGTTGACACTGTTGTACCCTCGGGCTGCAGGGCAGCTTGAACTTGTTTGGATATTAGTCGAGGTTCTTTATCCACCATCCGCACAATCTTGCGTTGAAATCGCTCGTCAATTTTTCTTTTCCGTCCACATCTAGGGAGGTTAGGCCACATGGCCATGGGCTTTTAACTTCTTGATAACACTACCCACACAGTAGACACAGGAACATTCAGGTCTTTGGAGATGGACTTGTAGCCTTGAGATTGCTCATGCTTCCTCACAATTTGGTTTCTCAAGTCCTCAGACAGTGCTTTGGTCTTCTTTCTTTTCTCTATGCTCAATGTGGTACACACAAGGACACACGACAGAGGTTGAGTCAACTTTAATCCATGTCAACTGGCTGCAAGTGTGATTTAGTTATTGCCAATACCTGTTAGGTGCCACAGGTAAGTTACAGGTGCTGTTAATTACACAAATTAGAGAAGCATCACATGATTTTTCTAACAGTGCCAATACTTTTGTCCACCCCCTATTTTATGTTCGGTGTGGATTTATATCCAATTTGGCTTCAGGACAATTTTTTTTGTGTTTTTTTTTCATTGAAGACAAATTAAATGAAGATAATAATACCAAAGAATTTGTGATTGCAATCATTTTCAGGAAGAAACTGAGTATTATCTGACAGAATTGCAGGGGTGTCAATACTTTTGGCCACAACTGTACATATATATGAATATATGTAAAAAAGACCTCTATGCTCCCCTGTCCGGGATCCACCGATGGCTCCAGCAAGCTGCGGTGTGACTCCAGGACCTGTCGTGATGTCACCTCCCGATCAGCTGATCGGGTCATATGACCGGTTACCACGGTAACTGTGGTCATGTGACCCGATGACGCTGCCGGGTTGTGATGTCACGACAGGTCCTGTAGTCACACCGCAGCTTGCTGTAGCCATCGGTGGATCCCGGACAGGTGAGCATAGAGATTTTATTATTTTTAACCCTTTCTTTTACTAAATTTCACTTCCGCAATGTATGTATATATATTGCGGAAGTGAAAGGGCACAGCACAGCGCTTCCTGTGTCTGGACACGTGATAATCACAGACCCGGACTCAGAAAAGGTCACCTCCTGTGGTGTCCGTTCCTGTCTGTGGGGTCCTACAAAAAGTAGGATCCCACAGATAGGAAAAAAAAACGCAATGTGAACCCAGCCTATATAGTGTAGTATTGATCCCCTAACATCTAGTGTGTGGAATCTCTGCTCATGTGTAGAGGGGTTAGCAAAAAAGGAGGGAAGAAAAATTTCCTGACTTGTATGAAACTTGATAACGACTTTTGGGAGGTAGGCAGGGTCAGTTTTCAACACTATTGTGTCTAGAAATATTGACAAAGAGAGGATTTTTTTGAGATCCGATTTGTGTCCGAAGCCTGCATGTCAGTAACTCTTCTAGCTGAAGTTAATGTAACTAACAAAGCAGTTTTCAGTGATAGGCATTTTAGAGAGGCCAATTCTAAGGGTTCAAATGGGGGACCTGTCAGGACATCGAGGACAAGGTTTAAGTCCCAAGGGGGTAAACGAGCTATGTAGACAGGGTTGCTACGCTCACATGATGTAATGAACCATGTAACCCATCTATCCCCAGCAATGTTATAGCTGTATAAGGCACCCAGAGCTGATATCTGAACCCTCAGAGTGCTAACCGATAGGCTTACCCCTTGGCCTTTCTGCAGAAACTCTAGGACTGTGGGTATTGGTACTTCATTGGAAAAGGGGGCAGTAAGAATTCCAGGAATTTACTCCACACTCCACTATATATCCTGGTTGTGGTTTCTTTCCTACTTAGGAGTAGAGTGTTAATCAGGCTTTCAGAAAAACCTCTTAACCTCAGTAACAGCCTCTTAAGTTCCATGCCATCAAGTGGAGACCCCTCACTTGAGGATGACAGAATGGACCCTGAGAGAGCAGGCTTGGTTCTGAAGTGAGGATCCAAGGGTGAGATATGGACATGGCTCTGAGCTATGAAAACCTAGGTCTCCTGGGCCAGAAAGGAACGATGAGGATTACACTCGCTCCTTCCTCCCGGATCTTCCTGATGACTAATGAAAGTGAGCTCATTGGAGGAAACGCATAAGCCAGATGTAATTTCCAGGGAAATTGAAGAGAGTCGATCATCTCGGGCTCATCTGTCTTGTTCAGAGAGGTAAATCTCTTGACCTGTCTCTGTTGGCTCTGGTAGCGAACAGGTGTATCTCTGGGAACCCTGAGAAGAATCTCATGGCCATATAAATTGGGTGGGGAACGCAACGTAAGTTATATAGCCACGAGACATTTCCAAAACATGTATTACATTTTTTGTTAATGGAGGAACAGACTGGCCATGTGTAGGTATTGCTACCCTTGTCTTTGAATAAGCTGCATGCACACAAATAAAGTTTTGTTTTTCATAGAGGAGGGAGATTAATTCATGCTGACAGTTTCCATTTAACATTAAAAACATAAGCCAAATGAATACACCCCTCATAAAGATTGTAAACACCTCAAGTAAGAGGATAGCTGAATACCAAATTAGTTATACATATCAATATCAGAAGGGCTTACCGGTCAAAAGCAGCACGAGGTTTAGCACCGGTAGATGCATCAACAGGTAATCCTAAATTAGAAGTCAGTGTGCAGTTCTCAAAAGCTTCACTGATGTTGCTATTAATGGATTCTGCTAAAAAACTTGGAAAAGTTTCATCTTCTATGTTCCTGTAATGTTCAGTCATTGTAGGGTCCTCCACTAGAAAAACAGTATAGAAATCCGTTAGCAAAGCTTAAATTGTCATTATCATTGCAATCACATATTAGAATTATTATTATTTATTTATATAACGCCATTATATTCCATGGCGCTTTACAGACTAGGACAAGTGACATAGTAACAAAACAAGTAACAATAAATGTGGACAATTCAGTCGTACAGATACAAGAGGGGAGAAATCCTGTCCGCCAGGGCTCACAGTCTACAAATGGCACATTATCACGGCAGTAATGTAAACAGAGCCCACCGGAAACCACTTACCCATCGGAGTTGGTAGATAGGCAGATCTACTGCATATCACCACTTGCTATTTTAGGCTATTAAGATCTGTCAAAATGCATTTTCTTTTAAATCTGGGAAAGCCAATGAAAAGAGGAGATAAGACCTCACATCAGAATAAACAAATCGTAACGAATGGACAAAACAAAAAAAATACCGTATTTTTCGGATTATAAGACGCATTTTTAGTTCCCCCAAATTTTGGGGGAAAGTGGGTACGTTTTATAATCTGAATATACAGATTATATACTGCAGGGGAGGTGGGGGCAGCTCTGGAGCCTGTCCGAGGGGCTGGGGCGGGCTTGGTGCAGGCTGCAGCGGGAGGTCACGTGCCCCCGCTCATATAATATGCACTGCCGCTGTCCATCACCGCAGTGCTGAAACCGCAACGAGGTGATGGACTGGGGGTGCGGTGCATATTATATGTGCCTGCACTCCCCCCCACCCCCTCCCTTCCCGGTAGATTGCACAAGCTCCCCGTGTGCTGGCTACGGCCCCCATGCTGCTGCCCATAGTCAAATAAAAAAAGACTTTTCTTAACCTCTCCAGTACTGTCCTCCCTGTTTGCCGCTGTGATCGGGCACGCAGAGGTGATGTCACTCTGCTGTGCCAATCACATGACCGGCATTACCGAGAACCAGGAAGTGGAGGAGCACAGCGGCACGGAGGGAGACACCGGGATAACAGCGATGGAGAAGATAAGTAAAGTCTTCTTTAATTTTACTATGGGCAGCAGCATGGGGGAGCCATAGCCAGCACAAGGGGGACGTGTGCCAGCACAAGGGGGCTATATCCAATATAAGGGGGCCATATTCAGATTATGGGGGCTAATTCTAGGATGGGGGGGGAAATATCCCAGGATGAGGGACAATGTACCAGGGTGTTGGGGCTATGAGGGACATATACCCTATATGATTTATTAGATGGACCCTGGCATTATAAGACGGACCCCATTTAACACCAAAAATTATTTTTTTCTCCTTTACTTCACCAAATTTGGGGGTGCGCCTATTAATCAGATGCGTCTTATAAAGCGAAAAATATGGTATACATTTTCTCAGCTCATAACGGTAACAAACAAAAGGCAATAACGTCAGATAGCCCTGAAATGAGACTTATGTCAAAATGAATACAGGCCCGATTGTTCAAAGCTTTTACTCAAAAAAAGTGGCGCAAAATCTTTGAAAGTCTCAAATTGTTGGCGCAATTCACACTAGCTTTTTCCCGCTGAAACTGGTGGAGCTGGGATGAGGGCATGAATCCATAGCTTGTCATGAATTAGGCAAGTCATGGCGTCACACCTGTCCCATCTAATCTAAGTTCCCATGGTGTAATGTGTCCCATGACACTCAGTGCATCCTATAGAGTAGTGGTGGGCAACTCCAGGCCTCGAGGGCCACACACAGTCCAGGTTTTAAAGATTTCCTTACAATTTGACAGTTGGTAATTTAAGATTATTTAAATTACCAACTATCAAATTGTAAGGAAATCTTGAAAACCAGGACTGTGTGCGGCCCCCCGAGGCATGGAGTTGCCCACCCCTGCTATAGAGTCTTGCTCTCAGAACAAGGTTCCATAGGTCACTTGTGGTCAGCTCGTAATTTATCGCTCGTGAGAAATTTTGTGCCTGCTACTGAACGCACGTGACCTATGGAACTTCGTTCAGGGAACGAGACTCTAAAGGATTCAATGAGCATCATGGGACAATACACCACTGGACTATGTCAGAAGATTTTTTTAAAACTAACCCTTCCGAATATTGGATGTACTGGGTATGTCCTGTCAGTGCCTTAATTACTAATGACATACCCAGTACGACTAGGCAATTTTTAAAGTCACAGCAGCTGTGCCTGCGTGATCGCTGCTGGCTTATGTTAAAGACGAGACCCAGCTGTCACTGCCAGGAGCGTTCCCCCGCACTAATCCAGGCGAAAAGCTGTCACCCCATTTAACCCCCTTCATTTCAAACCGTAAAAAAAATAATTTACAAAAACACTGCTTTTTCTTCATACTGACAAAAACCGTAGAATAAAACCCGATCAAAATATCACAAGTAAATAAAAAAGGTATCACTGGAAACATCTTGTCCCGCAGAAAACAAGCCACCACACATCTTAGTCAGAAGGGAGATAAAAAAAAAGCTATAGCTGTCAGAATACAGCAATGGAAAAACAATTCCTCTTTTCTATAAAATTGTTTTATTGGTGTAAAAGTGGCAAAACATAAGAAACCAATATAAATGTGGTATCGCTGTAATCGTACTGACCCAAAGAATAGATTGTCTTATAACTTTTACAACATGTTGTATTCAGGCAAGGAGTCCCCCATTGTCTGGCTGCTCTGTACCCCGAGATATAGCGTTAGGAAAACTCACTGGTTTGGAGTCAGGAGGGCATTCCCTGGGGCTGGAGTCAGAACCCCTAGTCCTCTAATAACCTTGGTCGCTCGTCTCTACACCCACTCTAGTTCAGCTATGTCTTTCTTATACACCGGTGATCAGAATTTTAAACAGTATTCAAAGTGTGGTCGCACTAGTGAGTTGTATAGAGGTAAAATTATGCTCTCCTTATGAGCATCTATGCCTCTTTTAATGCATCCCATTATTTGCATTTGCAGCAGCTGCCTGACAATGGCCATTAAATGCGAGTTTGTCGTCCACCCATACACCCAGGTCTCTTTCAGTGATTGTTTTGCCCAGTGTTTTATAATTAAGCACATAATTATACATTTTATTTACTCTGTGTGGGGCTTTGCTACATTTTTGGCTGCCAGCCAGAACAACTAGGCAGCTGGGGCTTGAATCCTCAGCGTGGAGATGCCCAAACATTCTGGGCCCCCAGCTGTGAATTGCATCCCGCAGCTGCCCCAGAAAATGGTTCATTCAATAAAAGAGGGAGATCAGTGACATCACTCACAGAGTAACCAAGTCTACCCACAGCAGTGAACTCACATGACCCCGCAGCTGGTGGGTCACCTGAGTGCACTCGCGCTGGTGACGTCATTCACCGAGTCACTGAGGCCCTGTGGTCAGTGTGACTGCAGACTCTGCAGGGAAAGAATGCTTGTACTCTCCCTGCAGATTCTAGGTGAAGAATCGTGGACAGGTATGTGGTAATAATAAAGATGGAGTTGAAATATGTGTTTGTGTTTTTTGTTCTAATAAAATAATTTCTCTCTGTATGGTGTGTATTATTTACTAGATTCCTAATGGCCGGGTTTAACATTGGCCTGACATCAAGAATCTCGTGCTTAGTGACAGCTGCCAATACAAAACTGGCATTAACTGTTTATTTCCCAGCCTGCCACCGATACCAGGAAGAGTCGGGGTACAGCACCAGAATATAGCGACTCTAATGAAAGCGGGGGAAGGGGGGGGAGGGGCCGTAGCACTTGGGCCTCCCCCACACTGAGGATTAAACCCCCCGGTTGCCTAGTTGTATCTGGCTGGCAACCGTAAATACAGGTCTCTATGGCGATCAGTCCATCACAATTACATTGCAGTGGACCGATCAGCGTGGGGAGAGGTAAGAGACCGCAAGCTCCCTCTCCTTAAACAATAATGGTACCTTTACACGCGGCAACATTTCTAGGGTGTCAACAGGTAACTTACTGGCTGCAGTGAAATCATGGAGACAAGGTTCTATCTTGTTGCTGTGTACAAATGGAATAATGTCTCCATGATTTCACTGCAGCCAGTAAGTTACCTGTTGACACCCTAGAAATGTTGCCACGTGTAAAGGTACCATAACTGCTGTGATCAGGGGTGAACTTAGCCTCTCTGCTGCCTGAGGCGAACTGCTAAACGGTGCCCCCCCCCTCCCCGCTAGTAATTTTTTTTTAATCGGTAAAAATAAATCTGTTTCATACAGATTTATATTTATCCTGTAAAAATGAGCAAAATAGTGGACATTTTAGTTTACAGAAACAGAAAAAAAAGATGTCACACAAGGATGTCAGCACCATCACATGCACATACAAGAACCACACAGAAGAATCCAAAACACGAATGATTAATGGCAATGGCGGCTTGGCACAAGCATATCTCTATACATAATCACCAGTTTTGCGCTTCCGGTCTCTGTGCCGCTATCAAGCGACGGCGCCTGCGCAAAACTGGTGATTACCCGGAAGCGCCGCCATATTAACACACCCAAAGCTGCCGGCGGCTGTCTGCAGCCTCCTCTGCCCACACACCCCCGCACACCTCCCCTACAGCACCCGCACATACCCCTCCAGTACACCCTCCAGGCTCCTGTGCCCACACCCCCCCCCGCGCCCTCCTTCGCCGCCCGCACCCCCCCCGAATACTTACCTCTTCACATAGGACATTTGGTGATGTCACAGTCATGTGATCATTCACATGACCGTGCATCGCCCTAGCTCCGCCTCCTCTACACTACACTGCTTCCCAGCTACGACATGGAGCTGTCACAGCTGGGAAGGAGAGAAGAGGAGGCAGAGAGGCAGAATGGGAGTGCTCATGACACAGGAACACAAAAACTCCACACAGACAACAGGCCTCCACAGCCTACACTACACTACACAGTAAGTGCAGCACACAAACAAAGGCCTCCACAGCCCCCTGTATACTCTGCTCCCCGCACAGCCGCCTGTATACTCTGCTCCCCGCACAGCCGCCTGTATACTCTGCTCCCCGCACAGCCGCCTGTATACTCTGCTCCCCGCACAGCCGCCTGTATACTCTGCTCCCACCCTGTTACTCTGCTCCCGCACAGCCGCCTGTATACTCTGCTCCCCGCACAGCCGCCTGTATACTCTGCTCCCCGCACAGCCGCCTGTATACTCTGCTCCCCGCACAGCCGCCTGTATACTCTGCTCCCGCACAGCGCCTGCATCCTGCTCCCGCACCGCTGTATACTCTGCTCCCCCCTCATGCCTGCTACTCTGCTCCCCTCCCTCATATTGCTCCCCGCACAGCCGCCTGCATACTCTGCTACCCGCAGAGCCGTCTGTATACTCTGCTACCCACTGACCCGCCTGCACACACACTATTCATTTCACCGCGCTCCCGATGCAATTCCATCGGGCCTTTTTACTAGTAGACACATAATGATGGTGGCAGAGCTGTGGTCCTGGAGGCAGACACAGGCCTGCATTCTTCTAGCACAGGAAACAGCACTGTTTGCCAACCTCTGGCACACACCTACAAGACTCTGGACTGCTGCCTGCCACTGACTAGTCAGACATGTCACCATGCAGCAAAGTCCATACATCACGGGTAATGACCTGCAGTCTGAGCATCAACAAGCCGCCACTACACTAAGCTGGTAAAATGTTGCTTCTCACTCAACAGACCACTCGTCCTCCTGAATTGCTTAGCCAATCACAAGTGCCGAACACAGGGATGTCTGGAATTAATAACAGGGTCCTTCCTATTGGGTTGAGCAAAGGATATGGGAGCGGGAAGGGGATAGAGCACCACCGACCAATCACTGCTCAGGAGAAACATAGCTGGATGCCTGTATGTACCGAGGGGCGGCACTGGACCTGGTGTGTAAGTTATGGCCAATCAGTCCTGCAGCAGAGGGACAATGCATCCTGCATCAGAGAAATCATGGGGCCCCAGAACAGAAGTTCTAATTGGGCACCCTCCCCAAAAAAAACTATTTGGCTGGGTCACATAGGTACAGGTCTCAACATTTCAGCCTTTACAAAGTAATTTTCCTTCTACTGAAGCCCCTACATTCCCCTTTGAGTGCCCCTATCAAGTGTGATGCCTACAAAAACACCCCACAAACACTGTATGATCCCCCACAGTGCATTCCTCCACACACACACACAGTATGATGACCCTACTGTACCTCCTTCAACTACCACAGTACAATATGATCCCCAACTATGACCCCACCCAGCCCTCCATATAGTATAATGAACCTATGTACAGTGTAATGGCCCCCAACACAGCCCTTAAATAGCCCTTCATTAAGTATAAAGGCTCCCTTGTAGCCCTCCAAGTATCATGCCTCCCACAGAGCCCTCCAAATATTATAATGGCTTCCATGTAGTATAATATAATGCACCCCCATAGTATTTCACATAGTATATTGCACCCCCAAATTTCTCAATATGTTATGCACCCCCATAGACTCCCTGACAGAAGTTATGTCGCTTATCCATGTTATGTAAATAAAATCTTATAACCTGATGTTAAATTCATCCATTGGTTGTATAAATTAGTCTTTTGAAAGCTGAAACCCTCCGAAATGTGGTTTATGTTAAGAAAATAAATTGGCATCAATGCTGAAATATTGATCATTTAATGAACACAGAATGGTCGGATTTTGGCAAGGCAAAAGTTTTGTCGTCTGGTCATATAATGCACCCAATCCTAGTTTACATCCTCACCTGTGCTGTATTGAAACAAACCCAGCACACCAGACCTTCACTTGAACTGCAACTTGAGCTCTGACAACATGCCAAAAATCCACCTGCGACCAAAGCCTTGATTATCAAGAGGCTGAAGACCAGATCCACTGTAGAGGTGGCTGGCACCTTTAATGTGTCTCAACGTCAAGTACAAAGAATTAAAAAAAGATTTGAAGAGACTGGAGATGTGTTTGACAAGCCCAGGTCTAGCAGCCTCCGCAAGACAACTGCTCAGGAAGAACGTTTGTTGGTTAGAAAATCCAAAGCAAGCCCCTTTTCCACTGCAGCAGAGCTCCAACAGGCCTGGTCGCCTCAAGTCCCTGTGTCAACTAGAACAGTTTGTAGGATTCTGTCTCAAAATGGCCTCCATGGTCGATTCAGTGTCCAGAAGCCAGCACTAAACAAAAGGCAAATAATAAACCATGTGGCATTTGCAAAGTCCCACAGCCTGCTAAACAGATGGACGCTGGAAAAGTGGCAGAAGGTGGATTTCTCTGATGAATCTTCAGTAGAATTACACCACAGCCACAGCAAATACTGCAGGAGACCTACTGGAGCCCGTATGGATCCACCATACCCCCAGAAAACAGTTACATTTGGTGGTGGAACGATCATGGTCTGGGGTTACATTCAGTATGGGGGTGTGCGAAATATTTGCAAGGTAGAAGGCAATATCAATAACCTAAAATATCTAGTATTAGCTACCTCTTATATTCCAAAACATAAAAAGGGTAAAATTCTGCAGCAGGATGGTGTTCCATCTCATACATCCATTTATCTCTACAACAAAGTTCCTCTAGGCAAAAAAGATCAAGGTGCTCAAGGACTGGCCAGCCCAGTCACCAGACCTGAACATCATTGAGCATGTTTGGGGTATGATGAAAGAGGAAGCTTGAAAGAAAAAAAAACAAAAACAATCTAGATGAACTCTGGGAGGCATGCAAGACTACATTCTTTGCTATTCCTGATGACTTGGATGCAGTCCTTCAAGTTCAAAGAAGTCACACAAAATATTAAATATGACCCTAATCACACCACAACTTCATTCACCAATGTTATGCAACATATATTTGTATTTTAAATTAGTTATGTGTTTGAAAATCACATTACTTTCTGTGGGCAACAAAACTATTGTCTTGCCAAAATCTGACCATTCTGTGTTCATTAAATGATCAATATTTCAGCATTGATGTCAATCTATTTTCTTAACCTAAACTACATTTCGGAGTGTTTCAGCTTTCAAAAAAGTAATTTATACAACCAATGAATGAATTTAATGTCAGGTTATAAGCTTTTATTTACATAACATGGATAAGCAACATAACTTCTGTCAGGGAGTGTAGTCCTCCATATAATATAATGCAACCCACAGTCCTCCAAATAGCATGTTACAGCCCCACAGACCTCCATATGGAATAATGCATCCCCACAGTCCTCCATATAGAATAATGCACCCCCACAGTCCGCCATTATATTGCACATTGCATATTTCCTCTCAGTGTACTCACTGATATAAAAAAAAAAAAAAAGTAAATACTCACCTCTCTTCTCACTGCTCTGGTCTCCTCAGCATCTGCTCTGCATGTGTCAGCACAGTGGGGCTCAGTGATGATATCATCGTGACCGCCGTGCTGAGCTGCAGAGGGCAGACAGTGGCGGCCGGGACTCAGGAGAAGAATGCTGCCGTCAGAGGCGGCTAGGACCATAGGAGTGGGAGCGGCATCCGTGGGAGGCTACCACTGGTACACACACCTTGAACACACACAGCTCCGCATGCCCCGTACTTACATGGCTGCGCTCCGTACACACACACACACACATACACATACACTGCTCTGTACACCTCATACACACACAGGGCTACGCTCCGTACACCTCACACACACACACACATACACACACACACACACACACACACACACACATACACATGCACTGCTCTGTACACCTCATACACACACACTGCTCTGCTCCATACACCTCGTACACACACACACACACGGCTCCGCTCCGTACACCTCACACACTCTCGGCTCTGCTACATCTACACTGTGAAACCCTCCCAAGCCCACAAACTTCACCTCATCCAGGACTGAAGAGCTGATCATGTAACCCCCTGACACCTCCCCTCCATTGACATCAGCACAGGTCCTCAGCACTGGGCTCTGTGGAGAATAAAGCTGGCTCTCCCTGCGGGGGGGAGGGGCCAATGCAACATGCAGCGGCGGCCAGGTCTATAGGAGCGGGAGCGGCATCTCCAGGGGGCCGTGCTACCACCAGGCACCCCTGCAGATGCCGCCCCGTTTACTAGCAGGGCTCGGCGACTGAGGCAGGCACTTCATGTCGCCTCGTGGATGCTGCGGTCCTGGCTGTAATCAGTAAGATCGCAGCACTTATGGGGAGACTTATACAGTTGTGGCCAAAAGTATTGACACCCCTGCAATTCTGTCAATTAATACTCAGTTTATTTCTGAAAATGATTGCAATCACAAATTCTTTGGTATTATCTTCATTTAATTTGTCTTTAATGAAAAAAAAACACACAAAAAGAATTGTCCTAAAGCCAAATTAGATATAATTCCACACCAGACATGAAAAAGGGATGGACAAAAGTATTGGCACTGTTAGAAAAATCATGTGATGCTTCTCTAATTTGTGTAATTAACAGCACCTGTAACTTACCTGTGGCTCCTAACAGGTGTTGGCAATAACTAAATCACACTTGCAGCCAGTTGACATGGATTAAAGTTGACTCAACCTCTGTCCTGTGTCCTTGTGTGTACCACATTGAGCATGGAGAAAAGAAAGAAGACTAAAGAACTGTCTGGGGACTTGAGAAACCAAATTGTGAGGAAGCATGAGCAATCTCAAGGCTACAAGTCCATCTTCAAAGACCTGAATGTTCCTGTGTCTACCATACGCAGTGTCATCAAGAAGTTTAAAGCCCATGGCACGGTGGCTAACCTCCCTAGATGTGGACGGAAAAGAAAAATTGGCAAGAGATTTCAACGCAAGATTGTGCGGATGGTGGATAAAGAACCTCGACTAACATCCAAAACATGTTCAAGCTGTCCTGCAGTCCGAGGGTACAACAGTGTCAACCCGTACTATCCGTCGGAGTCTGAATGAAAAGGGACTGTATGGTAGGAGACCCAGGAAGACCCCACTTCTTACCCAGAGACATAAAAAAAGCCAGGCTGGAGTTTGCCAAAGCTTACCTGAGAAACCCTAAAACATTTTGGAAGAATGTTCTCTGGTCAGATGAGACAAAAGTAGAGCTTTTTGGGCAAAGGCATCAACACAAGAGTTTACAGAAAAAAAAAAAAAAAGAGGCATTCAAAGAAAAGAACACGGTCCCTACAGTCAAACATGGCAGAGGTTCCCTGATGTTTTGGGGTTCCTTTGCTGCCTCTGGCACTGGACTGCTTGACCGTGTGCATGGCATTATGAAGTCTGAAGACTACCAACAAATTTTGCAGCATAATGTAGGGCCCAGTGTGAGAAAGCTGGGTCTCCCTCAGAGGAGATGGGTCTTCCAGCAGGACAATGACCCAAAACACACTTCAAAAACCACTAGAAAATGGTTTGAGAGAAAGCACTGGAGACTTCTAAGGTGGCCAGCAATGAGTCCAGACCTGAATCCCATAGAACACCTGTGGAGAGATCTAAAAATAGAATTATTTTTACCGTTAATTCGGTTTCTAGGATACCTTCCATGACAGCATAGGAGGTTGCCTCTCCACACCCTAATAGGGACAGGAAGCACAAGAGAGATTAAAAGGTCCCTCCCACCTCCTATTAGCCAGTGTCTTACAAAGAACCATAGCATGAGAGAAACCCGAAGTACATGGTACAACATTCCAGAAAAAATACAAGGAATAATAGGGAAGGAAATAAGTGCTGTCGTGGAAGGTATCCTAGAAACCGAATTAACGGTAAGAATAATTCTATTTTCTCTAGGAACCTTCCACGACAGCATAGGAGGAATACCAACGAATAAATACCTAGGGTGGGACAATGGCCTGCAGGAGCTTCCTGCCAAAAGCCAAATCCCTACCGAAGCCCAGGTCCAGACGGTAGTGCTTCGTGAAGGTATGCAGAGACGACCAGGTAGCAGCCGTGCAGATCTGCTCAGGAGAAGCCCCAGTAGACCGGGTGGAATGGGCAGTAAACCCAGAAGGGGCTTGCAACTGCTGGGAAATGTAGGAATCAGTAATAGCCTTCTTGATCCAATTAGCAATAGTGCTCTTGGAAACCTTCGAGCCCTTACGAGGACCAAAGGGCTGAACAAAGATTATGGTCGATGCGCCAGGGCGCCGAGATGTCCGGATAATGGAAAAACGCACGCCGGACATCCAAAGCATGGAACTCTTACTCCTTCGGAGGTCCGTGGATTTTAACAGAAGGACGGAAGGACAATCGATTGAGAACGATGGAAGTCCGAAACCACCTTAGGAAGGAACGAAGGATCCAGCTGAAGCACAATGCAGTCATCCCGGATGGTGAGGTACGGATCCCGGATGGACAAAGCCTGGAGTTCCCCAACACGACGGGCAGAAGTAATCGCCACCAGGAACGCCGTCTTGTGAGACAACCGCCAGAGGTCACAAGACGAAAGAGGTTCATAGGGAGGCCTAGAAAGCCCCGTGAGGACCACATTGAGGTCCCAGGAGGGAGGACGGACCCGAGAACGAGGACAAAGACGAGTAGCCGACACCATAAAGCGGCGAATCCACCAATGATTAGCCAAATCAGAATCAAACACTGAACTGAGAGCCGACACTAGGACATTGAGCGTGCTAGGCTTAAGACCGAGATCCAACCCATTCTGTCGTCTAGGTAAGGCACAATAGAGATGCCGCGACCCTGAATGAATGCTACCGCCTGTCATGATTTTGGAGGAACCCGGGGAGCGGAGGAGATTCTGAAGGGAAGACCGTTGAACTGAAAATGAAGGACCGACCCCTCGTAGAGGATGGCGAACTTCAGGAACTTCCGATGCCGAGGATGGACTGGCACGTGAAAGTAGGCATCCGTCAGATCTATGGTAGCCATCTGGTGACTCAGGCCGATCAGCGGAATCGCAGAACGGACGGACTCCATCTTGAACCGCCGATAGCGGACATGACGGTTGAGGAGTTTCAGGTTGAGGAGGACCCCGGAATCCCCAGACGGCTTTTTCACCATGAACAGACAGGAATAGTGACCCAACTTCCCCTCGTGACTGGGAACAGAGGAGACATTGGAAAACAGAAACTCCCGTACTTTGGAGTACAGAAGATCCTGCATGCCCGGAGAGGGCAGGGCGGTGACCCGGAGGCCCGGCGGAGGGAGAGACTCGAACTCTATGAGCCAACCATCCAAGAGGACGTTCAGGACCCATTGGCAATTGGAGACCTCCCGCCACTGGGGTAAAAAGGCCGAGAGTCTCCCCCTCACCGGGACCGTGTCACTGTTTGTCGGGACGAGGGCGCGGCTGAGCAGGGACGAGGATATTCTTACCTCGCCCTTTGGGATAACCCCACCTGCCAGATTTACCCTTGCCCTTGGGCTGGGGAGCAGAAGGGCCTGGGGGACGAAAGAACCACTTCCTCCCCAAAGCCTGTTCGGGAATAGCCTTGCGGTCCGTAGCCTTGTCCAGGATGTCATCCAGAGCTGGACCAAACACTAAATCCCCCTTTGAAGGCAGGGAACACAGACACATTTTAGAAGTGGCGTCCCAGCTCCACATTTTCAACCACAAAGCTCGCCTTGCGAAGTTGGACAATACTGAAGTCCTGGCCGTCAGGCGGACCAATTCAGCTGAAGCATCAGCGAGAAAGCAGGTAGCCTTCCGCAGGAGGGGAAGGGAAGCGAGTAGCTCTTCCCTAGGGGTGCCCTGGGACACATGGGATTCCAACAGATCTAACCACTTCAGCAGGGCCCGGGACACACAAGTGGAGGCGATGTTAGCCTGAATGGTGGCCGAGGAGGCTTCCCAGAACCGTTTCATAAAGCTCTCAAATTTTACGGTCCATCTGATCCATCAGCTGGGAAGTGTCCTCAAAGGGGAGGGCAGTCTTTTTGGCCACATAGGCCACCTGCACATCCACCTTCGGGACCCCAGTGAATCTCACTATCCTCAAGGGGAAACAGATGACCCGGATCACCCCGAGATTTGTGGTCAGGGAATTTCCATTCCTGGGCAATTAAATCCCGAAGGGTGGAATGCATTGAAAACCCAATCCTCTTGGCAGACTGAAGGCCAGCAAACATCTCGTCTTGCACCGAGGGATGGACAAGGTCCTCCTCCAACCCCATGGTGCTCCTAACAGCCTCAATCAGGTCCCCCATATCCTCCGAGGGGAACAAAAACTTCCGAAGGTGCAACTGCGGAGACCTCCGAGGGGATCTCAAAGTCCGAGCCCTGTCAATCTCAGAGTCAGAGGGGTCAGCCTGGAGCCTGCGTTTCTTAGGAGGGGAGGGCCCAGACACAGGGACGGACGGACCCAAGGAGGCCAGAGAAGCTCTAATCTCCTGTTGCACAATGGAGCGCAGGTCATCCACCAGACTAGGGTGTTCAGCCCGGACGACCTTGTCTGTACAGCCGTGGCAAAGTTTCTTATCCCACCCTGGGGGGAACTTTTTCACACAGATAGCAGCTTAGAAGTCTACTAAGTGCCCTTTCTTGGGGGCTTTTTTGTCACCCTGCAAAAAAGCACAGGGGACCTGCATCAGCCAAAAAGCCCCTCATAGCCGCACAAACCTCCCTCCCCCTGAACCAGAACTCACTGTGGCCGGGGGAGCACTGGGCTCTGCAGAGGACGACATGACCCAGGAGAGTGTGGGCTTACCTGGTGTCAGATGTCTTCAGGCAGCCTCTTAGGGTAAGTGCACACTTACCGGCGGGTTTGTCGGCGGCAGCTGGGCGGACCCGCCAGGAAGCTCCGGAGCCGTCCACCGGCTTCCTGGCGGGTATATGCGGCGGGAGCCGGGCGGGTGACGGGCGGGAACCGGCCGGTTGCACAGCGTGTTCTCGCCGGCGGTTCTACAGCGGCTGGAAGCAGCACATGATTCTGCTTGCAGCCGCTGAAGAACCGGCGGTTTATAGAACATGCTCATTCTTTGCTACACCGCTGGGAAACCTGCGGTTTAGCAACAGATGAGCCTGTGTAAACCGCCGGTGTGTGCACAGCGGGCGTCGGTTTTCATTGGTTTTAATGTTAATCCAAACGCCGGTTTGGATTAACATAAATTTACATAAAACTAATGAAAACCGACCGGCGGTTTCCGCTGATAAAACGGCCATAACCCGGCCAGTGCGCACATACCCTTATGTCAGCAAAAAAGGCCTGCCCCCAGCGCCAACACTTTCCCTGCCCCCAGCACAGAGGCTAGGCAGGCCCCAAACATGGCGGCGCACCGGGTCCCGCCTACAGAGACCCGGAAGTGCTGCGCTCCCCGCCGGAGATACGCGCGACCGGAAGTTCCAACACGTCACTTCCGGTCCGCGGCAGCATGCGCATGCAGGGGGCGGGCTCAGCAGAGCAGGAGGCCACCGACCAGGGAGCCGCCGACCCGCTTCACCCCAGGGGGGATCCGGAGGGCCAGGGCTGGTCCCGGACCCCCTCAGTAGCCCAGCCCAAAAACACACAGGGGACCGAGAGACGACCGAAGGAGGAGCAGGGGCCCGACCAACGCCGCCCGGCCAAAATACTCCAGGTACACCGTAGCCAGCCGCCACTACAGCATAGGAGAAAAACCTCTCTCCATGCCCCATAGGGACAGGAAAGACACTGGCTAATGAGAGGTGGGAGGCGCCTTTTAACCTCTATTGTGCTTCTTGTCCCTATTAAGGCGTGGAGAGGCAACCTCCTATGCGGTCGTGGAAGGTTCCTAGAGAAAATGGCAGTTTGGAGAAGGCACCCTTCAAATATCAGGGACCTGGAGCAGTTTGCCAAAGAAGAATGGTCTAAAATTCCAGCAGAGCATTGTAAGAAACTTATTGATGGTTACCAGAAGCAGTTGATCGCAGTTATTTTGGCTAAAGGTTGTGCAACCAAGTATTAGGCTGAGGGTGCCAATACTTTTGTTGTCTGGCCCATTTTTGGAGTTTTGTGTGAAATGATCAATGTTTTGCTTCATTCTCTTATGTGTTTTTTCATTGAAGACAAATTAAATGAAGATAATAATACCAAAGAATTTGTGATTGCAATCATTTTCAGAAAGAAACTGAGTATTATCTGACAGAATTGCAGTGGTGTCAATACTTTTGGCCACAACTGTAGCCAGGGACAGCGACTGCACAACGATGCATATCTGTCACATTGCTCCTCTGTAGCCTCCAACCCCTCCATGCAGGGGATGAGGCTTATGGCCACTTTACACGTCCCGATATCGGCGTCCAACTCCGATAAAAAGTCACGTGGTTCGTGCGTTGGCCCCGATATCGTTCGTGCGTTGTATGGTGTAAATGTCCAATACGATGCACGAACGATGCGAAAACGATTTCAGGGATCAAATGAGCCTGCTCTCCAACGGCCTGATATTGGATGGACGTTGTGGCCGGATCGTGCTGTGTGAAAGCCCAACAACGATGTGGAGTACAACTTCTCCTGTTCTCTCCCATGTTAAATGGTCGTTCCTGGGTCGGCCGTACAAGGGGGCGTACACATCGTAGTGGCGTTGCCTTCCGATATCGTGCTGTGTAACATCTCCTATGCGATCTTGGAATTCTGCCCAAAAAGTGCGCACTCCCGCGTCGTTTTATCCAATATCGGACCGACGTTGGGACGTGTAAAGTAGCCATTAGTGGAGCTGGCTGCAGTGCGGGCACAGGCAAGAGTATGGTGAGGAGTTGCCGGCAACAGTGCGGGATAAGGCTTAGAAGTGGCGAGCAAAGGCGGTATTAGGATGGTGAAGGGAGTGAATGGTGCAGGCAGTAATCACTCCATCAGATCACACCCTTATCATTACAAATCACTGGGATTGGCTATTCAGAATTGAACAGCCAATCACAACTATCATGGGTGCAGAATGGGGAATCCACCCCCAGGGAGGTCGAGCTCCATATCTTATGATTAGAATTACACGCTACTGGGTCATTCCATGTCAAGTGAACCAATGATTATTACCTCTATATTTTTAATTCTGTTGAGATTTTGTTATTTGATAATAGCATGTCAGACAATGCAAAATGTGAAGAAAAATGTATGTATTTGTTTAAATGATTTTCAAAGTTTGGAAAAAGTGTGAATTTCGGTGTTGCCTGCCTTTACATTTCTCCTCATAACTCAGGCTAGAAATAAGATAGAGATACCAAATAAACACCATTCTACTCAGAACTGTACAGGCTTTCACCAGACATGTATAAAAATAGGAATACACTATCAAACGTCCCATAGTTTGCAAAAACAAGTGATTTTTAATGACAAGTAAAAACATGGCATTACAACCACAGTACAAGCAGCATTATGGCAGGCTGCACCACTGACACACACAAGATATATGTGAGATTGTATCAATGCACAAGGTTATTTCATGCCAGAGGAAAAAAAAAAAAATAGAATTATTCTTACCGTTAATTCGGTTTCTAGGAAACCTTCCACGACAGCATAGGAGGTAGCCTCGCCACGCCCTAATGGGGGACAGGAACACAAGAGAGGTTAAAAGGCCCCTCCCACCTCCCATGAGCCAGTGTCTTACAACGAACCCAGAACGCATAAGAAACAAGCATAAAATCCATAAACCAGGAAATTAGGGAGGGAAATAAGTGCTGTCGTGGAAGGTTTCCTAGAAACCGAATTAACGGTAAGAATAATTCTATTTTCTCTAGTCACCTTCCACGACAGCATAGGAGGAATACCCACGAATCCTTACCTAGGGAGGGACAACAGCTTGCAGGACCTTCCGCCCAAAGGCCAAGTCCCTGCCAGCCATCACATCCAAACGATAGTGCTTGGTGAAGGTATGTAGCGAAGACCACGTAGCCGCCTTACAGAGCTGCTCCGGAGAAGCCCCAGCACGCTCAGCCCAGGAGACCGAAGTGGCTCGGGTAGAATGGGCCGTAAAACCCGTAGGCGCCGAGAGGCCTTGACTGAGATAAGCGTCCGTGATTGCCCTCTTTATCCAATTGGCGATAGTGCCTTTAGCCACCTTCCGGCCCTTGTTGCGACCAAAATGCTGAATGAATAAATTCTGGTCAATACGCCAGGGAGCCGTGACCTCTAGGTAGTGTAGCACCAGGCGACGGACGTCCAGCGAGTGGAATTCCACCTCCTTTGCAGATCTAGGATGTTGACAGAAGGATGGTAGAACGATGGACTGAGATCGATGAAACTCCGACACCACTTTCGGCAGAAACGACGGATCCAACTGAAAAACAATGCTGTCATCCCGCACCGTCAAATAGGGCTCACGGATGGACAAGGCCTGAAGTTCACCAATTCTCCTGGCTGACGTAATAGCCACCAGGAAAGCGAGCTTATGAGACAAGGACCTCATGGAGCAATCCGTCAGGGGCTCATAAGGAGAACGAGTCAGGCCTGTCAGCACAATATTCAGATCCCAGGAGGGGAAGACACTCCTCCGACAGGGACACCGTCTGGAAGCCGCCACCATGAAACGTTTGATCCAACGATGATCAGCCAGTCTCACATCAAACACAGAACTCAAGGCAGCCACCTGGACTTTAAGGGTGCTAGGTTTAAGACCCAGATCCAACCCCTGCTGTAAGAAGTCCAGAATCTGAGAAACGTTTGGAGCAAAGGGATCCGGACCCCGGGCCCCACACCAGGAGGAGAACTTTTTCCAAATCTTAGTGTAGATGGAATTAGTGACTGGCTTACGGCAATCCTGCAAGGTTGCGATAACTTTCTCGGAAAGGCCCTGGGCCTTCAGCACTCGGGCCTCAGAAGCCAGGCAGCCAAGCTGAGACGCTGCGGAGCTGGATGGAAGAACGGACCCTGTGAGAGGAGGCTTGGGTCCCCCCCCAGATACACAGGACCGTCCACCCGGAGAGACCTGATCAGGTTGAACCAGCTTCTCTTTGGCCAGACCGGGGCAATTAGGATAGTTGGGACCCGCTCGTCCCTGATCTTCCGCAGAACCCTGGCTAGCAGAGGGAGCGGAGGGAACGCGTAGGCTAGATGAAACGCCCAAGCGTGGGAGAAGGCATCCACCCCAACGGCTCCGTCCCTGGGGTTGAGGGAGAAGAATGTTCCCACTTTGCAATTGAGCCTGGAGGCGAATAAATCCACCTCCGGAGCTCCCCAGCGCACCACCAGGCTGCAAAAAACCGCCTGGTCTAGGCTCCACTCCCCTGGATGGAGATCTCTGCGGCTTAAATAATCCGCCTGAGAGTTCAAGTCCCCCTTGAGATGGACCGCCGAGAGAGACAGGAGAGACCTCTCGGCCCAGAGGAAGATGCGGCTGGAGATCACCTTTAGGTCGCGAAACCGGGTGCTGCCCTGATGACGAAGATGGGCCACAGTGGTCACATTGTCCGAATATACCAACACATGTGACCCCCGGACCAAATCCTGTGCCGCCAGAAGAGCCTCCTCTACCGCTTTGAGTTCGCGGAAGTTGGAGGAGCGAGAGCTTATCTGAGGACCCCAGATACATTGAAACGGGGACCCCGATACCACCGCCCCCAGCCCCGCTGGCTGGCATCCGTTGTCACCGTAACCAGAGGAGTCCGAGACCAAGAGACTCCGTTGGCCAGATTCGCCGGGGCCAACCACCACCGGAGGGAGGATACCACCCTCCCTGACAAGCAAATTTTCTTGTTGAGGGAGGAGGGGAGGCGATTCCAATGCCCCAGAATGTGGTCCTGAAGGCACCTGGAATGTGCCTGAGCCCACATTACTGAAGGGATGCAAGCCGTCATAGACCACAGGACTGACATGGCTTCCCGGAGCGTGGGGGACCAATGAGCTCTCAGGGAAGATATACGTGACACAAGGGACGTTTTGTGATCTTCCGGCAAAAAAGTCACCTGTTTGTCCGAGTCCAGAAGCACCCCCAGGAATCTCCTGACCGAGGCGGGGGTAAGTTGAGACTTCAACAGGTTGGGGAGCCACCCCAATGACCGAAGAATGCCCAACACCCTGTCCACGTCCGACCGGAGGATCTCCTCTGAAGGCGCGATCAGAAGAAGATCGTCCAAGTATGGAATCAGACAGATGTCCTGTAACCTGAGGAAGGCCACCACCTCCCCCATGATTTTCGTAAAAATCCGGGGAGCAGAGGAGATGCCGAAAGGCAAAACGTCGAACTGGAAGTGGTGGATCTCCCCCGGCAAGACACCGCAAACCGCAGGTATTTCCTGTGCCGAGGATGAATCGGCACATGAAAATACGCGTCCTTCAAATCGATTGTAGCCATCTGGAAGAGGGGCCCTATCAAGGGGATCACAGACCTGACCGATTCCATTTTGAATCTGCGGTAGCGGACATATTGGTTGAGCTGCTTTAGGTTTATTATAATCCGGGCCGCCCCTGACGGCTTCTTCACCATGAAGAGCCGGGAGTAATGTCCACTGCCGCGTTCCGACTCCGGAACTCTGGAAATGACGTTGGAAGCCAGGAGTTCCAGCAGGTTGGAAAACAGGAGATCCTGAGATCCCCTTGAGGGCAGGGTAGTGACTCGAAGAACCGGAGGGGGAGGAGACACAAACTCGATTAAGAGACCCTCCGCTAAGATGTTGAGCACCCACTGGCAGTTGGTAATGCCTCGCCAGATGGGAAGAAAAGCGGAGAGTCTTCCCCCTACCGGCACAGAGTCACTGTTTGTCCTGTGGAGGACGCTGTTGGGGGGGGACAAAGATGTTCCTCCCTCTACCCTTCGGGTAGGACCAACGACCCCCCTTCCCCTTACCTCTGGGCTGGGAGGCCTGAGGCACCTGGGGACGAAAAAACGACTTTTTCGCTATACGTTGTTCAGGGAGAGCCTTCTTATCTGAGGCTTTGGCTAGGATGTCATCCAGCGCAGGCCCAAAAACCAAATCCCCCTTAAAGGGAATGGAACAAAGGCGCGTCTTAGATGTGGAATCCCCTGTCCACATCTTTAACCAGAGTGCACGCCGCGCCGAGTTGGAAAGGACGGACGTACGGGCGGCCATGCGCACTGATTCAGCAGAGGCGTCAGCCAGAAATCCAGTCGCCTTTTTTAACAAAGGCAAGGATTCCAAAATCTCCTCCCTCGGAGTACCCTGGGAGATATGACACTCAAGCTGATCCAACCATCTGAGGATTGACCTGGAAACGCAGGTGGAAGCAACATTCGCCTGCAAGGTAGATGTTGATGCCTCCCACGAGCGCTTCATCAGCCCCTCAATCTTTCTATCCATCTGATCTCTCAGCTGGGACGTATCCTCGAAAGGGAGCGAGGTCTTTTTAGCCACCCGAGTGACCTGGACATCCACCTTGGGGACATCCCAAGAAAATGGGGTGTCCTCCAGGGGAAACCTGTTTTTCAGGGTACCTTTAACCCTTTTTTCAGGAAATTCCCACTCCTGAACAATGAGATCCTGAATGTTGGGATGGACAGGAAATCCCACCGGTTTGACCGGACGAAGCCCAGCAAACATAGCATCCCGGACAGAGTGGAGGACCGGTTCCTCCTCCAGACCCATAGTGCTACGGACAGCACTAATGAGCCCCGCCAAATCCTCTGAAGAGAACAGGAATCTGCTAGGGTCAGAGGCCATGGGGGAAGAACCATCATCCCAATTATCCGAGTCTGAGTCTAACTGGGCGTCAGAGTCAAACAGGTCCTGCTGCCGTTTCCGTTTCTTTGGAGACGGAGGACCTGAGACCGGGGTGGGAGCAGCCGGAGTCAGGGAAGCCAAAGACGCCTGGATCTCCTGTTTCACCATGGAGCGTAATTCCTCCACTAAAGAGGGGTGTTCGGCCCGAACAATATGATCTGTACACTCCTGGCAGAGTTTCTTGTCCCAGGGGGAAGAAAACTTCTTATTACAAACAGGGCATCGCTTCCCACCGGGCTTTTTAACAGCTGGCTTCTCTCCCTATAAAAAAATAGAGAGGGCGCCATAAGAATCTGCCTGAAAACAGGCACATGGACCCCCCCTCGGCACAGACTCACTGTGGCTGGGGTAGAGCTGGTCTCAGCAGCAAGATCAGCCATCCTGACAATAGTACAGCTCACCTTTACTGACGTTTTCAGGGCAGCTTATATGATGTAAGCCTGCCCCACCGCTCCAATAATGTGCCCCTTCCCCCCACGCAGGGTCCCAGGCCGGCTTGCAGTAGCAGCAGAGGCGCGCCCTGCACGCTGTCCCTCCGGATTCCGACCGCCGGAACCGGAAGCGCCACTCCCCCGGGGAAGCACGTGACCCGGAAGTGACGCGCGTGACGTCACATCCGGCCGGCGCGACAGCGAGCGCGCAGGGGGAAGCCGGCGGGTCAGGGAGCACCGAGAGGCCGCCGGCGGGGCGCCCAAGGCCCGCATCACCTCCAAGGAGGATCCGGAGGACCAGGGCACGGTCCTACCGCAAAAAACGCGCGGTAGGAGCAGCCGGAGGAGGAGACCGGAGCCCCGACCAACGCTGCCCGGCTAAACCCTCAGGTATGCTGCAGTCGCCGACCCCACAGCACAGGGAAACCTCTCCATGCCCCATGGGGACAGGAAAAACACTGGCTCATGGGAGGTGGGAGGGGCCTTTTAACCTCTCTTGTGTTCCTGTCCCCCATTAGGGCGTGGCGAGGCTACCTCCTATGCTGTCGTGGAAGGTGACTAGAGAAAAAACACATAATACATAGTATTAGTACAACATGGTTTATACCCAATGGGTGTACATATGTGCAATATATTAAGGTTTTATACCCAGCTAGGCACATTCAACCTAGGTACAGTTTCACCTGAGTATATATAAGAAGGACATTTGGCTCAATGTGTAGTAGATCTAGGATATGAAAGTCCCCTATATCCCCAGACTCTGGTTGCATATACAGCTCATATAGCAACCACACTATTGAGACCACTATCTGGCAGAATATCCTGTGCAAGTTACCTATGAAGTGCTACAGTGCTCCTTGCGTCTCTCAGTCAATGGTGCCCCCGACCCTACAGCCGTTTCGGCTCCACCTTCATCAGGGGGTCAATCACTCCCATCAGATCACACCCTTATCGTTGCAAATCACTGGGATTGGCTATTCAGAATTGAACAGCCAATCACAACTATCATGGGTGTAGAATGGGGAATCCACCCCCAGGGAGGTCGAGCTCCAGTATCCTATGATTAGAATTACACGCTACTGGGTCATTCCATGTCAAGTGAACCAATGATTACCTCTATATTTTTAATTCTGTTGAGATTTTGTTATTTGATAACAGCATGTCAGACAATGCAAAATGTGATGAAAAATGTATGTATTTGTTTAAATGATTTTCAAGTTTTGGAAAAAGTGTGAATTTCGGTGTTGCCTGCCTTTACATTTCTCCTCATAACTCAGGCTAGAAAGAAGATAGAGATACCAAATAAACACAATTCTACTCAGAACTGTATTTTAAAATATTTAACTATTATAGTGTCAATTTGAAAATCTTGAATTCCGATCTGTTCAGCCTGTGGTCTAAAAGTGTGGGGTCTAGATTTACTAAATAATACATGATTTTTAGTTGTTACTGTATTATTTTATTATGTTACAGCTTAGAGCAGTAGAGGACAGAGAGAAAGCTTTGTTGGGGCTCAACCTGAGAATGAACAGGGATAGACAGTGAATGCAGAGCAGATGACAGGCCAGCAGCTCTGTCATGGATGTTAAGTAAATGCCCACTGCAGAGTCAGGAAGCAAGACAGAGCTTCAGAGGTTTCATGCCCTGACATACATGGACATATTCACTCTTGAACAAACAATAGTCTGTACAAAGGCATCTAGAGTCTCGGTGTACTACAATATTGGCGAGTGTGTTTAAAGAGTTAGTAAATTTTTTATTAATTCCTCCTACTGTGGAGGAGGCAGCACCAGTCTGCTAAATGCGTACCACCGTGGAACGCAGGCAGTCACCGCCGTGGTAAGAGGAAGCGAGGGGCAGTGCGGTGGAGGGGGCAACAGCAGTAGGAGGCTGCTTGATGCAATGTGCTGCCGTGCAGTGACGCGGGCATTGGGATTAGGTCACCAATGTCTTATCAGTAGGAGTGCGACATCTAGCACCCCTCACAGTTAGCTGTTCTAGGCATCAACTGGGGCTGCTACCTTACCGAGCTGCTCTGTTCACTATTTAGTGGCCCGGCCATCTACTGCACATTTACCCCCTTATTCAAATCCGTAAGTCACATGTGCAGTACGCGTCTGCAGTCACTACAGTAGACAAAGCAACTGTATAACAGTAGATCCAGCATCTGTCAGCAATGAGAACAGCTGGTCAGTAAGGTGTCTCACTTCACTAATCAAGAGGAGCAAGGGCCCTGTTCAGAAGAGCTGACAATCTGAGGAAACAAGAATGCTAAAAACAGTCTTTACTGCGTCACTAGAAAAATACAAAAGTGTAGAATGAGGTTCTCACTGTACAGAGGGCTCTAGATTCATTAGAAAGGATAGGTGTAGGGCTCCACCACCCTATGTCCACAAGGATTCCCAGGCAATGAATAAACGGCAGACGTCCATCAGTAGAATATAAGGATAGATTCAATGCCACATGCGGTTACTTCCTTTATTTCTTTAAATATAATAAATACAGATGCCCTTGTAGGGCTGCTATACGCGTTTCGGAGGTATACTCCTTATTCAGCAGCCAAACGAATAAGGAGTATACCTCCGAAACGCGTATAGCAGCCCTACAAGGGCATCTGTATGTATTATATTTAAAGAAATAAAGGAAGTAACCGCATGTGGCATTGAATCTATTCTTATGTCCTGGATTCATCACAGGGTGTATAATGAGGTTCTCACTGTACAGGGGAGGTTCTGTATCCATCACAGGGTGTTTAATGAGATTCTCACTGTACAGAGAGGTTCTGTATCCATCACAGGGTGTAAAATGAGTCTCTCACTGTATAGGGGAGGTTGTGGATTCATCACAGGGTGTATAATGAGGAGATCACTGTACAAGGGAGGTTCTGTATCGATCACAGGGTGTATAATGAGGTTCTGACTGTACAGAGAGGTTCTGGATTCATCACATGGTGTATAATGAGGTTCTCACTGTGCAGGGGGTTCTAGATTTACCACAGGGTGTATAATGAGGTTCTCACTGTACAGGGGAGGTTCTGGATTCATCACAGGGTGTATAATAAGGTTCTCACTGTACAGGGTAGGTTCTGAATCCATCACAGGGTGTTTAATGAGGTTCTCACTGTACAGGGGAGGTTCTGGATTCATCACAGGGTGTATAATGAGGTACTCACTGTACAGAGAGGTTATGTATCCATCACAGGGTGTAAAATGAGGCTCTCACTGTATAGGGGAGGTTGTGGATTCATCACAGGATGTATAATGAGGTACTCACTGTACAGGGAGGTTCTGTATCCATCACAGGGTGTATAATGAGGTTCTCACTGTACAGGGAGGTTCTGGATTCATCACAGGGTGTATAATGAGGTTCTCACTGTACAGGGGAGGTTCTGGATTCATCACAGGGTGTATAATTAGGTTATCACTGTACAGGGGAGGTTCTGTATCCATCACAGGGTGTATAATGAGGTTCTCACTGTACAGGGGGTTCTAGATTTACCACAGGGTGTATAATGAGGTTCTCACTGTATAGGGGAGGTTCTGGATTCATCACAGGATGTATAATGAGGTACTCACTGTACAGGGAGGTTCTGTATCCATCACAGGTTGTATAATGAGGTTCTCACTGTACAGGGAGGTTCTGGATTCATCACAGGGTGTATAATGAGGTTCTCACTGTACAGGGGAGGTTCTGTATCCATCACAGGGTGTATAATGAGGTTATCACTGTACAGGGGAGGTTCCGTAACCATCACAGGGTGTATAATGAGGTTCTCACTGTACAGGGGAGGTTCTGGATTCATCACAGGGTGTATAATTAGGTTATCACTGTACAGGGGAGGTTCTGTATCCATCACAGGGTGTATAATGAGGTTCTCACTGTACAGGGGGTTCTAGATTTACCACAGGGTGTATAATGAGGTTCTCACTGTATAGGGGAGGTTCTGGATTCATCACAGGATGTATAATGAGGTACAGGGTGTATAATGAGGTTCTCACTGTACAGGGGGTTCTAGATTTACCACAGGGTGTATAATGAGGTTCTCACTGTATAGGGGAGGTTCTGGATTCATCACAGGATGTATAATGAGGTACTCACTGTACAGGGCGGTTCTGTATCCATCACAGGTTGTATAATGAGGTTCTCACTGTACAGGGAGGTTCTGGATTCATCACAGGGTGTATAATGAGGTTCTCACTGTACAGGGAGGTTCTGTATCCATCACAGGGTGTATAATGAGGTTCTCACTGTACAGGGGAGGTTCTGTATCCATCACAGGGTGTATAATGAGGTTATCACTGTACAGGGGAGGTTCCGTAACCATCACAGGGTGTATAATGAGGTTCTCACTGTACAGGGAGGTTCTGTAACCATCACCGGGTGTATAATGAGGTTCTCACTGTACAGAGTAGGTTCTGGATTCATCACAGAGTGTATAATGAGGTTCTCACTGTACAGGGGTTCTAGATTTACCACAGGGTGTATAATGAGGTTCTCACTGTATAGGGGAGGTTCTGGATTCATCACAGGATGTATAATGAGGTACTCACTGTACAGGGAGGTTCTGTATCCATCACAGGGTGTATAATGAGGTTCTCACTGTACAGGGAGGTTCTGGATTCATCACAGGGTGTATAATGAGGTTCTCACTGTACAGGGGGGTTCTGGATTCATCACAGGGTGTATTAATGAGGTTATCACTGTACAGGGGAGGTTCTGTATCCATCACAGGGTGTATAATGAGGTTCTCACTGTGCAGGGGTTCTAGATTTACCACAGGGTGTATAATGAGGTTCTCACTGTACAGGGAGGTTCTGGATTCATCACAGGGTGTATAATAAGGTTCTCACTGTACAGGGTAGATTCTGGATTCATCACAGGGTGTATAATGAGGTTCTCACTGTACAGGGGGTTCTGGATTCACCACAGGGTGTATAATGAGGTTCTTACTGTACAGGGGAGGTTCTGTATCCATCACAGGGTGTATAATAGGTTCTCACTGTACATGGGAGGTTCTGGATTTATAACAGGGTGTATAATGAGGAGATCACTGTACAGGGGGTTCTGGATTTATCACAGGGTGTATAATGAGGTTCTCACTGTACAGGGAGGTTCTGGATTCATCACAGGGTGTATTAATGAGGTCCTCACTGTACAGGGGAGGTTCCGTAACCATCACAGGGTGTATAATGAGGTTCTCACTGTACAGGGAGGTTCTGTAACCATCACCGGGTGTATAATGAGGTTCTCACAGTACAGGGGGTTCTGGATTTATCACAGGGTGTATAATGAGGTTCTCACTGTACAGGGGGTTCTGGATTTATAACAGGGTGTATAATGAGGTTCTCACTGTACAGGGGGTTCTGGATTTATCACAGGGTGTATAATGAGGTTCTCACTGTACAGGGGTTCTGTATCCATCACAGGTGTATAATGAGGTTCTCACAGTACAGGGGGTTCTGGATTTATCACAGGGTGTATAATGAGGTTCTCACTGTACAGGGGGTTCTGGATTTATCACAGGATGTATAATGAGGTTCTCACAGTACAGGGGTTCGGGATTCATCACAGGGTGTATAATGAGGTTCTCACAGTACAGGGGGTTCTGGATTAATCACAGGGTGTATAATGAGTTCTCACAGTACAGGAGGTTCTGGATTTATCACAGGGTGTATAATGAGGTACTCACTGTACAGGGGGGTTCTGGATTTATCACAGGGTGTATAATGAGGAGATCACTGTACAGGGGGGTTCTGGATTTATCACAGGGTGTATAATGAGGTTCTCACAGTACAGGAGGTTCTGGATTTATCACAGGGTGTATAATGAGGTTCTCACAGTACAGGGGAGGTTCTGGATTTATCACAGGGTGTATAATGAGGTACTCACTGTACAGGGGGTTCTGTATCCATCACAGGGTGTATAATGAGGTTCTCACAGTACAGGGGGTTCTGGATTAATCACAGGGTGTATAATGAGGTTCTCACAGTACAGGAGGTTCTGGATTTATCACAGGGTGTATAATGAGGAGATCACTGTACAGGGGGGTTCTGGATTTATCACAGGGTGTATAATGAGGTTCTCACTGTACAGGGGAGGTTCTGGATTTATCACAGGGTGTATAATGAGGTTCTCACAGTACAGGGAGGTTCCGGATTTATCACAGGGTGTATAATGAGGTTCTCACAGTACAGGGGGTTCTGGATTCATCACAGGGTGTATAATGAGGTTCTCACAGTACAGGGGTTCTGGATTTATCACAGGGTGTATAATGAGGTTCTCACAGTACAGGGGGTTGTGGATTTATGACAGGGTGTATAATGAGGTTCTCACAGTACAGGGGGGGTTCTGGATTTATCACAGGGTGTATAATGAGGTTCTCACAGTACAGGGGGTTGTGGATTTATGACAGGGTGTATAATGAGGTTCTCACTGTACAGGGGAGGTTCTGGATTTATCACAGGGTGTATAATGAGGTTCTCACTGTATAGGGGAGGTTCTGGATTTATCACAGGATGTATAATGAGGTTCTCACTGTACAGGGGAGGTTCTGGATTTATACAGGTGTATAATGAGGTTCTCACAGTACAGGGAGGTTCGGATTTATCACAGGGTGTATAATGAGGAGATCACTGTACAGGGGGTTCTGGATTTATCACAGGATGTAGAATGAGGTTCTCACAGTACAGGGGGTTCTGGATTTATCACAGGGTGGAGCAGAGGATTATTTTAAAGCAGAGCCGGAGTGCCCACCACTAGAGCACACAGGTGGTTAAAGTTCCCAGCTCCTCTGTGTATAGCACAGAGGGGGAGGTGAAGCCTGCTGTTAAGAACAGCGGCAGCCCGTCACTGATAACTGCCAGTGCTGGAGCACACAGCGCGGCACACGACGTGCGGACGTCACGTAGACACTCCCCTACGTCCTCTGTCCAGGCTTCTCACTCACTCAAAAAAGTTGTTGGCTCAACAGAGCCGCGCACCCGGGGTCCACATCCCGCTCCGCTCCGTCACACATACCTGGACCGCAGCACCGGCTCCCCGAGAGAGCGCACCGGAGCCGTATAACTCCCTCAGTACAAGAAGACCGAGCTCCACACTCGCCGCTCTCCGGTCCTCCGCTGTAAGCCCTCAGCTGTGGGGGGCGGAGCTCCAGCAACAGGCGGATACAACTGTACGAAAAGTGTAGCGCGCGTCACTGGACAGTCACATACTGGCAGGGGGCGGAGTCTGTGGACAGCTGCGGGACACGTGAGGAGGGAGGGGCTAAAGGCTGCCGCCAAAAGGGTGCTGATCACATTGGCGCATGCGCGTTTCAGTATGTAACGGTCAGCGGGCTACTTATCTCATGCATGCAATCGCACAGTATAGCCTCCAGGGGGCGACATCATATTCCTGGCCTATCTGACAAATTTCGTTTTTCAAGAACTTCGCTACTTCATTGTGTTTTGATCTGATGTTGCTATGGTTACTACGGTTCAATTATCAGTATTGTATAAGGATTTACACTTTGATTGAAGAATACATCAGGTTTATGTATCTTTACAGTGGTGGTGACCTTATTTATGAGGGGTCGACGTCTATAATTCACCCCCTCCTGCTGGATATCAGCTTCTGGGCCAAATCCTGACTGATGACTGTCTCCCATACTTCATCATTCTGATGACTGTCTCTCATACTTCATCATTCTGATGACTGTCTCCCATACTTCATCATTCTGGTGACTGTCTCTCATACTTCATCATTCTGGTGACTGTCTCCCATACTTCATCATTCTGATGACTGTCTCCCATACTTCATCATTCTGGTGACTGTCTCTCATACTTCATCATTCTGGTGACTGTCTCTCCATACTTCATCATTCTGGTGACTGTCTCTCATACTTCATCATTCTGGTGACTGTCTCCCATACTTCATCATTCTGATGACTGTCTCTCATACTTCATCATTCTGATGACTGTCTCTCATACTTCATCATTCTGGTGACTGTCTCCCATACTTCATCATTCTGATGACTGTCTCTCATACTTCATCATTCTGGTGACTGTCTCTCATACTTCATCATTCTGATGACTGTCTCCCATACTTCATCATTCTGGTGACTGTCTCCCATACTTCATCATTCTGATGACTGTCTCTCATACTTCATCATTCTGGTGACTGTCTCCCATACTTCATCATTCTGATGACTGTCTCTCATACGTCATCATTCTGATGACTGTCTCTCATACTTCATCATTCTGATGACTGTCTCCCATACTTCATCATTCTGATGACTGTCTCTCATACTTCATCATTCTGGTGACTGTCTCCCATACTTCATCATTCTGATGACTGTCTCTCATACGTCATCATTCTGATGACTGTCTCTCATACTTCATCATTCTGCTGACTGTCTCTCTTACTTCATCATTCTGATGACTGTCTCCCATACTTCATCATTCTGGTGACTGTCTCTCATACTTCATCATTCTGATGACTGTCTCTCATACTTCATCATTCTGGTGACTGTCTCCCATACTTCATCATTCTGATGACTGTCTCTCATACTTCATCATTCTGGTGACTGTCTCCCATACTTCATCATTCTGATGACTGTCTCTCATACTTCATCATTCTGATGACTGTCTCCCATACTTCATCATTCTGGTGACTGTCTCCCATACTTCATCATTCTGGTGACTGTCTCCTATACTTCATCATTCTGGTGACTGTCTCCCATACTTCATCATTCTGATGACTGTCTCCCATACTTCATCATTCTGGTGACTGTCTCTCATACGTCATCATTCTGATGACTGTCTCTCATACTTCATCATTCTGATGACTGTCTCTCATACTTCATCATTCTGATGACTGTCTCTCATACTTCATCATTCTGGTGACTGTCTCCCATACTTCATCATTCTGATGACTGTCTCTCATACTTCATCATTCTGGTGACTGTCTCCCATACTTCATCATTCTGGTGACTGTCTCTTATACTCCATCATTCTGATGACTGTCTCTCATACTTCATCATTCTGGTGACTGTCTCCCATACTTCATCATTCTGGTGACTGTCTCCTATACTTCATCATTCTGGTGACTGTCTCCCATACTTCATCATTCTGATGACTGTCTCCCATACTTCATCATTCTGGTGACTGTCTCTCATACGTCATCATTCTGATGACTGTCTCTCATACTTCATCATTCTGATGACTGTCTCTCATACTTCATCATTCTGGTGACTGTCTCCCATACTTCATCATTCTGATGACTGTCTCTCATACTTCATCATTCTGGTGACTGTCTCTCATACTTCATCATTCTGGTGACTGTCTCCCATACTTCATCATTCTGATGACTGTCTCTCATACTTCATCATTCTGATGACTGTCTCCCATACTTCATCATTCTGATGACTGTCTCTCATACTTCATCATTCTGGTGACTGTCTCCCATACTTCATCATTCTGATGACTGTCTCTCATACTTCATCATTCTGATGACTGTCTCTCATACTTCATCATTCTGGTGACTGTCTCCCATACTTCATCATTCTGATGACTGTCTCTCATACTTCATCATTCTGGTGACTGTCTCCCATACTTCATCATTCTGGTGACTGTCTCCCATACTTCATCATTCTGGTGACTGTCTCCCATACTTCATCATTCTGATGACTGTCTCCCATACTTCATCATTCTGGTGACTGTCTCTCATACGTCATCATTCTGATGACTGTCTCTCATACTTCATCATTCTGATGACTGTCTCTCATACTTCATCATTCTGGTGACTGTCTCCCATACTTCATCATTCTGGTGACTGTCTCCCATACTTCATCATTCTGATGACTGTCTCTCATACTTCATCATTCTGGTGACTGTCTCCCATACTTCATCATTCTGGTGACTGTCTCTTATACTCCATCATTCTGATGACTGTCTCTCATACTTCATCATTCTGGTGACTGTCTCCCATACTTCATCATTCTGGTGACTGTCTCCTATACTTCATCATTCTGGTGACTGTCTCCCATACTTCATCATTCTGATGACTGTCTCCCATACTTCATCATTCTGGTGACTGTCTCTCATACGTCATCATTCTGATGACTGTCTCTCATACTTCATCATTCTGATGACTGTCTCCCATACTTCATAATTCTGGTGACTGTCTCCCATACTTCATCATTCTGGTGACTGTCTCTCATACTTCATCATTCTGGTGACTGTCTCTCATACTTCATCATTCTGATGACTGTCTCTCATACTTCATCATTCTGGTGACTGTCTCCCATACTTCATCATTCTGGTGACTGTCTCCCATACTTCATCATTCTGATGACTGTCTCCCATACTTCATCATTCTGGTGACTGTCTCTCATACGTCATCATTCTGATGACTGTCTCTCATACTTCATCATTCTGATGACTGTCTCCCATACTTCATCAGTCACTCATACTTCATCATTCTGCTGACTGTCTCTCATACTTCATCATTCTGATGACTGTCTCTCATACTTCATCATTCTGATGACTGTCTCTCATACTTCATCATTCTGATGACTGTCTCTCATACTTCATCATTCTGGTGACTGTCTCTCATACTTCATCATTCTGATGACTGTCTCTCATACTTCATCATTCTGATGACTGTTTCTCATACTTCATCATTCTGATGACTGTCTCCCATACTTCATCATTCTGGTGACTGTCTCCCATACTTCATCATTCTGGTGACTGTCTCCCATACTTCATCATTCTGATGACTGTCTCTCATACTTCATCATTCTGATGACTGTCTCTCATACTTCATCATTCTGGTGACTGTCTCCCATACTTCATCATTCTGATGACTGTCTCTCATACTTCATCATTCTGGTGACTGTCTCCCATACTTCATCATTCTGGTGACTGTCTCCCATACTTCATCATTCTGATGACTGTCTCCCATACTTCATCATTCTGGTGACTGTCTCTCATACGTCATCATTCTGATGACTGTCTCTCATACTTCATCATTCTGGTGACTGTCTCCCATACTTCATCATTCTGGTGACTGTCTCCCATACTTCATCATTCTGATGACTGTCTCTCATACTTCATCATTCTGGTGACTGTCTCCATACTTCATCATTCTTGTGACTGTCTCTCATACTTCATCATTCTGATGACTGTCTCTCACTACTTCATCATTCTGAGTGACTGTCTCCCATACTTCATCATTCTGTGACTGTCTCCATACTTCATCATTCTGTGACTGTCTCTCATACTTCATCATTCTGATGACTGTCTCTCATACTTCATCATTCTGGTGACTGTCTCTCATACTTCATCATTCTGATGACTGTCTCTCATACTTCATCATTCTGGTGACTGTCTCCTCATACTTCATCATTCTGGTGACTGTCTCCCATACTTCATCATTCTGATGACTGTCTCTCATACTTCATCATTCTGGTGACTGTCTCTCATACTTCATCATTCTGGATGACTGTCTCCATACTTCATCATTCTGGTGACTGTCTCCATACTTCATCATTCTGATGACTGTCTCCCATACTTCATCATTCTGTGACTGTCTCCCATACTTCATCATTCTGGTGACTGTCTCCATACTTCATCATTCTGATGACTGTCTCTCATACTTCATCATTCTGATGACTGTCTCTCATACTTCATCATTCTGGTGACTGTCTCCATACTTCATATTCTGGTGACTGTTCTCATACTTCATCATTCTGGGACTGTCTCTCATACTTCATCATTCTGATGACTGTCTCCATACTTCATCATTCTGGTGACTGTCTTCCCATACTTCATCATTCTGTGACTGTCTCCATACTTCATCATTCTGTGACTGTCTCTCATACTTCATCATTCTGTGACTGTCTTCCTCATACTTCATCATTCTGGATGACTGTCTCCCATACTTCATCATTTCATTATCATTGTGACTCCCATACTTCATCATTCTGATGACTGTCTCTCATACTTCATCATTCTGTGACTGTCTCTCATACTTCATCATTCTGTGACTGTCTCCATACTTCATCATTCTGATGACTGTCTCTCATACTTCATCATTCTGTGACTGTCTCCATACTTCATCATTCTGTGACTGTCTCTCATACTTCATCATTCTGATGACTGTCTCCATACTTCATCATTCTGATGACTGTCTCTCATACTTCATCATTCTGGTGAGACTCTTTTGTGCTGCTCCATACTTCATCATTCTGATGACTGTCCTCTCTCATACTTCATCATTCTGGTGACTGTCTCCCATACTTCATCATTCTGGTGACTGTCTCCCATACTTCATCATTCTGTGACTGTCTCTCATACTTCATCATTCTGGTGACTGTCTCCATACTTCATCATTCTGATGACTGTCTCCCATACTTCATCATTCTGATGACTGTCTCCCATACTTCATCATTCTGGTGACTGTCTCTCATACTCATCATTCTGATGACTGTCTCTCTCATACTTCATCATTCTGATGACTGTCTCCCATACTTCATCATCACTCATACTTCATCATTCTGTGACTGTCTCTCATACTTCATCATTCTGATGACTGTCTCTCATACTTCATCATTCTGGTGACTGTCTCCCACTACTATCATCATTCTGGTGACTGTCTCCCATACTTCATCATTCTGGTGACTGTCTCCCATACTTCATCATTCTGATGACTGTCTCTCATACTTCATCATTCTGATGACTGTCTCTCATACTTCATCATTCTGATGACTGTCTCCCATACTTCATCATTCTGAGTGACTGTCTTCTCCATACTTCATCATCTCTGATGACTGTCTCTCCATACTTCATCATTCTGGTGACTGTCTCTCATACTTCATCATTCTGATGACTGTCTCCCATACTTCATCATTCTGGTGACTGTCTCCCATACTTCATCATTCTGATGACTGTCTCTCATACTTCATCATTCTGGTGACTGTCTCTCATACTTCATCATTCTGATGACTGTCTCTCATACTCATCATTCTGATGACTGTCTCTCATACTTCATCATTCTGATGACTGTCTCCCATACTTCATCATTCTGATGACTGTCTCTCATACTTCATTCCATTCTGGTGACTGTCTCCCATACTTCATCATTCTGATGACTGTCTCTCATACGTCATCATTCTGATGACTGTCTCTCATACTTCATCATTCTGATGACTGTCTCTCATACTTCATCATTCTGATGACTGTCTCCCATACTTCATCATTCTGATGACTGTCTCTCATACTTCATCATTCTGGTGACTGTCTCCTACTTCTCATTCTGTGACTGTCTTCATACTTCATCATTCTGGTGACTGTCTCCATACTTATCATTCTGATGACTGTCTCTCATACTTCATCATTCTGTGACTGTCTCCCATACTTCATCATTCTGGGACTGTCTCCATATTCATCATTCTGTGACTGTCTCCATACTTCATCATTCTGTGACTGTCTCCATACTTCATCATTCTGTGACTGTCTCCCATACTTCATCATTCTGGTGACTGTCTCCATACTCATCATTCTGATGACTGTCTCCATACTTCATCATTCTGATGACTGTCTCTCATACTCATCATTCTGATGACTGTTCTCATACTTCATCATTCTGTGACTGTCTCCATACTTCATCATTCTGATGACTGTCTTCATACTTCATCATTCTGGTGACTGTCTCCATACTTCATCATTCTGGTGACTGTCTCTTATACTCCATATTCTATACTGTCTCTCATATTCATCATTCTGGTGACTGTCCCATACTCATCATTCTGGTGACTGTCTCTATACTTCATCATTCTGGTGACTGTCTCTCATACGTCTCATTCTGATGACTGTCTCTCATACTTCATCATTTGATGACTGTCTCTCATACTCATCATCTGATGACTGTTCTCATACTTCATCATTCTGGTGACTGTCTCCATACTTCATCATTCTGATGACTGTCTCTCATACTTCATCATTCTGGTGACTGTCTCCATACTTCATCATTTGGTGACTGTCTCCATACTTCTCATTCTGGTGACTGTCTCCCATACTTCATCATTCTGATGATGTCTCCATACTCATCATTCTGGTGACTGTCTCTCATACTCACATTTGATGACTGTCTCTCATACTTCATCATTCTGATGACTGTCTCTCATACTTCATCATTCTGATGACTGTCTCTCATACTTCATCATTCTGGTGACTGTCTCCATACTTCATCATTCTGGTGACTGTCTCTCATACTCTCATTCTGTGACTGTCTCTCATACTTCATCATTCTGTGACTGTCTCTCATACTTCATCATTTGATGACTGTCTCTCATACTTCACATTCTGGTGACTGTCTCCCATACTCATCATTCTGATGACTGTCTCTCATACTTCATCATTTGTGACTGTCTCCATACTTCATCATTCTGGTGACTGTCTCTTATATCATCATTCTGATACTGTCTCTCATACTTCATCATTCTGGTGACTGTCTCCATACTTCATCATTCTGGTGACTGTCTCTATACTCATCATTCTGTGACTGTCTCCATACTTCATCATCTGGATGTCTCCCATACTTCATCATTCTGGGACTGTCTCTCATACGTATCATTCTGTGACTGTCTCCATACTTCATCATCTGATGACTGTCTCTCATACTTCATCATTCTGATGACTGTCTCTCTACTACTTTCCCATCATTCTGATGACTGTTCCATACTTATCATTGTGCTGCATACTCATCTGTGCTCCCCTACTTCATCATTCTGTGACTGTCTCCATATTCTCATTCTGATGACTGTCTCTTCATAGGTTTTACATCATTCTGATGACTGTCTCTCATACTTCATCATTCTGATGACTGTCTCTCATACTTCATCATTCTGGTGACTGTTCCCATACTTCATCATTTGGTGACTGTTCCCATACTTCATCATTTGTGACTGTCTCCATACTTCATCATTCTGGTGACTGTCTCCATACTTCATCATTCTGGTGACTGTCTCTTATACTCCTCATTCTGGACTGTCTCTCATACTTCATCTTCTGGTGACTGTCTCCCAACTTCATCATTCTGGGCTGTCTCCAATTCAATTCTGTGACTGTCTCCTACTTCATCATTCTGATGACTGTCTCCATACTTCATCATTCTGGTGACTGTCTCTATACGTCATCATTCTGATGACTGTCTCTCATACTTCATCTTCTGATGACTGTCTCCCATACTTCATAATTTGGTGACTGTCTCCATACTTCATCATTCTGGTGACTGTCTCTCTACTTCATCATTCTGGTGACTGTCTTCATACTTCTCATTCTGATGACTGTCTCTCATACTTCATCATTTGGTGACTGTCTCCCATACTTCATCATTTGGTGACTGTCTCCATATTCATCATTCTGTGACTGTTCCATACTTCATCAGTCACTCATACTTCATCATTCTGTGACTGTCTTCATACTTCATCTTCTGTGACTGTCTCTCATACTTCATCATTCTGATGACTGTCTCTCATACTTCATCATTCTGATGACTGTCTCTCATACTTATCATTCTGGTGACGTCTCTCATACTCATCATTCTGGTGACTGTCTCTCATACTTCATCATTCTGATGATGTTTCTCATACTTCATCATTCTGATGACTGTCCATACTTCATCATTCTGGTGACTGTCTCCATACTTCATCATTCTGGTGACTGTTCCCATACTTCATCATTCTGATGACTGTCTCCCATACTTCATCATTCTGGTGACTGTCTCTCATACGTCATCATTCTGATGACTGTCTCTCATACTTCATCATTCTGATGACTGTCTCCCATACTTCATCAGTCACTCATACTTCATCATTCTGCTGACTGTCTCTCATACTTCATCATTCTGATGACTGTCTCTCATACTTCATCATTCTGATGACTGTCTCTCATACTTCATCATTCTGATGACTGTCTCTCATACTTCATCATTCTGATGACTGTCTCTCATACTTCATCATTCTGATGACTGTCTCTCATACTTCATCATTCTGGTGACTGTCTCTCATACTTCATCATTCTGATGACTGTCTCTCATACTTCATCATTCTGATGACTGTTTCTCATACTTCATCATTCTGATGACTGTCTCTCATACTTCATCATTCTGATGACTGTCTCCCATACTTCATCATTCTGGTGACTGTCTCCTATACTTCATCATTCTGGTGACTGTCTCCCACACTTCATCATTCTGATGACTGTCTCCCATACTTCATCATTCTGGTGACTGTCTCCCATACGTCATCATTCTGATGACTGATGGTTTAATAGTGGATGACGCTGTGTGAGCCTATCCTGAACACAAGGAGTTAAATGTGATTGTGAGTGCTGTGGATCTGAAACAGTCATGAGACTAGTGAGTGGCTCATCAGATCGAGGAGGCCCTGAGGAGAGGAATGGGTGCTGATTGTTGACAGCCCAGGTGGCTGTGTCCTGAGTAATAGCAGCCCAGCTGGATGAGTCAGAGTGGGAGTGGCAGGCACTATAAGAGCCTGCCAGCTGAGTGATTGAGAGTTTCATTATCAGCCTGAGAGGATGGTGATCCATGAGCAGCCTGAGTGCAGAGTAGTCCAGTCCAGGGCTCTGTGTGGAATGAAGGGAGCATGCTAGCTCCATACCGGTGACCAGGTCTGGTGTTGTTACAGCTCCTGGAGTGGGGAAGCCGGGGCTGACCCAGGTGGAGACTGGTCTGGGCGTGTGGTTGAGACACGTCAGGGAAAGGAACCATTGGGGACGCTTGGTGGACCTGTGACCCAGGCAGCGAGGCCCGGATCCGTGCCCGGTAATAAAGCAGTTCTCGAATGTTTGTGTGAACTGTGCACCTGGTGCGTGAAATGTGCCAGGCGGGCATAGCCACCCTGAGGTCCGACTAGATAGTCAGTGAGGGACCTGTTTTAACTATATGTGTATGTTATGGCTTAGGTAGAAAGGCCATGTGCGGAGTCTGTGGGAGAGCCCCAGCTGGAGTGGATGATATTGGAGGCGTTCCGTCCCTGTGGGATGAGAGGGAGTCTTGGCCTGCTACTTGCAGCGGGTACTTGTCCCTCAACCACAACCTCTAATGGTGTGGGTGTGCCTGTGGCCAGAGACAGGGGTCATGAAGGCTCCTAGAAGGGTAACCATGGCTGATCCGATAGGGTGCTACTCAGACGCAGGGTGCAGTCGTCGACCTGGAGACCTGCCATGAGATGGAGGTTTGGTGGCGACTGGTGGCCCATACCGTGGTGAGTAGGCCAGGGTGACGCATGGTTAGCCCAGATTCTACGGTTGACCAGGTCCCTGTTATGGAGGAGCCACAGTCCATGGATGTATTATGATGGGCTGTGAGCGGGTGTGAGGATGCATGGGATCCATGAATATTGTATGATGGATCACATGTGATATGTAAGGTTCCGGTCAGGCAGGAATCCTGACTACGGGGTGAATGTGGAGTCTTCAAGCCGGGTGACTAAAGCCAGGCGGCAGGTACCGCCATTGGGACCCACAGGGCCCGTTGAAGCATATGTAGCGAGGGTCAGAAGCAGGGGTTAAAAAGGGCTCCTAGAGTGGGGACACCATGGTTGAACCAGGTGGACTCTGACCGGGACATAGGTTGAGATGCATCCAGGAAGGAGCCCCTTGGGGATACATGACATACCAGGTACTCAGGTTGCTCAATCCCTGTTCTGAACCCGGAGGTGTCATCATTGATATATATATATAGGGTAAACTGATAAATGTATGTGTAACGTGTATATAGGTCAGAGGCCGTAGCCACCATGGGAGCGGTTGTTAGAGCTCCAATTGGGACAGAGAGGTGGTTACAGGACCCGGGTTACTATAAGACGTTATGTGCAATAAGTGATATGTAATTTTATATGTAAATGTATGGTGTAATTATGTAAAGTGTTTATAATCAATGTGCAATGTGTCAAACATGCTACCCGGGTTATGTTATTAATATGTGAAAATAAACGGGTACACATTGGTTAACTTATAAACACGTGTTGTTGTCGTTATGCAAGCGGGTTCCCCGGGTGCTACCTCACATATGGTGGAGAATGCGGGCAAGGTTGCCCGGTGAGGAACGCACCCCGGTTGCAAAGGGCCTGGAGGCCAAAAGGGTGTGGTACAGCCGAGGGCTGTGGTGCCGGAGCACCTTATATGGACAATTATGTTGATGCACTTTAAATAGACTTAGTCGCTATGGGCGACCGCACGACGCACCCCAGCACCTTGCCGGTGGCCTAGGTGTCACGAAGACAGCGTGTTCAAGGTTTCGGTGGCCTAGGTGTCACGAAGACAGACGGCGTGTCAAGGTTTCGGTGGCCTAGGTGTCATGAAGTTGCCAAGTCAGCGCCACATCCGGATTCCTAAAGGACTCTATGAACTGTGTTTGCCCCTGCTGGTTTAAGCAAGGAGGGGGGAAGTTGGACAGGAGTCACAGGTATACAAACCGGGAGCGGTGCCACAAGGTGTTGTATGGTGGCCCGACTCTTGTGGCAGTGTGTTTCATCCCCAACTGGTCTGAACAAGGAGGGGGGAGGTAGGACACGATCTACTGGTGTCCTAGGTGTACAAGCCGGAAGCGACGCTGTCGCCCGACTTGTCAGGCAGTGTGTTTAACCCTTACCCATGGGTGTAAACAAGGAGGGGGGTATGTGAGGCACCGCCGGCATGATCTCCATGGCCCGGGGTGCATCACTTGCAGGATCAGGGTATGATCCTGTTCACACTGGCCACTTTGATAGTGGATGACGCTGTGTGAGCCTATCCTGAACACAAGGAGTTAAATGTGATTGTGAGTGCTGTGGATCTGAAACAGTCATGAGACTAGTGAGTGGCTCATGAGATCGAGGAGGCCCTGAGGAGAGGAATGGGTGCTGATTGTTGACAGCCCAGGTGGGTGTCTCCTGAGTAATAGCAAGAAGGCAAAGAATGAGTGATTGCCTATGGTAGTAGGAAACTTCATCCCACAGAAAGGAACCGCGAAAACTACAGTTCTTTCAAGCTGGAGTTCCTGGCATTGTTCTGGGCCGTTACTGAAAGATTCAAACATTACCTGGCGTCTAGTAAGTTCACAGCCTTTACTGATAACAACTCTTTAACCCACCTAAAACTGACATTGGGAGCCATGGAACATAGATGGATGGCCAGGTTATCCAATTACCAGTTTACCATCAGGTATCAGGCTGGGCAAAACAATGGCAACGCTGACGCTTTAGCCAGGATGCCTCACCTATCAGAAATGAGAGCTGATGAAGATGAGCTGGAAGAAGTGGAGCTACCCGCCTTCCATCAGCTGAGGACATCGCAGTGCCAACAGGTCCATGCAGAACCTCCGGAGAGAGTAGTGAACCCGTTACCACACTTTGGTTGAAAGGAATCTAAAGACAGTAACCTAGCTATCAGTTTAGTAAAAGGACTGATAACTCAGGAGTCCGCAAAGCTACCTGTAAATCTTTCACCAGAAGCTAAACACCTGTGGAACGAGAGAAGCAAGTTGTTCATTTACCAGGAGAAGCTCTGTAGAAAATACATTAACCCAAGAACCAATGAAATCGTATGGCAGATCATAGTACCCAAAACAGAAATCCAAATGGTACTAAATGCCTATCACAACCAGACTGGACACTTTGGGTGGAAGAAGCTAGAAATACTTCTTAAAGACCGGTTCTACTGGGTTGGCATGACTGGATCCATAGAAAGATGGTGTAAAGACTGTGGACCCTGTAGCCTACACAGAAAAGACCAGCAGAATCAAAGAGCACCACTCCAATCAATTGTAACAACGCAACCGCTCCAGTAGCCTTAGACCATGTGAAGTTGACTCCAAGTAGGACAGGCTACATTTATGCTCTGACAATGGTGGATCATTACTCCAGATTCTTGATGGTCGCACACGTAAAAGATCTAACTGCTGCAACAGCTGCAAAGACGTTTCAGAATATCTTCTGTAGACCACTAGGCTACCCAGAACAAGTTCTAACTGATAGAGGTTCAGCGTTTGAAGCCGAAATCTTCCGAGAGTTTTGTCATCTTTATGGTTGTAAGAAAATAAGAACTACACCATATCATCCCCAATCCAATGGGTTATGTGACAAGATGAACAACGTTATGATAAACATTCTCAAGATACTACCTCTTGAAGAAAGGAACAAGTGGCTAGAAAAACTGCCTGATCTAGTAGACATGTACAATCACATTCCAGTGAGTTCTATGAACTGTATACCTGCCTACCTCATGAGAGCGCGTACGGGAAGATTACCTGTAGATCTAGAACTCGGAATTGTCGAACCAAAAGCAGATGCTTCCAATTCTGACTGGAATACCAACCGTTTAGAACAGCACAGACAGGTTCAAGCTTGCGTTGAAGATAATCTTGAAAAAGCTCGGGAAAAGCAAGAAAGGAACTTCAACAAAAGTGCACCAGCAGAACCCTTATTACCCAGAAGTATTGTCTTAAACAGAAAAGGAAGAAGACATAAATTAGATGACCAATGGGAATGAGAACCCTATACTGTTTTAGAATCCAACTTCGATAACACCAAGACTTGCCTCAGCAGCAAAAATGGAGGAAAAGGACAAAACACAGACAGTATCTTGGGATCATTAAAGAATTTCAACAGATGGAAAACCCAAGACTTTATCAAATCTCCAGAAGATGAAGAACCAGAGTCATCATACCGCCATCAAGTGCCACAAACCTAAGGAAAGAATCACATCTAACAAAACTAGGAGACTTGCAGAAGATTGACCCTCAACAAGATTGAAGCCATGGGCGTACCCAGCGTGCGACAGGGGGGCAGGTGCACCTCAGAAGCAGGGTGCACGCACCTATCATGATGAGCCACCACGTGTCTTAGTAGGTAACAGTTGCCTCAGCAGCGCTGTGCGGTAAGTAGAGGCAGGCAGAGCAGTATTTAATCCTCCTCATTGTCTGCCGGCCGCTCTGCAACTGCAAATCAGCTTGGTGGGACTGAGTGATGACATCATACAGTGAGCGTCTGTCATTGTGCGAGCCCTCAGTGCAGAGCAGTCGACAGACAAGCTGAAGTTGGGAGACTGCTGGAGGCTGGAGCTGCAGGACTCAGGAGAGAAAAAAGAGTAAATACATTATACTTGTTAATAAGAGACAGGAGTGACTGGAGATAATATGGGGGGGTCAGAGCCCTATGGGGGTGTATGGGATCCCTATGGGGGGCTGACTGTATATGAGATGGACTCCCATCTCATATACTGCCCCCCATAGGCTCCCATGTCATATACAGCAACCCCATAGGGCTCCCATATCATTATAGCCCCCTAAAGGGCTCCCATTATGGGAGCCCTGTGGGGGGGCTGTATATGATATGGGAGCCCTATGAGGCATTGGGAGCATTGTATATGAGATGGGACTCCCGTATCATATACAGCCCCCCCATAGAGCTCCCATATCATATACAACCCCCCATAGGGCTACTATAATGGGAGCCCTTTAGTGGTCTGTATATGATATAAAATCCCTATGGGGGGCTGTATATGATATGGGAGCTCTATGGGGGGCTGTATATGATATGGGAGCTCTATGGGGGCTGTATATGAGATGAGTGTGGAGCCCACTGGGACGGGGTACTCGGTACCGTACCGGGGTATCACGGGGGTTATCACGGCAGTCTTGGTCCGGACCATGTCCCGAGTCCACAAGTAAAATAGGTTATTTACAGGGATTGTCGTGACACCACCCACGGGTTGTAGTCAATGGGGGACCACCGCTGCTGCTTGCTTCTGCCAGGAGGATAGATGGGGCTGCCGCCGGATGAATAAGCCCGCTGTGGGTTGGGCTGCTCCTGACAAGGTGTAAAACAGTTTAACATACAGGGAATCACACACGGGAGACACTGGCAGGGTTCACCGGGTTTTACTCAAGTTCCTCCACCATACAGTTCACAAAGTTGTACAGCCTTTCACAGGTTAAACTCCACACTTCCAGTTACTATACTGCAGCCAGGTTCCTGCTTCAGACCCTTCACTTTCTTTGTACCATTCAGACTTTTCTACACTTCTCCTCTCCCCGTGTGCTGTATGGTAGGCAACTCGGATCCTTATTTGGCTTCTCCCTGTGTGTGGGTAGCAAGCCTAGGTCCTATATGTCGCTGTACCTCCTGCACATGTGTTAAAAGATCAGACTTGGAATCTGAACTCCCCGTTGGTGTGTCTGTGATCCAGCATGTAGCTTTCGGTCACCTCAGAGCCGACTCTCTGGCCCCAGCCTAGCCTTCAGTGTCCCTATGTTGCAGGGGATCACCAGGCTCTTTCCTACCCGTGTGACTATGGCGTACATCAGGGGATCCCTCCTGTCAGTTGTCCTCTGTCACCGCTACCGTTTTCCTTGGAGCCAGCTGCACTGGTCCGGTCTTTCCCCTTCCCTTTGCTTATGGACTGTGGAGCGGGCTTTCTCTCCAGGGGTTTAGACCTCGCAGGATTCTGCGCCTCCAGGGAACCTGAAACCTTCAGCTAAGTGTCTCTCTATCCTACTCGGTCTTTTCTGTTCAGCTCACTTTGGCCTATTACTGTTACTTCCTAATTTTCCCCTTATGTACCCGGTCCATCACCTTGCCTACGTCCCACCCACTATGACTAGCCCTACCACCCTTTGCCCGCCTAGAGTCCCAGGGTCCGGGTTGGGTCTTGTGTCTGTGGGTGTGTTTATGAAGGTGTTTCTGTGTTAAACTGTCTCTATCTTCTGGCTGCAGTTCTTACCTGTGGTCACCCTGGTCACAGGAGCGCCACAAGAGCACTATGGGGGGCTGTATATGAGATGGAAGCCTATGGGACATTGGGGGGCTGTATATGAGATGGGACTTACATTTCATATACAGCCCCCCCATAGGGCTTCCCAGTGGTGTAACTAGAGTCTGATGGGCCCCGGTGCAAAATTTAGACCCTGGCCCCCACCTTCCGCGTGCACATTGGTCAGTGTAATGCTCTAAATCCTACTACACTGCACAGCAGAGCCGACAGATCCTCAATATACTACACCGTACAGGGGAGCTGACAGCTTCTCTATATACTACACCACACAGGAGAGCTGACAGATCCTCTATATACTATACCACACAGGAGAGCTGACAGATCCTCCTGGGTCAGATTGGGCCACCAGGGCCCCGGGAGATCCCCGGTAGGCCCCGGGTTCCGGTAGCCCCGCCCCTTTCACGCCACCCCCTACAACCCCCCTCCGACTGCCAGTGGGTCCCCAAAGCCCCCGATGCTGCCAGGCCGCTGCGTGTGCACAAGAGGTCAAGGCCGCTTTACACACACAGATATCTGTGACCAACTTCTGAACAGATCTCTGGTTGCAGTGAAATCATGGACACATTGTTCCATTTTGTGGCTGTGTACAAAATGGAGCAATGTGTCCATGATTTCAATGTAACCAGAGATCTGTTCAGAAGTTGGTCACAGATATCTGTGTGTGTAAAGCGGCCTTCAGAGTCTCAGAGCAACGACGCATTTTTTTTTAAAGGCAGATCTGGATCAGGAGGGGGACATGTATATGGGGCAGGGGCCCAGAAAGGATGGGGGTAGGGGTATACATATATATACACACAGGAAGGGGCTCATGAACATGAGGCAGGGGCCCAGCCAGGATGGGGGACATATATATTGGGGCCCCTTCCTGTATATATATATACAGTACTAGATGGTGGCCCGATCCCAACGCATCTGGTATTCTAGAATATGTATGTAGTTGACATGCTGTGATTGACAGAACTTGTTCAGTCAACGTGAGTGAACTAATATATATATATATATATATACATATATCTATATCTATATCAGCGCTATGGTATATGGTGGTACATTACAGCACATGTATAGCAGCACTATAGTGTATGGTGGTGCATTACATTACATGTATAGCAGCACTATGGTTTATGGCAGTGCATTACAGTACATGTATAGCAGCGCTATGGTATATGGAGGTACATTACAGTACATGTATAGCAGCACTATAGTATATGGAGGTACATTACAGCACATGTATTGCAGCGCTATAGTATATGGCAGTACATGTGTAGCAGCGCTATGGGATATGGCGGTACATTACAGTACATGTATAGCAACACTATAGTATATGGCGGTACATTACAGCACATGTATAGCAGCACTATAGCATATGGCGGTACATTACAGTACATGTATAGCAGCGCTATGGTATATGGCGGTACATTACAGTACATGTATAGCAGCACTATAGTGTATGGCGGTACATTACAGTACATGCATAGCAGCACTATGGTATATGGCGATACTCAGCTCCCCACGGCCCCCCGCCTCCTCCACAGTAAAAGTAAAAAAATCCTCAGTGAGGATACTCACCTGTCCGCCGTCTCGCTCCACTTCCGTCTTCTAGGTCCTACAGGTCTTTAGGACCTGTCATTGCCTGGGAAACCGATCAGCTGATCGGTCACATTACTGCTAACTGCTGGGGGGGCAGGATTGTGTTGGGGGGGCAGGATGGAGCGAGCGAGGCAGGATGGAGTCAGGGGGGGCAGGATGGAGGCAGGTGGGAAGGATGGAGGCGGGGCACGATGGAGGCGGAGGGGGGCAGGATGGAGGCGGAGGGGGAGCAGAATGGAAAAGGGGGGGCAGAATGGAGGCGGGGAGCAACAACAGTGGGGGGCAGAATGGAGGCGGGGGCAGGATGGAAGGAGTGGGGCAGATTGGAGGGAGCGGGGCAGGATGGAGCCGGAGGAGCAGGATGGTCGCAGGAAGGGGGGGCAGGATGGTGGTAGGGGGGCAGGATGGTGGCGAGCAGGGCAGGATGGAGCGAGTGGGGCAGGATGGAGCCGGAGCAGCAGGATGGGGTTGGAGGAGCAGGATGGTGGCAAGCGGGGCAAGATGGAACGAGCAGAGCAGGGTGGAGTGAGCGGGGCAGGATGGAGCCGGAGGAGCAGGATGGAGCTGGAGGAGCAGGATGGGGAGGGCAGGATGGTGGCGAGCGGGGCAGGATGGAGCTGGTGGGGCAGCATGGAGCGAGTGGGGCAGGATGGAGCGAGCAGGGCAGGATGGAGCGAGCGGGGCAGGATGGAGCGAGCGGGGCAGGATGGTGGTGGGGGTGGCAGGATGGTGGCAGGGGGGGACAGGTCGGAGCCAGCGGGGCAGGATGGATCCGGCGGGTGGGGGCAGGTATGGTGGCAGGGGGGACAGGATGGAGCCAGCGGGGCAGGATGGATCCGGCGGGTGGGGGCAGGATGGAGCCAGCGGGGCAGGATGGATCCGGCGGGTGGGGGCAGGATGGAGGCGAGCAGGGCAGGATGGAGCTGGCGGGGGAGCAGGATGGAGCCAGCGGGGGAGCAGGATGAAGCTGGCGGGGGAGCAGGATGGAGTCGGCGGGGGAGCAGGATGGAGCCGGAGGAGCAGGATGGGGAGGGCAGGATGGTGGCGAGCGGGGCAGGATGGAGCTGGCAGGGTAGGATGGAGCTGGTGGGGCAGGATGGAGCCGGCGGGGGAGCAGGATGGAGCCGGCGGGGGAGCAGGATGGAGCGAGTGGGGCAGGATGGAGCGAGTGGGGCAGGATGGAGCGAGTGGGGCAGATGGAGCGAGTGGGGCAGAATGGAGCGAGCAGGGCAGGATGGAGCCGGCAGGATGGAGTCGGAGGAGCAGGATGGTGGTGAGCGGGGCAGGATGGAGCGAGCAGGGCAGGATGGTGGCGGGGGGGCAGGATAGGGGGTGGCAGGATGGTGGCGAGCGAGGCAGGATGGAGCGAGCAGGGCAGGATGGAGCCGATGGGGGAGCAGGATGGTGGCAGGGGGTCAGGATGGTGGCGGGGGACATGATGGAGCTGACAGGGCAGGATGGAGCCGTCGGGGGGGGGGGGGGGGGCGGCAGGATGGTGGCGAGCGGGGCAGGATGGAGCGAGCGGGGCAGGATGGAGCCGGCGGGGGAGCAGGATGGAGCCGGCGGGGGAGCAGGATGGAGCGAGTGGGGCAGGATGGAGCGAGTGGGGCAGGATGGAGCGAGTGGGGCAGGATGGAGCGAGTGGGGCAGATGGAGCGAGTGGGGCAGAATGGAGCGAGCGGGGCAGGATGGAGCCGGCAGGATGGAGTCGGAGGAGCAGGATGGTGGTGAGCGGGGCAGGATGGAGCGAGCGGGGCAGGATGGTGGCGGGGGGGCAGGATAGGGGGTGGGCAGGATGGTGGCGAGCGAGGCAGGATGGAGCGAGCAGGGCAGGATGGAGCCGATGGGGGAGCAGGATGGTGGCAGGGGGTCAGGATGGTGGCGGGAGACATGATGGAGCTGACAGGGCAGGATGAGCCGTCGGGGGGGGGGGCAGGATGTGGCGAGCGGCAGGATGGAGCGAGCGGGGCAGGATGGAGCGGCGGGGGAGCAGGATGGTGACAAGGGGGCAGGATGGAGGCGAGCGGGGCAGAAGGAGTCTGCGGGGAACAGGATGGAGCCAGCAGGGGAGCAGGATGGAGCCGGTTGGGGAGCAGGATGGAGGCGGGGGGCAGGATGGAGCTGGCAGGGGGGGGCAGGATGGTGCCGGCGGGGGGGCAAGATGGAGCTGGTGTGGGGGGGGGCAGGATGGAGCCACCGGGGGGGCGGCAGGATGGAGCCACCGGGGGGGCGTCAGGATGGAGCCGGCGGAGAGGGGGGCAGGATGGAGCTGGTGTGGGGGGGGGGCAGGATGGAGCCGGCGAGGGGGGGGCAGAATGGTGGTGGCAGGGGGAGGGGCAGGATGGCTGCGAGGATACTCACCCGTCCGCCGGCTCGCAGGACCTGTCGTTGCCTGGGAAACCGATCAGCTGATCAGTTTCCCAGGCAACCACTGGTCCTCAAGCCATGGAGGAGCTAGCAAACGTAGGTGGAGCACGCCGACGAACGGAAGAGTATCCTCTATGAGATTTTTTTTATTTTTAGTATCACCAAGCAGCGGGGAGGGAGCGGGGGGGCCGCAGGGACAGGAGGAGCGGAGGGCCGCAGGGACAGAAGCAGCGGGGGGCCGCGGTGACAGGAGGAGCGGGGGGCCGCAGGGACAGAAGCAGTGGGGGGCCGCGGTGACAGGAGGAGTGGGGGGGCCGCAGGGACAGAAGCAGCGGGGGGCCGCGGGGACAGGAGGAGCTTGGGCCGTGGTGACAGGAGGAGCAGGGGGGGGCCGCAGGGACAGGAGAAGCGGAGGGCAGCAATGACAGGAGGGGCAGAGGGTGCCGCGAGGAGCGGAGGGGGCAGGAAGAGTGGGGGTGCCGCAGGGGGTCCGTGAGGAGAGCCGCCGCTGCGGCCACCAAGTATCCCGACGAGATGGGATGCAAATAGGCGCGAAATTCGAACTTTCAATTCTCGCGCCTATTTGCATAGTCTGAGCTCATTTGCTGCCAATCATTGTCTCCCTCTTCTGCATTATAACGCAGAGGTTTTTTTTTTCTCTTCCAGAAAAGGTCGTTTAGCCCCTCCCCCTGAGGGACGGGGTCAAATGGCAAGTTCTGGAAAAAAACAAACAAACCTCTGTTTAAAGCTGCTGAAGAGGGAGAGAATGATTGGCAGTGGTGGGCAGATTAAAAATGCAGGGGATGTGAATCTGCCCTTCGGCACCTGCCCCTAGCCACCTCCTTAATGACTGCAGCATGTAAGTTTTCTAACTGTATTATCTCGGGGTACAGGGCTGCTCAAGTGCTGGGGGACCCCTTGCCTGGATGCTGCAGACATGCTGCGTCCAGTGCTTTAATTAGATCACCATGCCTGGTTTGGTGACAGGTCCTCTTTAAAGTGGTCATATATGCTTAAAGGAGCAAATTTTGTGAATAAAGGGATTGAGTACAAAATAGAACATTTTTTGACATGTGATATATATGTTGGAATGCCCATGTGGCTTACAATATATCGGAGAAACCACATTAGAGTTTAAGACTTGGATCAACCATCACCGTTACACAATTAGGAAAAAGAGGAATGATCTCCCTGTACCAAAGCATTTTTTAGATAAAAAACATTCAGAAAAAGATCTGAAATTTAGACTGATTGATACTGTACCCCCACAGAGACGAGGAGGAGATAGGACTAAAATGTTAAAGGTCAAAGAGTTAGAATGGATCCATAGGCTTAACACATTGAAACTTGAGGGAATGAATGTAGATTACAGATTGAGCATAATGTTGGGTTAATTAATTAATATACTAAAGAAATCCCATCCTAGTCAAACCCATGAATACCGTGAATTTGATGTACTGTTTAGTATTGTAAAGGAGCACTAGTCACAATGAATGCACTAACAGTGATAAAGTCACAATATAAAAGTGAAAAGAATGTTTTAAAATTATATAGTATTAAGATTTTGATTTCATCATTATTATTTTCTATTTACATATTATAGATGGGACATCAATGCAGCAGAAAAATGCTATATGACACCAACAACAACAGAAGATAAAGCCTATAATTATATTTGCATTGTCAAAATTTTTCATTACACGATATTGAATTTAATACTAATATGTTAAAAAGATTAAAATAATCCACTTTAAATGCATTTATAATCCACTTAAGTATTTATAATCACTATAGCACTTTAAAATTAGATTATATGTAAATAAACGTGAAAATGTATCTTGCTTTGTTCTGTATATCTTATAAATTCAATAAAAATTATCTGATTAAAAAAAAAAGTGAAAAGATAAAAAATGAAAAATAAATTCCTTACAGCATTGAGAAATGGTTGATAAGTGTAATTTATGGGGAGTATATAAGATTGAAAAATGATCTGATATGTATTTAACCCCTTTTGATTCCATGACTAGCGGGCAAGGATTACAGCCTTAAAACTGTGCCACTGCATTGCTGATAGGTGAACTCGCTATATGTGTTATAGGACACTGTAGTGGGGGAACCCTGGGTGAAGAGGATTGATAAAATAAGAAAGATCACAATATAATGTTAATTTAAAAAAAAAAGTACTGTAAGAGATAGAGTGAAAGGAAGAGAGCTGTCAAGAGGTAGAATAATTTTATTAGCACATATGCACTTTATTAATAATATTCATAAGCACTATTCACAAACACTAATGATAAGAGGAAATCATTCATACCTTTTAATATATGGTTAAAACTAAAAGATTAAGAGCAGCGCAAAGGTTTAGTGGCGAAAGATCAGTATAGAGCCAGTAAAGACGTCCAGCGACGGGTGTAGACTCCTGATTAAGCAACCGCGCATGCGCGGGAGTTCCAAGATGGCGCGGAGCGGATATCCAGTTAATGCCATAGCAACAATAGTATACACCGCCCAGTGCGCATGCGCAGGCGTCTAAGAAGAGCACATTTGAGATATGGCGATGGCAAATCTGTAGTAAGTGCTTTAAGACACTGTAACGTTGGCGGTCATTATAGCAAACAGCTGCAATGGTGATAGTTTGATTGCGCATATTAAGAAAAGTTATGAAGCAACAACGATAGTAAAATAAATATGGGATAATAGAAAGTGAAATGATGTATGAAATCAGGGACAATACTGAAGGGTATGAGTCTAATGAATGTAACACTATGCACATTATTAGGATATAGAGTTATCATGTTTTATTGAATAATGATGTATTATGTAAATGTTTTGTATAAAGAGTCCTGCCTAGGGACAGCGTATCCAAGCATCCCTGAGTTTAAACATCCACCACTGGTGTGTCATAAACGCCCTAACAATTTGAAAGACGGATTGGTGAGGGCCGATATAGGCTCACAAAGGCCACCTTTGATTCAGCGTTTCCTTTCTACTCCTCAACATGGTACATTCCCGTGTCTTGGGTGTGTTCATTGCTCAAATGTTACGAAAGGCCAATACTTTACTCACCCGAGGACAGGGAAGGCATACCCGATAAAAGGATTCTTCACGTGCGATACCACCTACGTGGTGTATCTCATTAAATGCCCGTGCGGTCTCGGGTATGTTGGAGAGACTACCCAGCATGCCCATGACCGCATAGGGAAGCATAAGTCCACAATTAGGTGTAAACAGAACATTCTGCCCATACCACACCACTTCAATGAACACAGACATACCGTAGCCCAGTTGAAATATCAGATTATCGAGCAAGTTACAGTGGGCAGACGTGGCGGCAACAGGGTCCAGAGATTAAAGGAACGGGAATCCTATTGGATCCACCAGCTACAGACGTTAGCACCATTTGGACTCAACAGAGAATACGATGTATTACCTTCCAGTTAAGCTGAGATATAGAAATTGCCCCTTTATAGTACTGACATACTGTTAGATACTTCTTTTTGTTTTTTCCCTCAATAACGGTTTATGACGGTAATAGGGAACTATTGACCATTTGATTCTGCTCTTTTCTATGTGACCTGGTCGTCAAACTTATCCCATCATCATATTTGATCATTATCATTTACTATTGTATTAGCAACATTCACTATGGTACTGTATTAACACTAACTTTACTTAAGGTGACATAGACATGGCACAGGATGGTCAGGTGGGCAAGGATATAAGAATATACTTTTAACACAATGATGTTTATAGTTTCCTTATTAATGTTCCTTTGTTCCATTTATAATGGGATATTGATATTAGTACCTTATCTAGCATTTATTGACCAACTAGTAAAAAGGCCCGATGCAATTGCATCGGGAGCGCGGTGAAATGAATTGTGTGTATACAGGCGGGTGAGTGGGTATCAGAGTATACAGGCGGCTCTGTGGGTAGCAGAGTATAGAGGCGGCTCTGTGGGTAGCAGAGTATAGAGGCGGGTCAGTGGGTAGTAGAGCATGGAGGCGGCTCTGTGGGTAGCAGAGTATGGAGGCGGCTCTGTGGCTAGCAGAGTATCGAGGCGGCTGTGTGGGGTAGCAGAGTATCGAGGCGGCTGTGTGGGTAGCAGAGTATCGAGGCGGCTGTGTGGGTAGCAGAGTATCGAGGCGGCTTGTGGGTAGCAGAGTATCGAGGCAGCTCTGTGGGTAGCAGAGTATAGAGGCGGCTCTGTGGGTAGCAGAATATAGAGGCGGCTCTGTGGGTAGCAGAGTATACAGGCGGCTGTGTGGGTAGCAGAGTATAGTGGCGGCTGTGTGGCTAGCAGAGTATCGAGGCGGCTCTGTGGGTAGCAGAGTATTGAGGCGGCTCTGTGGGTAGCAGAGTATTGAGGCGGCTCTGTGGGTAGCAGAGTATCGAGGCGGCTCTGTGGGTAGCAGAGTATCGAGGCGGCTCTGTGGTGGAGGGGTGAGGAGAGATGCGGCTCTGTGGTGGAGGGGTAAGGAGAGATGCGGGTCTGTGGTGGAGGGGTGAGGAGAGATGCGGGTCTGTGGTGGAGGGGTGAGGAGAGATGCGGCTCTGTGGTGGAGGGGTGAGGAGAGATGCGGCTCTGTGGTGGAGGGGTGAGGGGAGATGCGGCTCAGTGTTGGAGGGGTGAGGAGAGATGCGGTTCAGTGGTGGAGGGGTGAGGAGAGATGCGGCTCAGTGGTGGAGGGGTGAGGAGAGATGGGTGTCTGTGGTGGAGGGGTGAGGAGAAGCGGGTCAGTGGTGGAGGGGTGAGGAGAGAAGCGGCTTAGTGGTGGAGGGGTAAGGAGAGAAGCGGCTCAGTGGTGTAGGGTTGAGGAGAGAAGCGGGTCAGTGGTGGAGGGGTGAGGAGAGAAGCGGCTCAGTAGTGGAGGGGTGAGGAGAGAAGCACACAGTATATACATACATGAGACATTGTATAGACAGACAGTATGCAGAGATTACACATATTATACACACAGTATAGACAGAGTATACACGCATTACAGAGAGTGTAGAGAGACATGAGAGGGACAGAGTGTAGAGAGACATGAGAGGGACAGAGTGTAGAGAGACATGAGAGGGACAGAGTGTAGAGAGACATGAGAGGGACAGTGTAGAGAGACATGAGAGGGACAGAGTGTAGAGAGACATGAGAGGGACAGAGTGTAGAGAGACAGCTCCTGGGATCAGTCCTGTGTGTAGACTGTCAGCTCCTGGGATCACTCCTGTATGTAGATTGTCAGCTCCTGGGATCAGTCGTGTGTGTAGATTGTCAGCTCCTGGGATCAGTCCTGTGTGTAGATTGTCAGCTCCTGGGATCAGTCGTGTGTGTAGATTGTCAGCTCCTGGGATCAGTCCTGTGTGTAGACTGTCAGCTCCTGGGATCACTCCTGTGTGTAGATTGTCAGCTCCTGGGATCACTCCTGTGTGTAGACTGTCAGCTCCTGGGATCAGTCCTGTGTGTAGACTGTCAGCTCCTGGGATCAGTCCTGTGTGTAGATTGTCAGCTCCTGGGATCAGGGATGACTCCTGTGTGTAGATTGTCAGCTCCTGGGATGACTCCTGTGTGTAGATTGTCAGCTCCTGGGATCACTCCTGTGTGTAGATTGTCAGCTCCTGGGATCACTCCTGTGTGTAGATTGTCAGCTCCTGGGATCACTCCTGTGTGTAGATTGTCAGCTCCTGGGATCAGTCCTGTGTGTAGACTGTCAGCTCCTGGGATCACTCCTGTATGTAGACTGTCAGCTCCTGGGATCAGTCCTGTGTGTAGAATGTCAGCTCCTGGGATCACTCCTGTGTGTAGATTGTCAGCTCCTGGGATCAGTCCTGTGTGTAGACTGTCAGCTCCTGGGATCACTCCTGTGTGTAGACTGTCAGCTCCTGGGATCAGTCCTGTGTGTAGATTGTCAGCTCCTGGGATCACTCCTGTGTGTAGACTGTCAGCTCCTGGGATCACACCTGTGTGTAGATTGTCAGCTCCTGGGATCACTCCTGTGTGTAGACTGTCAGCTCCTGGGATCACTCCTGTGTGTAGACTGTCAGCTCCTGGGATCACTCCTGTGTGTAGACTGTCAGCTCCTGGGATCACTCCTGTGTGTAGATTGTCAGCTCCTGGGATCAGTCCTGTGTGTAGATTGTCAGCTCCTGGGATCACTCCTGTGTGTAGATTGTCAGCTCCTGGGATCAGTCCTGTGTGTAGATTGTCAGCTCCGGGGATCACTCCTGTGTGTAGATTGTCACCTCCTGGGATCACTCCTGTGTGTAGATTGTCACCTCCTGGGATCACTCCTGTGTGTAGACTGTCAGCTCCTGGGATCACTCCTGTGTGTAGATTGTCAGCTCCTGGGATCACTCCTGTGTGTAGATTGTCAGCTCCTGGGATCACTCCTGTGTGTAGATTGTCAGCTCCTGGGATCACTCCTGTGTGTAGATTGTCAGCTCCTGGGATCACTCCTGTATGTAGATTGTCAGCTCCTAGGATCACTCCTGTGTGTAGATTGTCAGCTCCTGGGATCACTCCTGTGTGTAGATTGTCAGCTCCTGGGATCACTGCTGTGTGTAGATTGTCAGCTCCTGGGATCACTCCTGTGTGTAGATTGTCAGCTCCTGGGATCAGGGATCACTCCTGTGTGTAGATTGTCAGCTCCTGGGATCAGGGATCACTCCTGTGTGTAGATTGTCAGCTCCTGGGATCAGTCCTGTGTGTAGACTGTCAGCTCCTGGGATCAGGGATCACTCCTGTGTGTAGATTGTCAGCTCCTGGGATCAGGGATCACTCCTGTGTGTAGATTGTCAGCTCCTGGGATCAGTCCTGTGTGTAGACTGTCAGCTCCTGGGATCACTCCTGTGTGTAGACTGTCAGCTCCTGGGATCAGTCCTGTGTGTAGAATGTCAGCTCCTGGGATCACTCCTGTGTGTAGATTGTCAGCTCCTGGGATCACTCCTGTGTGTAGTCTGTCAGCTCCTGGGATCACTCCTGTGTGTAGACTGTCAGCTCCTGGGATCACTCCTGTGTGTAGATTGTCAGCTCCTGGGATCAGTCCTGTGTGTAGATTGTCAGCTCCTGGGATCACTCCTGTGTGTAGATTGTCAGCTCCTGGGATCACTCCTGTGTGTAGATTGTCAGCTCCTGGGATCAGTCCTGTGTGTAGATTGTCAGCTCCAGGGATCACTCCTGTGTGTAGACTGTCAGCTCCTGGGATCAGGGATCAGTCCTGTGTGTAGATTGTCAGCTCCTGGGATCACTCCTGTATGTAGATTGTCAGCTCCTGGGATCAGTCCTGTGTTTAGATTGTCTGCTCCTGGGATCAGTCCTGTGTGTAGATTGTCAGCTCCTGGGATCACTCCTGTGTGTAGAATGTCAGCTCCTGGGATCACTCCTGTGTGTAGATTGTCAGCTCCTGGGATCACTCCTGTGTGTAGATTGTCAGCTCCTGGGATCACTCCTGTATGTAGATTGTCAGCTCCTGGGATCACTCCTGTGTGTAGATTGTCAGCTCCTGGGATCAGGGATCACTCCTGTGTGTAGATTGTCAGCTCCTGGGATCAGTCCTGTGTGTAGATTGTCAGCTCCTGGGATCACTGCTGTGTGTAGCTCCCGGTGGCTCCCGCAGGCTGCCGGTGTCAGCACAGGTCTGCTACTGCAGTTCAGGACCTGTGGTGATGTCAGAGTCACGTGACACCAGGGTACCATGGAGTAACCTGGTGTCACGTGACTGTGACATCACCACAGGTCCTGGACTGCAGTAGCAGAGCTCTGCAGACACTCGGAGCCTGCGGCAGCCACCGGAAGCCTGGAGGAAGACGGCGGAGACGGTGGGGGCTCGGGGAGAGGTGAGCATATATTTTTTTTTTTTTAAGTGTAGTGCGGCTGCGGCTCGTGATGACGCTGCGCGTCATCACTCGCAGTCGCGCAAAGGAGCTTGGGATTCGGCTACAGTGCCCGAATTCCCAACTCCCGATTATATAAGTAGATGCCTGTGCTGTGTTGTTATTCATCTTTATCTTCATTTCTGTCTTTTTAGGATTATACATTACTGCTTATTCTCTGTGCCCCCATGTCCCTTAGTGCAGATACTAATCATTTGTTCTCTTTTTCTGGCAGAGATACTGATGGAGCTGAGAGGGAGGCGGGACTCACAGTCACCTGACTCGTCACGATCTACGTCACGCCCCGCGCATGCGCAATACGGGCCGCTTGCGTTCCACTTCAGATCGCTTCCTGCGTTCCAGTGGCAGGAAGCAGAAAGCGGTCTGTGCACATTTCAGCGATGCACAACACCTGGCCGCACGCTACTTAAGCACACAGCTTTAGGCATCACGCCCCCACCTCCCCAGCACGCTGCACAGCTGCTATACCTCAGGTAAAGGACACTGGCTGGGTATTTTACCCTGTTCCAGCACTCACTCACTATATATGCTTTGTTTATAGGCATTTGTTTCTTCTCAAGCATCACCGTTCATTTGGGGCACTGGTAAAAGCCAGGGACATGTTGTTTCTGCATACTAAGGTAGATACTAAGCAACATATATATGTTTTGATGGTGATATAGTTTATCTCTAGTATCATAATAACAGGTGATTTTCTTTGCCCATCCTTAGGTAGTTCTGTTAAGTGGGGACATTATTTAGATGTACTTGTGAAGCTGTCTATTAAGCAAGGTCTGTTTTTATGATCCAATTACTCACAATAGCTGTGTAGTTTAGTATTCACACTAGACTATGTGTCACCGTACTGTGTTGTATTTATTTGCTCATTCGCTCTAGACCCACTTCCAGACCTCTTAAGGGCACATAGAACCTAAAGATACTATTACAAACGGAAATAGGTTTCAGGTAATATATCTGCGTTTGCTTTTTCTTTATGAGCTTCCATAAGGTCGAGTTTTCCCGTTATTGTCTGATATTTTATACACAGTTCTTTATGACCACATTTGTTAACAGAGCCCGTCGCTTACCTACATAATTACCGTATAACCACGTTGGGTTCCCCTGAAAACTGCTACTCGTGACCATAGGTTCTGTCCTTACCAAGTGCCCTTTTTGGTAAGCTTGGTTCTTGATTTATTTTTTTCTCTTTTCCCTTCCCCGCAATTCTTTATTGGTAATTTACTTTTCCCCTTTTTTTCCATTTGATGTACATATGCTTGTATACATTAGTCGTATTTTGGTTACTCCCCTCATGGTTGGATTTATCCAAGACAGGATATGTGTTGACATAGATACACATACAATTATGGGTTACTAATTGTTTGTTTCTGTACACAGATTTCTGACATTTGATTCCTTTTACCCACGTTGCAGTTCCCTTTATAAGCACAAACGCATATAGGTACGGGTAGTTCTGCTTTACCATATACTTTGTATTCTTGTTCTGTTGAAAACGTTTTTTCTCTTGGATGTAACTGTTTTCTCTTGTATATAATGATGTAATAGAACATTTGTTAATATATATTTTTTGTGACATGTTTTTCTTTGTCATCTGTTCATTTCAATCTAGTATATATCAGTGTCTGAGGAAGGCTATGTTAGCCGAAACGTCAACAACACTGAATGCTTAACCCCTTAAGGACGGCCTAACGTCCAGAGACGTCCGAAAAAAAGGGTACTAAAGCCTAGCCGACGTCTGTAGACGTTGGCAGGAAAAAGCTCTATAGCGCCGCCCCTGGAGCTAATATCTCTAGGGTGTCAGTGTACCGATTGTAGCTGAGACCCTAGAGATTAGGAATTAGCTGCTTTTGTACCCGCACCTGTAATGTGATGACCGGTAAACACCGTTTACCGATCATCACATCACAAACAGTGACAGTGCCGGTAAAAAGTACTTTCACTTTAATCCGACATGAAAACACATGTTGGATTAAAGTGAAACAGCAACCCCTTAGCCCAGCAAGACCCCCTGTGCCTGAGATTACCCCCCTTACCCCCCCATCCCTCCCCCGGGCCATCTCAAAATGGTGGCGCATGTAAAAATGCGCCGCCTCCCCTGCAGCTGCATGCGATCTGACATGTCACAAGTCAGATCGCATGACTAACACATCCCCCTGTGCCCCCAACACTTTTTGCAGCCTCCGACCCCCTCCAGCCCCCCATCTCCAGCTCCTCCAGCCCCCCCATCTCCAGCTCCTCCAGCCCCCCATCTTCAGCTCCTCCAGCCTCGCTCCTCCAGCCCCCTCCTCGCTCCTACAGCTTCCCTCCTCCAGGTTCCCTCCGCTCCTCCAGCCCCGCTCCTCTGATACCCACAGCCCCCCATCTTTAGCTCCTCGAGCCCCCTCCTCGCCCCTCCAGCCCCGCTCTTCTAACCCTGTCCTCCGCTCCTCTTACCCGCTCCTCTGCTTCTGCAGCACCGCTCCTCCGACTCCCCTCCTCACTCCTCCGGCCCCGCTCCTGCAGCACCACTCCTCCAGCTTCCCTCCTCCTCTCTCTCTCACCTGCTCCTCGATCCTGGGGTCCCGCTCCTGGATCCTGGAGTCCCGATCCTGGGGTCCCGCTCCTGGATCCTGGGGTCCCGCTCCTGGATCCTGGGGTCCCGATCCTGGCACCAGCAGTCTGTCTCCTCTTCTGTGCGCGCCGCTGTGTGCGCGCACTCTCAGGGGAATGATAGGTCATGAACTTACAGAGTTCATGACCTATCATTCCCCTGGGGTCACACAGGGGTTAAGTGATCTTCATGGTGATCTGCTTTAGAGATCATGAAGATCAGTTAACCTCTGTGTGGTCCCTGGATTGTGATGGGCCATGACCTTAGAGTTCATGACCTATCATTCCCCTGAGGTCAAACAAGGGTTAAGTCATGAACTCTAAGTTCATGACCTATCACAATCCAGGAGTCACACAGGGGTACCTTTACACGCCGTAACCGTGGAGAGAAATATTGACGGCGATATGTCGCCTTGCAATAATCGCCGTCAAAATCTCTCCCAATTGCGGCATGTAATTGGGGAATTTGGTGGCAAAATGTTGCCTCGCCACGGTCGCCTGATCTCTGTGCACTGCTCTGAAATCAGGCGACTGTGGCGAGGCGACATATCGCCGCCAAATTCCCCAATTACACGCCGCAATTGGGAGGGATTTTGAACGGCGATTATTGCAAGGCAACACATCGCTATCAATATTTCTCGCCGCGGTTGCGGAGTGTAAGCGTACCCTTAGAGATTATTATGAAGATTCGTTAATCTCTATGTGACCCCAGGATCGTGATAGGTCATGAACTTACAGCGTTCATGACCTATCATTCCCCTGGGAGAGTGCCTTATTATAGCATATGGGGGATGCCCCCATATGCTATAACACCGAGAAACATCGCAGGACCGCCCACTGGACTACGTCGGACATCACCGCCCACTGGACTACGTCGGACATCACCGCCCACTGGACTACGTCGGACGTCACAGACAAATAAAGATGGGGTCTAAATTGTGTTTGTTTTTCTTTCTAATAAAAAAATCTTTCTCTGTGTTGTGTCTTCTTTACAATTTACTAGAGATTCCTAATGGCGGGTCTAACATTGGCCCTATATTATGAATCTCGGGCTTAGTGCCATCTGCCAAAAAGCTGGCATTAACCCCTTATTACCCAGTCTGCCACCGCTACACGGCAGCTGGAAGAGCTGGATACAGCGCCAGAAGATGGCGCTTCTATGAATGCGCCATTTTCTGGGGCGGCTGCGGGCTGCAATTCGCAGCGGGGGGGGGGGGCCCAGAAAGCTTGGGCCTCCCTACGCTGAGGATTCCAGCCCCCAGCTGCCTAGTTGTACCTGGCTGGCCCAAAAACATGGCGAAGCCCACGCCGTTTTTTTTTTTAATTATTTCATGAAATAATTTAAAAAAAAGGGCTTCCCTATATTTTTGGTTTCCAGCCAGGTAAAACTAGGCAGAAGGGGTTGGTGGCAGCCCGTAGCTGCCTGCTGTACCTGGCTGGACCAAAAGTGTGGCGAAGCCCCACGTCATTTTTTTTTTCTAATTTAATAAAGAAATACTAGAAAAAAAAATGCAGGAGAGGAGACGACCAGGACACGGTGTCTCCGGATCTTGTGCACATGCTCTAAGGCTCCTTTCACATCAGCGGCTTTTGCCGATCGCGGCAGATGTGGTGAAAAAAACGCATCTGCCGCGATTACCGCATAACCGCTGCACTTGCGGCACAGTTGCGGCAAGCCCCATGCAATGTCTATGGGGCTTGTGGTAAGTGTGCGGCAGGTGCGGCAAGTGTGGTTTCGGCACTTGCAGCAGGTGCAACCGCGAAAAAAAACGCGGTCAGACGCGTTTTATTTGTGGCCGCATCTGCCGCAAGTGCTGATATCGCACTTGCCGCACCTGCCGCAAGCCCGCATAGACATTCTTATGGGGCTTGCCGCAACTGTGCCGCAAGTGCAGCAGTTATGCGGTAATCGCGGCAGATGCGGTTTTTTCACTGCGTCTGCCGTGAACGTCAAAAACCGCTGATGTGAAAGTACCCTAAAAGTGAGAAATTGTGTGAAAAAAATAAAATGTTCAATATGACGTTATCAAATTCTGTGAAGTAGCTGTAGGTTCTAAATGCTCACTATACATAATCCGTGAGGCGTCTAGTTTCCAAAATGGGGTCACTTGTGGGGGAGCTCCAATGTTTAGGCACACAGGGGCTCTCCATACGTGACATGGTGTCCGCTAACTATTGGAGCTAATTTTCCATTCAAATTGTTAGCGGACACCATGTCGCATATGGAGAGCCCCTGTGTGCCTAAACATTGGAGCTCCCCCACAAGTGACCCCATTATGGAAACTAGACCCCCCAAGGAACATATCTAGATGCATAATGAGTACTTTCAACCCCCAGATGCTTCACAAATTGATCCATAAAAATGAAAAAAGAACATTTTTGTGGAAAAGAAAGTACTTTTTCATTTTTACGGATCAGTTTGTGAAGCACCTGGGGGTTCAAAGTGCTCACTATGCATCTAGATAAGTTCCTTGTGGCGTACAGTTTACAAAATGGGGTCACTTGTGGGGGAGCCCCAATGTTTAGACACACAGGGGCTCTCCATACGTGACATGGTGTCCGCTAACAATTGGAATTGTAAGTTGATACTATGTCGTGTATGGCGATCCCCTGTGTGCCTAAACATTGAAGCTCCCCCACAAGTGACCCCATTTTGGAAACTAGACACCCCAAGGAATTTATTTAGATTCATAGGGAGCACTTTGGACCCCCAGGTGCTTCACAAATTGATCAATAAAAATGAAAAGTACTTTTTTTTCACAAAAATCTTCTTTTATTTACTTTTACGGACTAATTTGTGAAGCATCTGGGGCATAAAAGTGCTCACTATGCATCTAGATATGTTCCTTGGGGGGTCTAGTTTCCAAAATGGGGTCACTTGTGGGGGAGCTCCAATGTTTAGGCACACAGGGGCTCCCCATATGCGACATGGTGTCTGCTAACATTTTGAATGGAAAATTATAGCTCCAATAGTTAGCGGACACCATGTCGCGTATGGAGAGCCCCTGTGTGCCTAAACATTGGAGCTCCCCCACAAGTGACCCCATTTTGGAAACTAGACATCCCATGGAATTTATTTAGATGCACAGTGAGCTCTTTGAACCCCCAGGTGCTTCACAAATTGATCCGTAAAAATGAAAAAGTACTTTCTTTTCCACAAAAATTTTCTTTTTCTTTTTTCTTTTTTCTTTTTTCTGAGCCCTGCTGTGCGCCCAAACAGTGGTTTATGACCACTTATGAGGTATCGGTGTACTCAGGAGAAATTGCCCAACAAATTTTAGGATGCATTTTATCCTGTTGCCCATGTGAAAATTAAAAAATTGAGGCTAAAAGAACATTTTTGTTGGATAAATTAAAATGTCCATTTTTTGTTTCCACTTTGCTTTAGATCCTGTAAAGCACCTGAAGGGTAAATAATCTTCTTGAATGTAGTTTTGAGTAGCTTGAGGGGTGCAGTTTTTGGAATGGTGTCACTTTTGGGTGTTTTCTGTCATGTACACCCCTCAAAGGGACTTCAAATGTGATGTGGTCACTAAAAAAATGGTTTTGTAAATTTTGCTGGATAAATGAGAAATTGCTGATGAACTTTGAACCCTTATAACGTCCTAACCCAAAAAATTTTTTTTCCCAAAATTGCGCTGATGTAAAGTAGACATGTGGGAAATGTTATTTATTAACTATTTTGTGTCAGATAACGCTTCGGTTTAACAGAATAAAAATTAAAATTTAGAAAATTGTGAAATTTTCAACATTTTTGCCAATTTTTTAATATTTTCACAAATAAACACAAATAATCGACCTAAATTTACTACCAACATGAAGCCCAATATGTCACAAAAAAACAATCTCAGAATCGCTCGGATCCAATGAAGCGTTCCAGAGATATAACCTCATAAAGGGACACTGGTCAGAATTGCAAAAAACGGTCTGGTCATTAAGGTGGAAATTGGCTCAGTCACTAAGGGGTTAAACGTTGTGCTCAGCTGCAAGAGAATAAATTACAGTTTACGCACCGACACCGTCTGACGTGTTCTCAATCATTTTTTTCACTTGTACATTCGTGTGCCGGGGTTTCTACTTGATTACTAAGCTATGCTTAGCTGCTAGAGGAAGGGAGTAAGTTCCCGAAATGTCGCTGCACCACCTGATGACCCAATATAGGCAAAAGGATTGAGAAATAGGAGTGCTGCAGTCAATTTATTTCATATACAGTTGTGGCCAAAAGTATTGACACCCCTGCAATTCTGTCAGATAATACTCACTTTCATCCTGAAAATGATTGCAATCACAAATTCTTTGGTATTATTATCTTCATTTAATTTGTCTTTAATGAAAAAACATAAAAGAAAATGAAGCAAAAAGCAAAACATTGATCACTTCACACAAAACTCCAAAAATGGGCCAGACAAAAGTATTGGCACCCTCAGCCTAATACTTGGTTGCACAATCTTTAGCCAAAATAACTGCAATCAACCGCTTCTGGTAACCATCAATGAGTTTCTTACAATGCCCGGCTGGAATTTTATACCATTCTTCTTTGGCAAACTGCTCCAGGTCCATGATATTTGAAGGGTGCCTTCTCCAAACTGCCATTTTTAGATCTCTCCACAGATGTTCTATGGGATTCAGGTCTGGACTCATTGCTGGCCACCTTAGAAGTCTCCAGTGCTTTCTCTCAAACCATTTTCTAGTGCTTTTTGAAGTGTGTTTTGGGTAATTGTCCTGCTGGAAGACCCATGACCTCTGAGGGAGACCCAGCTTTCTCACACTGGGCCCTACATTATGCTGCAAAATTTGTTGGTAGTCTTCAGACTTCATAATGCCATGCACACGGTCAAGCAGTCCAGTGCCAGACGCAGCAAAGCAACCCCAAAACATCAGAGAACCTCCGCCATGTTTGACTGTAGGGACCATGTTCTTTTCTTTGAATGCCTCTTTTTTTCTCCTGTAAACTCTATGTTGATGCCTTTGCCCAAAAAGCTCTACTTTTGTCTCATCTGACCAGAGAACATTCTTCCAAAACATTTTAGGCTTTCTCAGGTAAGTTTTGGAAAACTCCAGCCTGGCTTTTTTATGTCTCGGGGTAAGATGTAGGGTCTTCCTGGGTATCTTACCATACAGTCCCTTTTCATTCAGACACCAACGGATAGTACGGGTTGACACTCTTGTACCCTCGGACAGCAGGGCAGCTTGAACTTGTTTGGATATTAGTCGAGGTTCTTTATCCACCATCTGCACAATCTTGCGTTGAAATCTCTCGTCAATTTTTCTTTTCCGTCCACATCTAGGGAGGTTAGCCACAGTGCCATGGGCTTTAAACTTCTTGATGACACTGCGCACGGTAGACAGAGGAACATTCAGGTCTTAGGAGATGGACTTGTAGCCTTGAGATTGCTCATGCTTCCTCACAATTTGGTTTCTCAAGTCCTCAGACAGTTCTTTGGTCTTCTTTCTTTTCTCCATGCTCAATGTGGTACACACAAGGACACAGGATAGAGATTTAGTCAACTTTAATCCATGTCAACTGGCTGCAAGTGTGATTTAGTTATTGCCAACACCTGTTAGGTGCCACAGGTAAGTTATAGGTGCTGTTAATTACACAAATTAGAGAAGCATCACGTGATTTTTCTAACAGTGCCAATACTTTTGTCCACCTCTTTTTTATGTTTGGTGTGGAATTATATCCAATTTGGCTTTAGGACAACTCTTTTTGTGTTTTTTCATTGAAGACAAATTAAATGAAGATAATAATACCAAAGAATTTGTGATTGCAATCATTTACAGGAAGAAATTGAGTATTATCTGACAAAATTACAGGGGTGTCAATACTTTTGGCCACAACTGTATATATATATATACAGTGCATTGTGAAAGTACTCGGCCCCCTTGAACTTTTCAACCTTTTTCCACATTTCAGGCTTCAAACATAAAGATGTAAATTCTAATTTTTTTGTGAAGAATCAACAACAAGTGGGACACAATTGTGAAGTGGAACCAAATTTATTGGATATTTCAAACTTTTTTAACAAATAAAAAACTGAAAAGTGGGGTGTGCAATTTTATTCTTCCCCCTTGAGTTAATACTTTGTAGCGCCGCCTTTTGCTGCGATTACAGCTGCAAGTCGCTTGGGGTATGTCTATCAGTTTTGCACATCGAGGAACTGAAATTCTTGCCCATTCTTCCTTGCAAAACAGCTGGAGCTCAGTGAGGTTGGATGGAGAGCGTTTGTGAACAGCAGTTTTCAGCTCTTTCCATAGATTCTCAATTGGATTCAGGTCTGGACTGTGACTTGGCCATTCTAACACCTGGATATGTTTATTTTTAAACCATTCCATTGTGGATTTTGCTTTGTTAGGGATCATTGTCTTGTTGGAACATAAATCTCCGTCCCAGTCTTGGATTTTTTGCAGACTCCAACAGGTTTTCTGCCAGAATGGTCCTGTATTTGGCTCCATCCATCTTCCCATCAATTTTAACCATCTTCCCTTTCCCTGCTGAAGAAAAGCAGGCCCAAACCAAGATGCTGCCACCACCATGTTTGACAGTGGGGACGGTGTTTTAAAGGTGATGAGCTGTGTTGCTTTGACGGCAAACATATCATGTTGCATTGTTGCCAAAAATTTTGATTTTGGTTTCATCTGACCAGAGCACCTTATTCCACATGTTTGGTGTGTCTCCCAGGTGGCTTATGGCAAACTTCAAACAAGACTTTTTATGGATATCTTTGAGAAATGGCTTTTTTTTTGTTGCCACTCTTCCATAAAGGCCAGATTTGTGCAGTGTACGATTGATTGTTGTCCTATGAACAGACTCTCCCACCTCAGGTGTAGATCTCTGCAGTTCATCCAGAGTGATCCTGGGCCTTTTGGTTGCATCTCTGATCAGTCTTCTCCTTGTTAGAGATGAAAGTTTAGAGGGACAGCTGGGTCTTGGTAGATTTGCAGTGGTCTGATACTCCTTCCATTTCAATATGATCGCTTGCACAGTGCTCCTTGAGATGATTAAAACTTGGGAAATCTTTTTGTATCCCAATCCGGCTTTAAACTTCCCCACAACAGTATCTCGGACCTGCCTGGTGTTTTCCTTGGTCTTCATGATGCTCTCTGCACTTGAAACAGAACCCTGAGACTATCACAGAGCAGGTGCATTTATACAGAGACTTGATTACACACAGGTGTATTCTATTTATCATTACCAGTCATTTAGGACAACATTGGATCATTCAGAGATCCTCACTGAACTTCTGGAGTAAAAGTTTGCTGCACTGAAAGTAAAAGGGCCAAATAATATTGCAAGCCCCACTTTTCAGTTTTTATTTGTTAAAAAAGTTTAAAATATCCAAAAAATTTCGTTTCACATCACGATTGTGTCCCACTTGTTGCTGATTCTTCACAAAAAATTAGAAATTAAATCTTTGTTTGAAGTCTGAAATGTGGTAAAAGGTTGAAAAGTTCAAGGGAGCCGAATACTTTCGCAAGGCACTGTGTGTGTATATATCTATATATATATATATATATATATATAAATATACATGTCCATATATATGTCACCCATTCTGGCTGGGCCCCTGCCTCATATATATGGGCCCCTTTCTGAGTGCCTGGTGCTGCCAGGGGCCTGGTGCCTGTTGCTGCCGGGTGCCTGGGGCCTGGTGCTGTCTGGTGCTGCTGGATGCCTGGTGCTGCCAGGTGCCGGAGACTAGGAGCCGCAGAGGAAGAAGCTGCCGGGTGCCTGGTGCCGGAGACCGGGAGCCAAAGAGGAAGGCACCGGGTGCCTGGTGCCGGGTACCTGGTGCCGTGGATCGGGAGCCGCAGAGGAAGAAGCTGCCGGGTACTTGGTGCCAGAGACCGGGAGCCACAGAGGAAGAAGCTGCCGGGTACCTGGTGCCAGAGACCGGGAGCCACAGAGGAAGAAGCTGCCGGTATCAGGAGTGTGGAGTCAGGTAAGGCGCTGTTACAGCCGAAGAGAGCAGCCTGGGTGGGACAGAGTGGGTTGGATGAGGCAGTCTGGAAAAGGGGGCAGAATGGGATGGATGGATGGGGCGGCTTGGAAGAGGGGATAGAATGGGATGAATTGGGTGGCGGGGTGACATGGAAAAGGGGAGAGAACTGGATGGATGGATGGGGGGGTGGCATGGAAAAGGGGGAGAAGATGGATGGATGGGTGAGAAGGTACATGGATGGAAGGGGGGAGAAGATACATGGTTGGAGGGGGTTGAGGTAGAAGGTAAATGGATGGTTTGGTGGATGGGGAGAAGGTACATGGATGGGTGGATGGGGGAGAAGGTACATGGATGGATGGGGATAGAGGGAGAAGGTACATGGATGGATGGGGAGAAGCTACATGGAATGTGGGGGGAGAAGCTACATGTATTACCTATACACACACTGACACTAAATACAGAGCTTCTGTGTATATTGTCACTTGTGATGACTGTATAACTTGTACACTATATACAGAACTCCTGTGTATAATGTCACCGGTGATCACTATTACCTGTACACTGACCCAATATACAGAGCTTTTTTACAGTTTTATTAATTTAGTATTATTTGTCACTGTGGTGGCATGATGTGCTTTGGTCATGACATTACGGTATTTGTCCCTTGTATGTGGTATTATTTGGTCACTGTGGTGGTAATATGTGGTCTCATGGTGTGGCAGTATTTACACCTTGTATGTGGTAGCATTTGATCACTATGTGGAGGTATTATGTGCTTTAGTCATGGTGTGGCGGTATTCGTGCCTTGCATGTGGCATTATTTGGGCACTAGGTCATGGTAATATGTGATCTGGTCACGGTGTAGTGGTATTTCTGCCCTCTATCTGGTAATATTGGTCTTGGTATAGTCGATGTGGTCGGTCATTTGTTTTATCTGATATCAATAAGTGGAAACTTCTTTATTTCCAATAGATATTAAATATTTGGATGTTTAACTCCTCCCTGTCCTGTGACACAGCAGCAGAGATGCAGTTAGGCTGGCTTCACATTAGCATTTGTGTCTGCATGCTGATCGCATGCAGACACAAACGCAGTGTAAAGCAGGGCCATTTTGATGTGTCCGCAGCGGAGAATGTCAGCCTGCGGACACATCACTGTGCAGCCCGGCAGTCACTCAGCGGTGTCCAGGGGAGGAGATCAGCGCCGGAGATCTCCGCCTCCCGGCCGCCGGTAAGCTCCGGGACATGTCAGCGGGGAGAAACAGCTGATTTGACAGCTGTTTGAATCTTCCCGCGCCCACACCGAGAGGAGATGTCGGCGCGGGAAGATTCAAACAGCTGTCACTTCAGCTGTTTCTCCCCACCGACATCGCTAGCAGATTATCGGCGGCGGGGAGGAAGAGATCAGCAGAGGCTGAGCTGATCTCCCGGTGGCCGTCGGTAATCTCCTGTGACATCACCGCCGGCCACCGGGAGATTTTTCAATGGGTCTGCAGCGTTCTCCTGCGCTGTCAAGCGCAGAACACTGCGGACCCATTCAAGCCAATGCATTTTTTGTGCGCTTGGGGACGCTTGCTGATTTTCCAAGGTCCCCAAACGCACAAAAAAAAACAACATGCTGCTTCCCGGGTGCGGACGCTGGACACCGGAAGGAGCAGATATCGTCCACATCCGCACCCGAACGCAGCAAACGCAGGCATACGCAAATGTGAAGGCAGCCTTTCAGAGGTTCGCCAGTGAAAGCAAGTTGAGCAATTGGTGAGATTTTCACCTCAGTATTTATAAGACAAAACCAGGAGAGGGTGAGAAATGCAGAAAAAATTACCTCTGATTGCTCCACTTCTGGTTTTGTTTTACAAATACTGAGGTAAAAAACTCACTAAATACTCAAAGTGCCACATTCTTCTGATGGTGCGGATTCCACCAATAAATAACCTTCCTAACTTGTGCATCACTGATAACTTCTTTTCACCAAAAAATCTCTTTAATGCAAACTACAGTAATTATATATCGGAGTAATGGTGAATGCACAGTGATGTGCAGGAGCCGCCTGTGTTTTACAGTACACGCTCCACTATAATGGGTATAACGGCTAACAAGTATTTGCACATAGCTGAAGAATGGGTGGACCCGGGTGGGTGCACACCACACGATAGCTGACGGTGCCTCTATATACTACACCACACAGGAGAACCGACAGCTCCTCTATATACTACACCACACAGGAGAGCCTATAGATCAGGCAGGGGTGGGCAATTAATTTTGCCATGGGGCCGCATGAGAAATTGGGATGGTTTTAGCGGGCCGGACTAATATAATTAAAGGGAACCTGTCACTTTGATTTAGGCTCCCAAGCTCTGCCTACCTGTCCCCGCAGCTTCTAATCACCTCCCTAACCACCCCTGTGTGCTATATTGTGTCTGGAAAAGGACTTTGACACTTACATTTTCCATCCAGGCGACGGTGTGTGGAGACGGTCTGGGCGGTCTCCTGGCCTCCGTCTCCCCTCCTGGCAGTAGGTAGCATGCCCTACTGGGCGTGAGAATGGATCCCCCAGCGCGCTCCCGACCGCGGGTACGTGTCTTCGGCAGCGCACAACCATCACATTTCACACTGCCTCCTGCTTGAATGACGCGGGCAGCGGCCGCTTCATTTCCGCCTCTGTGAATGCCACGTCGACGTCACCGGCAACTCTGGAGTGCGGGAGAGGCGGGACAAGTGAAACTCGGGAGCCTTAAATCACACGGCCGCTGCCCGCGTTGTTCAAACAGGAGGTAACGTGAAATGTGATGGCTGCGCAGCGCGCACTGTCGATGCCACGGCAGACGCGGTGAACTACCGGAGCAGATCTCGGCCTCCACGGGCCAGTCACAGACAGCGGACGGGTCGCCTCTTGGCCAGGTCTGCTATAGATGATAGATACATAGATTAGAGATAGAGGGATAGATGATAGATAAAAGATGGATAGACACACACACACACACACACACAGAGCTCTGCTTTGCTTATATTATATATAGTGTTATTTCCTATCTGTTGGAAAATGAGATGTACATGCTGTGCACAGCAGAGAGGTGTTTGCAATGTGTAATAGAATTCTTCTCATTGTTAAGGCTGCTTTCACACTGCATTTTTGTGCAATCCATAGCTGTCCGTTGTAAAACGGACAGCTACGGATTCGATTTGGCCTCCATGCATCCCTATGGGCCACGGATCACATCGGATTTGCCATTAATGGCATCCTATTTTTGTCAGATCCGATTCTGTCCGATTATTTTCTGCACCCAAAATCGGAGACTGTTCCAATTTTGGGAGCATCGGACAGAATCTGACAGAATCGGATCCAACATGATCCGAGGCCTTTGACAAGGGGACCTATGGAGCGTGGGTCCAGGAAAACATCTGATGGTTTCTCGGACCCGATTTTAGTGTACTGAGCATGCTCAGTACACCAAAACTGCTCTAACCATCTAATTTCACTTCCGCAATGTATATACATGCATTGCGGAAGTGAAATTAAATAAAGGTAAGAGTTAAAAGTAAAAAATCTTTATTCTCACCTGTCCACGAGTTTCCTGGCGTCTCCAGCTATCTTCTGATGGGTACAGGACCTGGCGTGATGTCACAACCCGGTCACATGACCGGTTACCGCGGTAACCGGTCATGTGACTGTGACGCAACCACAGATCCTATAAGGATCAGAAGATAGCTGGAGACGCCGGGGAACTCGTGGACAGGTGAGAATAAAGATTTTTTATTTTGTAAGGTCCGGAGGAGAGGGGAGAAAGAGGGAGAGACTTAGGGAGCAGGGAGAGGAGGGGAGAAAGAGGTGACACGAGGCAGAGAGGAGCAAGGTGTCAGGAGGGAGAGAGGAGCGGGGACGAGGTGACAGGAGGAGAGAGGGAGAGGATCCAAACTGATCCTGCAAAATATCGGAATCGGAAGTTTATTTGGCATCCGATTGCAGGCATCAGTTTGCATCCATTGTTGATGTTGCAGGCATCAGTTTGATGTCCGAGGGGTCCTGCAAAAAAAAAAGGATCCCCTTGGACAGCAAAATAACGCTATGTGAAAGCAGCCTAAGCTGCTCTGCACACTTTAGCGCTGCACTCGGCATGTTCCTCCTTCACAGTCTTTCCCCAGTGCCTGTGCTCAGGGTGATGTAGCAGTGTTGGCTCCCCTCCCCACCCTCTAGGGACAGCAGTGTTATAGTGTACTGATATAAAGCTCACACTATGTCTGTGCTCCAGCAGCTCTTCCTTTGTAGTCACTTCTGTATCTGGCCCTGTGGAACAGCCGAGGGAATGCTGCTGCATTAATCAAACTTTGCATTGGTGGAAAGGGGGCCCTCACTCCTTTCTGAGGGCCCATTCCAATATTGTGTCTCCCCCACTGACCCTGCTGACACTGGGGGCCCTCATTCAGTGAGGAGCTATAATAACACTTAAGAGAAGTCATTGCAACTTACCCTGGCACAGAAATTATGCAGGAGGGAGCAGTGGATTCCCTCTGTTCTTTATAGGGCGCCAGAGAGTAAAGAGAGGAGGAGGCAGGGGCTCGACCAATCACAGCACAGCTCTCTGGCTGTCCTGTGCTACGATACCAAGGACAGAGAGTACCGTCAAAACTAATACTGATTGGCTGTGTTAACCAATCAGTGTTAGTTTGAACAGCAGCACCGCCCTCCTGAGATACTCAATACTGGAAAGAGCAGTGATACCACGGTAACAGCTGATCGGAACAAGTATTCCAGTGAGCGGCAGAATGCTGCAGATATCTGTGATAATCAGCTACGCACTGCTCTCCTGGGAAGAACGGGAGGAGCTGAAAACACCTGCAGCAACATTATTAGTGCAGGACCCTGTGGGGGGCCCCTCAGAGTGTGGGGGCCCTGGGCAAGTGCCCACACTGCCCCCCCCCCCCCCAAACGCCAGCCTTGCAGCCCTGTGTACAGCTCTGCTTCATCATATAGCAGGGCAGGAACTGTACTAAAAAGTTTTCTCTCACTGGAGTTTCCCCTTACATAGCAGACTGGAGTGTCAAGTCAATCACACTTCTGTGAAATCAACTTGTCCAGTTATGTAGCAACACCATGAACCAATTTCTCCTGCTGTTGTGCAAATGGAACACACAACCGTTATAAATGATAGGCAATTAGCAAGACAACCCCTTTAAAGGGGGGTTGCACGAACCCTTGCACAAGGGAGGACGTAGTGGTCTTCATGCTGGGTTGTTGCCCGCCTACACCCCAGCCATGTCCCCTGGTGTACTGGACTCTCCTGGTATCTGCTCCATGCTCTGGACACTCTGCTTACAGACACAGCTACCTTTCTTCCACAGCTTGCATTGATGTGCCATCCTGGATGAGCTGCAGTACTTGAGCAACATCTGTGGGTTGTAGACAGGGTTGTAGATACAGCCTCTTGCTACCTGTAGGGGGTGAGAGCAATGACAAAATGCAAAAGTGACCAAAACAACAGCCAAAAAGGATGAGATCATATAAATGGCAGTGGTCACCACCTGCAGAACTGCTCCTTTATAGGATGGTGTCTTGCTAATTGCCTAATATTTCTACCTGTTATCTGTTCCAATTGCACAACAGCAGGAGAAATTGATTCACAATCGGTGTTGCTTCATAACTGGACAGGTTGATTTCACAGAAGTGTGATGGACTTGGAGCTATATTGTGTTGTGTAAGTATTCTCTTTATTTTTATCGAGCAGTGAATATGAACCCTAGAAATGAAGGAGCCAATACTATAACAGAGTATAACTCACATTTCATACGTAGGTTTCAGTATTTTCTATAACATGTCGTATCACATACTCTCCTAGAAACAACACATTAAAGGGAACCTGTCACTTCCCCCATCCCCCCCGGCCTACGAGGGTAAAAGAGCCACCTTCATTCAGCACCACTAAGGCTGCATTCTGTGAAGGTGACTCTTATGTCTATTATCCCCAGGGACCCTGAAATAATGACTTTTATAAATTTGGCTCCATACCTGTACTTGGACCGGTGGGTGTGTTCTTAGCTGAGCTCTCAACTGCCTGCCTGCTGTCCATCATCTCCCCTCTGGGCTCAGGGCGCCATCTCCTCTGTGCACTTGTCCCTGGCGCCTGCGCTATGCAATCATGTCTCAGGCATACACAGTGTGCATTGCACGACAACTGAGGTCACAGGATCTCCTCACATCACACCTGCATATAGCGGAGGCCTCAGCCCGGGATCTGGGGCCTCCGCTATACGCGTGATGTGAGATCATGTGACCTTAGTTGTCGGGCAGTGCACACTGCGCATGCCTGAGACAAAATAGCACAGCGCAACGTGCCTGGAAAGTGAGGAGCAGAAAGGAGACGGCACCCGGGGCACAGAAGGGAGATGATGGACAGCAGGCAGGTGGTTGAGAGCTTGGTTAAGACCACACCCACTGGTCCAAGTACAGGTATGGAGGTAAATTTATAAAAGTCATTATTTCAGAGTCCCTGGGGACAATAGACAAAAGAGCCACCTTAATAGAATGCAGCCTTAGTGCTGCTGAAGTTGGCTCTCTTCATAGGCCCTTGGAGGGTGACAGGTTCCCTTTAAGGCCATATGAACACAGTGAATTTTATTATGGTTTTAATGCAAATCCTTATACCAGCAAATTCAATGAGAATTCTGAAGTGTTGTGCACATGTTGCTTTTTTTCTCCCTTGCAAATTTGGTGCAAAAATAATTCTTGCATTATTTCTGCAGCGTTTTTTCATCCAAAGTGCATGAAAACTGCTTGGAATAAACGCTTTCTTTTTGCTGCTAGGAGATGCAGATTTAGTGCAGAAATTTCTGCAACCAAATACTGAACGTGCACATATAGCTTAAGGGTATATAATGCGGCATACTACAAAAAAGTGTGTAAGGCTGCATATTGTTGAACCATTAGGACTCCTTTCTCAAAGGTGCAGGATAACCATGCAAAGCTTTGAAATCTGCATGAAACAAAACAATTAAAGGAGTTGTTGTTTCCTTTTTAATTTGGGCTTATACTTGTTCATAAGTAGTTCCTCGCTATATCCAGGGCTGTGGAGTAGGTAAATCAAACGACCGACTCCGACTCCTGAATTTCCCTGGCTCTAACTCCGACTCCTTTGACTCTGACTCCGACTCCTTCATTCATGGCTCATTTTTAAGTGATAAAATTATTGTACGTCAATGGTAACATTAGGCTTTAATCATTCTAATGACATAATAATAAAGATATTTAGATAGTACATAATAATAATAATAATATTCAGCACAATCTGCATTGAACTACTGGACCCAATTTATTATATATTTTAGGAGTCGGACTCGGAAAATTTTCTACCGACTCCGACTCCACCAAAATGGGCAGCAACTCCGACTCAGACTCCACAGCCCTGGCTATATCACAGCCCAAAAAGATCGAGTAACTTTATCAGTGGGAATGCTATGAGCTTCATAATAAAGCCAGGGCTTACGGTACTTATAAGTAAAAAAAAACAAAAAAAAACAAGGGCCCTAAAACACTATAATAAGAATAAGTTGACTGTGTATTGGACGCACAACCCCAAGTTCCGGAAAACAAAAATCCTAGAGGTTAAGCTTTATCTAGCAGAGAACAACCTCAAGTTCAAAGTTGTGGACAATGCTGGAGGCTAAGCTGTCGATCTGTCGTATAATGGTGTCCAGATAGAGTTCTTGCCGCCGAACAATACATTGCTTATTCAGCCCATGGATCATGGCATTATTCATGCTTTTAAAGCACTCTACACGTGAGGCTGCCCTGCAAAACTTGGTTGAAGCTATGGACTCTGATGCAAACATTTCGCTAAAGGCGTGATTACGATATTACACCATGTCTCCTAAATATTCAGAAGGCTATAAAGGAGATGAGGAGTGAAACAGTAAGTGCCAGCTGGAAATACTTGTGGCCAGAAGTGGTCCACAAATACAAGGGATTGCACTGTGTCTGACACATACATTCTAAGAAACACAATTTTGTATTAGATAATCACAATAAATCGCCAACGATTCCCATGTATTATGGCTCAGAACTCTTTTTGTCTAATGCCAGAAAATTTCCAGAGCCTCAGGAATTGGATTAGCACAACGCTGCTACACAAATATTATTAATATTGCACTTTCTGTCACAAACATAGCAATAAACCATACAATAAATTGTGACTGATCTGTGATTTATTCAGTTTTTCTTCAAATATGAAAGATACACATTTCGGTTTATACCATCAGATTATGCAGTAGGTCTGGTACTAGAGAGCACATCAGCTATATACAGCATTTCTGACAATTGTTTTTAAATTCCTTTACTTTTTTTTAGCCAAAAATATTAACAACATGTTAAGAGGTGACACTTAAAACTAGATACATATTACATGTATAGGACTGGAGAGACAAACTCGTCTTTTCTATCCATCATCGCACTGCTATATTAAATGTTTGTGGTCTACATTTACAATCCTTGTTGTTCAGGTAAAGGCTGGAGAGGTGATGGATTGTATCGCTTACGAGGGTGAGGACGCGTGGGGCTTGACGGTTCAGTCTCACAAGGGCTCACTACCAGAGAAGGTGAAGGCATAAAATGAGTATAACTGGACCATCTTGAGCCAACCTTTGCATTGTCCAGATTGGGAAAGAAATGCCTGAAAAGATTAAAAGACAAAAGCATCACAAGAAAAAAGAAAGCGAGATTTAGAAAACATACAGGGAGAAATGATAAGAATAAGTTAGCTGTCATCAGATTCCACAATGCAAACTGAATACATTATTAAATAAATCTTTTGACACTTGATGAACCGGTGTACCTATTTTGAAAGGCTGCATAATCCCGATATTAATTGAAGCATTTTGCAAATTCAACCATATAGTAGGAGCTCATGAGTCCATGTGTATTTGGTCACCATGACTGACAGCTGCAGCTTGCACTGTTGCGACGTGTAACGGTACCCTAAGAAGCGGTCATGCTACGCGGGTGGTAAGTGTAGTTACAACTTTCAAAGCTTATAGCCATTCTTGCATGGATTTTTATCTCATCAGGTTCAAGAGATCTATTTAATAACATATACAGTTTGCATTGTGAAAACTGGTTAGTCGCTTTAAAGGGGAACTCCGGGGAGAGAAAGCTTTTTAGCACAGTCCCTGTAGAACTGTACACTGCAGTTCTAGGGTCTATAGGTTGCTTATAAATTATAATTCAATAAAATCATATTTGCTCCTTTTCTCTCCCCCCTCTCTCATGGGACATAAAATTCTTCTCCCAACCTTCACAATAACATTACACATTATGAATCATCATACAACGGAGGATCACAGCATGTATTTGTATCTACTTGGTGACATGATTGCTATTTCAAACCTGGACACCCCTGTCACGTAGGTTGGTATATTAGGTACAGGATTGTATGTGCGAGCATGGGGCCGGCAGCCACACCCCCTCCGTATACAGAAATGTGAGGGGGCTGGAATGTAGAATGAGCCTGCAGCTCCCAGCATCCACACCCCCCAACATACCTCCTGCTCTCTGCTCCTACATGAAGCTGCCAAGCTGAAAATTCTCTGTCCCAAGGGGTGGAGTGGGGGTGAAAGCTGAGGAGCAGGTATGATTTTATCAATTTATAATCAATCTATAGATCTTAGAACTGCAGTGTACGGCTCTGCTTCATCATGTAGGAGGGCAGGGACTGCTGTCCCTACAATGTGGTGCTGAACACTCCAGGTGCTGAAGCTGAGACAGCTTCAGCACTGTTCAGCACCACACTGCAGGGACAGCTCCCCTTGTACTGTATCAGAGCGACAGCATAGTACCAGCGCCCTGTCATGAGATGCAGAGTCTGTCAGCTATGCAAATTGCGTACAGACCCGGCGGCGGCTTTTTGCAGACATTTCACATACCCGACAATTACATTAACACATATTACATAGGAATTAACCCCTGTGGGTCCATGGTGTAATGACAACATGTGTGCAGCGAGTGAAGACACTCTCTACACACATGTTGTCACCACACCAGCATGCTATTAACCCTTTCAGCACTGGTTTATGTGCCCATCAGCTGCCTCTGCGCAGACAAGCCGCGCAAAGGCTGCTGGTGGGGTTAATAGCTAAATTAACCCAGGGATTCATAAAATTTCTCTATTTTACAGTGATTTTACAAAACATCTTGTACTGCTGCTGTCACAGCGGTACTAGAGGATTTTTACTGTACAGCACAGTGGGAACTTTAAACACGGGTGTGAGTATCGCACCAGTCAAACTCGCACCCATATACTTTTAATTGCCTCTCGCGTGAGGGAATCGCGTGCAATCGCAGCATGCTGCGATTGCACTCGCATTGCCCTCGCAAGGCGAGAGTAAGGGTCCTTTCACATCAGCGTTTTTCGCTGATCGCGGCAGTTGCGGTGAAAAAAATGCAACTGCCGCGATTACTGCATAACGGCTGCGATCGCGGCACACTTGTGGCAAGCCCCATACAATGTCTATAGGGCGTGCGGTAAGTGTGCGGCAGGTGCGGTTTAGGCACTTGCCGCAGGTGCGGCAGCGAAAAAAAAACACGGCATACCGCATTTTTTTCGTGGCCGCACCTGCCACAAGTGCCGAAGCCGCACTTGCCGCACGCCACATAGACATTGTATGGGGCTTGCCGCAAGTGAACCACAAGTGCAGTCGTTATGTGGTAATCGCGGCAGTTGCGTTTTTTTCATTGCAACTGACGCGTTCAGTGTAAAACGCTGATGTGAAAGCAGCCTAATGCGTGAAAATCGCATTGATGTGACCTGTATCATTTAAAGATACAGGTCCGAGTGCAATGCGATTTTTTCTCGCATTACACTTGCGCGAGTCTTGCGCCAGTGTGCCTTCAACCTAAGAAACACAATCTCCTATCGTAAAGCTGCTGAGAGTTATTGAAACCTGACAGTGTGAGGATTGATTTGATTTCATGTCAATATTTTTATTGGTAAATCCCATTTAAAGGGTTGAAATCTCTCAAGCAGTTTTCATTGCATTCTTGTTTCAACATCAAAAGGAATATAAAAAAAAGAAAGAATGAGAAATAAAAAGGATAGGAAGCCTTTATACGTCTCTCTGCTGCCTCTGTTCCTGCATCAAAAACTGCTTGTTTAATTCCAAGAAATTAATGGTAGCCAGGTTACACTTAAGGTACCGTTACACGGTACAATATCATGAACGATATCACTGAAACGTCACGGGTTTGGAGTAATTGAAACAACATCGTTAAGACTTAGTTTCGTGTAACACCGAGATACGACTACGATAAATCGTTGGATCGTTGATTGCAGATTTGAGAACATGTTCTCATATCAGACGATCCATGATCAGCCAACCTGCTGTATCGTTCTGTGTGACACCGCGATTTCATTCACGACTATGCCCATTCACATCAGTGAACAAGTATTGTTCACTGGGTTGAGCGAACAATACCTGCTCACATCGTTGGTGCGTCGTCCACGATATCTTGACGTGTGACATCTCGCCAATGATCTCAAAACGATTCCTAACGACCGTGCGTTCATGAGCTCATTAGTGATATTGTTTCAACATTGCAGCATGTAACGGTACCATTAATATAAAGTCCAAATGTCCATATAGTATGGAAGCACGGGATGACGCCGCTGCTGAACATTCAACGTACATATGAAGCAGACAAAACAATCTAGCTTCCAATACTAAGTTTTTCATAAAAAAAAAGTTTTTATTGAAAAATAATAAAATGCAAAAAATACACACAATTCCACACAAAAATAAAGTGTGAGATTGGGCTAATATATATATAAAAAAAGTTAAATGATGTGTTTTGAAAGCACACTGGAGTTATATTTCCAGACCCCCCACTTCTTTATTTTAGGCAGTCCCCGAATCTAAAAGCATTATTGTCAGAAGCTCACTGTCCTCTCCAAAAACAACAGGAACACTTCCGAACAAGCAGAACAGGTGCAAAACCTGTCCATTTATAATGACAACAGACAAGATAAAGATTCCCAGCACAAATCAGTACTACAAGATCCAAGGTACATTCAGCTGGACCACAACCAATGTGGTGTACTTTATTATACCGTATATACTCGCGTATCGCGTATAAGCCGAGTTTTTCAGCCCAAAAATTGGGCTGAAAAGTCCCCCCCTCTGCGTATACGCGAGTCACTCGGTATACACAGCCCCCTCCATCGGTATACAGCCCCCCATTGGTATACAGCCCCCCCCCTTGGTGCCGCAAACCTGTAAAGGAGTAATCGTTATACTTATCCCTGTCCTCGCCGCCGCTGCCGACATCGCGCTCCTCGGGCTTCATCTGGCTTCTTCCGGCTCCGGTGGGCGCAGGCAATGACGTCATTGTCTGTGCGCCGGAGGAAGCCGGATGAAGCCGGAGGAGCGCGGTGCAGAGCAGCGGCGGCGAGGACAGGGATAAGTATAATGATTATTCCGTTACAGGTTTGCGGCACCAAGGGGGGGGCTGTATACCGACTGGGGTCTGTATATACCACCACTGGGGCCTGTATACCGATGGGGAGGGGGCTGTATACCGACTGGGGCCTGTATGTACCACCACAGGGGCCTGTATACCGATGGGGGGGGCTGTATACCGACTGGGGCCTGTATGTACCACCACTGGGGCCTGTATACCGATGGGGGGGGGGCTGTATACCGACTGGGGCCTGTATGTACCACCACTGGGGCCTGTATACCGATGGGGGGGGCTGTATACCGACTGGGGCCTGTATATACCACCACTGGGGCCTGTATACCGATGGGGGGGGCTGTATACCGACTGGGGCCTGTATATACCACCACTGGGGCCTGTATATACCACTACTGGGGCCTGTATATATCACCACTGGGGCCTGTATATACCACTGGGGCTGCTGTATATACTGCTGGGGCCTGTATATACCACTGGGGAGGCTGCTGTATACTCCCACTGGGGAGGCTGCTGTATACTACCACTGGGGAGGCCTGTATACCACTGGGGGGGCCTGTATACCACACTGCTGGGGGCTGTATACCTGTGCTGGGGTCCACCCTCGGCTTATACACGAGTCAATAGGTTTTACCAGGTTTTGGGGGCAAAAGTAGGGGGGTCGGCTTATACACGGGTCGGCTTATACACGAGTATATACGGTATGTACAAAATGTGCGAGTGGGAATCTGTATGTAGGGGAGATGGGACAACAACTCTGAACTAGGTTTAACTCTCATCACGACACAATAAAAGAAAAAAAGGACAGATCTACCTGTGGTCCATCATGTCTGTAGCCCTCTTGTACACCAAAATGGATATGAAAATACTAATTTCGAAAGGTAATGTCAAATCCCAAAGAATCAGGAAATCTAGCAATATAAACATATGATGACCTTTGACATATTCAAAGCAGGAATGAATGTGTTGCATGGATTTGTCTTTTTACATCAATTGAGGAATCTTCAAATTTTGGACCAACCACTTATCAAAGAACAATAAAACGATCTGCTTATCATCTCTGGAACACTTAGAATTACTGCCCCAGTTGCTCTTCTCTCCCCCACCCAACACTGACCATTATGTGTTCTGCTTCACCTCACCTGCTTTAATTTATTGCATTATAAAACCCTCTATTTGTGTATATACTAGTGCATCTCAATTAATAAGGGTGGCTTCACACTTGCGTTCCCCGCCGCTGCGTATTGCGGCGGGCGAACGCAAGCCAAGTGCATATACCGCGCGTCCCTATGTTTAACATGTATGTGCTCGGGTGCGCATGGCCATGCGCACCCATTGCCCGCCATGTGTGATTTGTACACATGCGGATGCTTGCGTACAAATCATACATTCTCGTCCGCACCATCAACGCAACATGAGCTCCCTGCCCCCTGAGGAAGATAAGACGAAACGGAAGTCGGGTGGGTGAGTCCAGGACAGGTGGCAGTACATAGGCTCTCCCCCAATTGGGTAAGTGAAGCAGTCTTTTCCCCTCTTTACACTTATGCCATGGCTTTGATAGTGATGTTGTTGGTGGGTATACAGTTGTGGCCAAAAGTATTGACACCCCTGCAATTCTGTCAGATAATACTCAGTTCTTCCTGAAAATGATTGCAATCACAAATTCTTTGGTATTATTATATTCATTTAATTTGTCTTCAATGAAAAAACACAAAAGAGAATGAAGCAAAAAGCCAAACATTGATCATTTCACACAAAACTCAAAAAATGGGCCAGACAAATGTATTGGCACCCTCAGCCTAATACTTGGTTGCACAACCTTTAGCCAAAATAACTGCGATCAACGGCTTCCGGTAACCATCAATGAGTTTCTTACAATGCCCGGCTGGAATTTTAGACCATTCTTCTTTGTTAAACTGTTCCAGGTATCTGATATATGAAGGGTGCCTTCTCCAAACTGCCATCTTTAGATCTCTCCACAGGTATTCTATGGGATTCCGGTCTGGACTCATTGCTGGCCACCTTAGAAGTCTCCAGTGCGTTCTCTCAAACCATTTTCTAGTGCTTTTTGAAGTGTGTTTTGGGTCATTGTCCTGCTGGAAGACCCATGACCTCTGAGGGAGACCCAGCTTTCGCACACTGGGCCCTACATTATGCTGTAAAATTTGTTGGTAGTCTTCAAACTTCATAATGCCATGCACACGGTCAAGCAGTCCAGTGCCAGAGGCAGCAAAGCAACCCCAAAACATCAGGAAACCTCCGCCATGTTTGACTGTAGAGACCGTGTTCTTTTCTTTGAATGTCTTTTTCTCCTGTAAACTCTATGTTGATGCTTTTGCCAAAGAAACTCTAATTTTGTCTCATCTGACCAGAGAACATTCTTCCAAAACATTGTAGGCTTTCTCAGGTAAGTTTTGGCAAATTCCAGCCTGACATTTTTATGTCTTGGAGTAAGAAGTGGGGTCTTCCTGAGTCTCCTACCATACAGTCCCTTTTCATTCAGACGCCGACGGATAGTACGGGTTGACACTCTTGTACCCTCGGACTGCAGGGCGGCTTGAACTTGTTTGGATGTTAGTCGAGGTTTTTTTATCCACCATCCACACAATCTTGCGTTGAAATCTCTAGTCAATTTTTCTTTTCCGTCCACATCTAGGGAGGTTAGCCACAGTGCCATGGGCTTTAAACTTCTTGATGACACTGCGCACGGTAGACACAGGAACATTCAGGTCTTTGGAGATGGACTTGTACCCTTGAGATTGCTCATGCTTCCTCACAATTTGGTTTCTCAAGTCCTTAGACAGTTCTTTGGTCTTTTTTCTTTTCTCCATGCTCAATGTGGTACACACAAGGACACAGGACAGAGGTTGAGTTAACTTTAATCCATGGCAACGGGCTGCAAGTGTGATTTAGTTATTGCCAACACCTGTTAGGTGCCACAGGTAAGTTACAGGTGCTGTTAATTACACAAATTAGGGAAGCATCACATGATTTTTCTAACAGTGCCAATACTTTTGTTCACCTCCTTTTTTATGTTTGGTTTGAATTATATCCAATTTGGCTTTAGGACAATTCTTTTTGTGCTTTTTCATTGAAGACGAATTAAATGAAGATAATACCAAAGAATTTGTGATTGCAATCATTTTCAGGAAGAAACAGAGTATTATCTGACAGATTTGCAGTGGTGTTAATATTTTTGGCCACAACTGTATTAGGGCTCTGAATAGGGTGTCCATATGTAAAGCAAAAGTGCTAGCATGGGATATTAGGTGACAGACATTGGTAGTTATTCTCCAGCCTGCCACAATTTCAATGTGCAATATAATGGACAGAATTAATCATCTCTGTTAAATTAACCCCTTCACTATATTAATCATTGCTATGACCTAAGTGTGAAATTTAAGTGAGGGATGATTAATAGCTGATCTAAAAACCCAAATTGGGGGTTGACATGGGAATGTGGTCCCTATGAATTGTACGGACAGACCCTTATAATGAAGTAATATTTGAGCCATGTAAACCCACCATTCTGAGACCACCCTACTGTGGTTCTCATCTCTGTACCTCTCAGAACTTGTATAGTCAATCATCTTTTTAAATGTCATTGTCATATTTAAAAATTGAAATAATAAATTGTGAAAAGCGGAACAGAACTCTAGTGTGATTCTGTCACAAAATATTACATAAGAGAAGCATATTGTATTTCTTGGGTCTCTACCGGGTTAAAACTTAGAAAGGAGACAATTTACATTATTAAAGAGAATCTATCATCAAGTTTTTGCCATACCAATGGAAATTTAGCTCCAAAAGTCAAATGGCGCTCCTTCTCTTGCGAGCCCGGCTGTGCGCCCAAACAGTGGTTTGTGACCAGATATGAGGTATAGGTGTACTCAATAGAAATTGCCCACCAAATTTTAGGATCTATTTTATCCTGTTGCCCATGTGAAAATGAAAAAAATTGAGGCTAAAGAAAATTTTTGTGGAAAAAAAAAAAAAAAAAAGTACTTTTTCATTTTTACAGATCAATTTGTGAAACCCGTGGGGGTTCAAACTGCTCACTATGAATCTAGATAGGTTTCTTGGAGGGTCTAGTTTCCAAAATGGGGTCACTTGTGGGGGAGCTCCAATGTTTAGGCACACAGGGGCTCTCCACATGCGACACGGTGTCCGCTAACAATTGGAGCTAATTTTCCATTCAAAAAGTCAAATAGCGCTCCTTCCCTTCCGATCCCTGTCGTGCGACAAAACAGTGGTTTATGACCATATATGAGGTATCGGCGTACTCGGGAGAAATTGCCCAACACATTTTAGGATCCCTTTTATATTGTTGCTCATATGAAAATGAAAAAATTGAGGCTAAAAGAACATTGCACCTGAAGGTGCACCTGAAATTGCACCTGAAGGGTTAATAATCTTCATGAATGTAGTTTTGAGTAGCTTGAGGGGTGCAGTTTTTGGAATGGTGTCACTTTTGGATGTTTTCTGTCATGTACACCCCTCAAAGGGACTTCAAATGTGATGTGGTCACTAAAAAAATGGCTTTGTAAATTGCTGGAAAAATGAGAAATTGCTGATGAACTTTGAACCTTTATAGCTTCCTACCAAATTTTTTTTTTTTTTCCCAAAATTGTGCTAATGTAAAGTAGACATGTGAGAAATGTTATTTATTAACTATTTTATCTAACATAACTGTGGTTTAACAGAAAAAAAATTCAAAATTTGCAAACTTTTCACCAAATTTTTGATTTTTTTCACAAACGCAAAAATTATCAACCTAAATTTACCACTAACATGAAGTCCAATATGTCATGAAAAAACAATCTCAGAATCGCTAGGATCTGTTGAAGCGTTCCAGAGTTATTACCTCATAAAGGGACACTGGTCAAAATTGCAAAAAATGGCCAGGTCATTAGGGTCAAAGTAGGCTGGGTCATGAAGGGGTTAAAGGGGATATATGGTACTATTTGTTTACCACGCGCCTAAGCCTAAGTTCACCACATTGCGCATTTGTTAGCGCTTTTTTGTGTGCGCTTTTCAAAAATGCGCAATGTGCCTCTGCATCTGCCTTGAAATTCACTTTGCTGTACAGACAGTGCGTAATTATATGCAGCGCTTTTATGGGAGAAAGTGCGGGCGTAAAAAGAATTGACATGTCAATTTTTTACGCAGCAGCACCGGCGCATTCTACCATAGAAGCCCATTATCCCAGCTGGAATTACGCATCGCCATTCAGACGATGCGCAATTCCAGCGGGAATACGCCGGCACTGATTTCACACAGGGGAGGAACAATCCTGTTCCTCCTCGCCTGTGTGACGTGTGCCAGCCCCTTTTGGGTTTCGTAGTGTATTAATATACACTACAAAACCCAAATTAAACAAAGGCAAATGTGTTAAAAATAATAAAAATGGAATTCTTACCTCTCCACCGGGTGTTCCGGTTACCGGGAGCAGAGATAGGTACACAGGCACTGTCCTTCCAGGACCTGTCATCACTGATTGGCTGCTAGCAGTCATGTGATATGCGCATCATAGCGCGTCACATATCACATGACCGCCAATCAACGATCTTGGCAGGTGCTGGAAGGTCGATACCTGTGGATATCCTGGCTTCCGGAACACCCGGCAGAGAGGCAAGTATTCAATTATTATTATTTGTAACACATTTGCCTTTGTTCAATTTGAGCTTTTGGGGGAGAAGTGCGCCCGTAAAAAAATGCGTTGCGTGAATGCACCACGTTTTTTTTACTGGTTTTTTTTTTTTTTTACACGGGTGCAAAACGCTGCAAAAGGCGTCCGCGAAAAAAAAGCGCTATGTGTGAATGTAGCCTAAAGGCCACATCGCACACTTCAATATCGTTAATGATATCGCTGAAACGTCATGGTTTTTTAATCGCTTAAACAATATTGTTTGTGCGTCATTGCGTGTAACCAAGCGATCTTGCAGTGAAAAATCATTTGATCGCTCATCACACATTTGAGATTCTGACCACAAATCCATTGTGCGTCATTCAATTAACCAATGTTCAACCTGCTGCATCATTGCGTGTGACACCGCGATAGCGATCTAGAGAACGACTTTGCCTATTCATAACATTGAAGAGGTATCGTTCCTGGGTTGTGCGAACGATAGCTGCTCGCCACATCGTTGGCGCCTCGTTCACGATATCTAGACGTGTGACATCTCACCAATGATCTTGAAAGATTGTCTGAACGATCTCGTTCACGGGAGATCGCTCGTGCGATTGTTAACGATATTAAAGCGTGTGATGAACCCCGATCAGGGAAAAAACTGCAATGCGAAACCAGCCTAAGGCTGTGTTCACACTGGGCGTTTTTGGGCTGTTTTTGCTCATCAGTTTTTGTAGCCAAAACCAGGAGTAGAGAAATCAGAGGAAAAGTCTAATAGAAACACGTCACCACTTCTGGATTTAATCACCCACTGCTGGTTTTGGCTACAAAAACTGTTGAGCAAAAACAGCCCAAAAACGCCCAGTGTGAACACAGCCTAAGGCTATGTTCACACATAGTGCTTTTTTGTGTTTTTTACCAGCGTTTTGCACCTGCGCAAAAAAAGCAGCGCTTTTCAGACAGCACGCTTTTATACGGCCCAGGGGAGAAGTGATATCACAGAGGGAGAATGAATCCTGTGACATGTGTGACCGACCCCATTTCATTTTGCAGTGTATTAATATACACTGCGAAATCAAAATTAAATAAAGCCAGATGTGTTAAAAATAATGAATACTTACCTCTCCGCGCCGGCTTGTTCGGGCTATCCGGGAGCCAGGCACTGATGTGAAAAGACCTTGCATGACGTCATGGGCGCTGATTGGCTGCTCGTGGTTATGTGATATGTATCACATGACCGCGAGAGGCCAATCAGAGCCCAAGACATCATCACTGACGTCATGCAAGGTCCTGGCGTCGGTACCTAGCCTTGGCTCTGCACCAGAGACCGCAAAAAGGCATCGGAAAGGGTAAGTATTCTTTATTATTTTTAATACATTTGACTTTATTTCATTTTGATTTCGTAGACTGTGAGCCCTCGCGGACAGGATTTCACCCCTCTTGTATCTGTACGACCGAAGTGTCCACATTTATTGTTACTATGTTACTTGTCCTAGTCTGCCTCTTATAGCATGTAAAGCGCCATGGAATATAATGGCGCTATATAAATAATAATTTCGCAGTGTATATTAATACACTGCGAAATCAAATGGGGGTGGTCACAGATGTCACTTCTTCCTCCCCTCTGTGACATCATATCCAGCAGCGCCACCCCTATGGGAAAAACTGCGGGTGCTGCTGCGTAAAGAATGGACATGGTCATTCTTTTTACACCAGCGCTTTTTCCTATAAAAGCTCTGCGTAAAAATACGAAGTGTCAGTACGTCAAAGTGAATTTCTCATTCACTTTGCACATTTTTGAAAAGCACTCGTAAAAAAGTGGTCAAAAATGCGCAATGAATGAACGTAGCCTAAGGCTGGTTTCACACTGCAGTTTTTGCCCTGATTGGTTTGATCAGGTTTGTGTGCCAAAACCAGGAGAGGAACTTGCAGAGAAAAACTATAATTGAAAGAGACACCTGAGTTTTGGAGACACTCCTGATTTTGACCACACAAACCTGAATGAACCTGATCAGGGAAAAAACTGCAGTGTGAAACCAGCCTTATGGTGGCTTTACACGCTCAGATATCTGAAACGATATCGTTTGGAATGTCACGTGACTGCGATCGTTTCAACATCGTTAGTGTGTTGTCAAACGCAAGGATATTGCTAACGATGTGTAATTTGGCAACGCACCAGCGTCGTTCATTACAACTTTGTGAACAATTGGATAAAGTGGCAGGAATAGGAGAATTCAGAACGATATTGTTCATCTTGGTGTCACACTGAACGATGCTGCACTTTGCTGGAGCGTTAATTGGATGACGAACGATAAAAGTGAGGTCCAGAGCACACTTGAGATGTCCGATGCAACGATTTTTCCTTCAGATATCCTGCGTTTAGGGGTAGGGTCAGGGGCAGGGGCAGGGGCACTGGTAGAAGCCCGGGTAGTGGGGGGTCTCAGTATTTGCAGCCTGCGTGCAGCTCTCACAATGTGGCGAGGTGCATCCTGCAGGAAGGTCAGCCTTACAAACAGTGCAGGTAGCATAGTAAGTGCTGGCTGCCTTGGAGTTTTTCTTACTCCTATTACCAGACATTGTGGTATGAGCTACTGTGAAAAATAGGAGGTAAACCAGGTGTCCCCTGTGTAAGTAGGCACTCTCTAGCTGTCCAGCTAGGTGCCTGGACCCTTAGTGGAGGGGGCTGAATAGGGTCACTGTGTATTTAACAGTGCCTGCTTCAGGAGGGGGATGTGGAGAAGAGGAACAGAGAACCTCTGCAGAGAAGATCCTGCAGAGGTCTTACCAGCACCAGCGCCGCTCCTGTGAAGAGGCTGCCCGGATCCTGTGTCCCCCCGGATGGCTGAGGTGCAGGGCTTAATGGCGGCGGTGGAGGAGGAAGGGGCGGAGCTAAACGGGAGGCCTCTAGCCTGGAAAACGCGCCCTTTCTCAGCTCCGCCCACAGTATGACACGCGGTCAGTGTCATCCGGCGGGGTGGGACGGGGGCGGCACAGGGGAATCGGCACAGGGGAGGCGGCTTCCGCGCTAGCACCAAGCCGGGGCATCAATTAATTGAGGTCCCCGAAAATAGCGAGGGGCAGGCGCGGAAAAAAACACTGGGGGGCCCAGAATCCTGGTTGGAAGGGGCCCACGGGCAGTGGGCATTGTACTGGCAGTGAAACCGCCAGTATAGCAAAGGCATTCTCCCCACAATGTATGCAAAGCTGCTCCTAGGATGCAGCTTGCAAGTGCCCTGCTGCTGTGCCCCTGCAGCCTGTACTTCTTCTGCAGGCTGTGCATAAGAATTGATACCAACATGCAATCTGCGCTGCTGCAGGCAGCCTGCAACCTCCAGCCCCATGCAGCCAGGGCTGCTGATACCTGTGGTGCCACTACCAAAAAAACCCAGGGGTGATTAGGGGGACGTCATCTGGCAGGCAATCCAGCTTCTACTTCACCTCAGACCGGAAGGGAGTGAGGAAGGAGGGTGGTATGCTGGGCTGTCTCGACTTTAACCCAGCAACCCAACAGTGGGAGGCCGAGAAAGGAGTACGGCACATGTAAGGAATTCTTAACCTCAACCCAGCGCCCCAACAGTGGGTGGCCGAGGAAGGAGCATGCCGGGGGCCACGCCGGACCCACTTTTCTTCTTTAATGATGAAAAATTCACCGAGAGGAAAAATGGTCATGTGCCTCCTACGACACGAAGCAAAAACTGGGGAGGAAGTGCCTGCTCCAGGGGTGTATACTGCAGAGGAGGAGCCACTGTTACTCTTTTGCAGATTGCTTAGTGTTGCCTCCCAGTGGACAGCAGCATAACACCCACGGTCCTGTGTCCCCCAATGAAGCGAAGGGGTCATTCCATGTCAAGTGATCCAAAAATGAATATTTTTTTTCCCTGACGTCCTCAGATTTTTTAAATTTTTTTTCTATATGAAGAACAACTTTATCTAATTACAAAAAAAAAGTTTTGAATTTTTTTCTTTATCAGTTAATTTTTTACAGATTTTTAAAGTTTTAAAAAAGTGCGAATTTTGGCCTGGTATGGCTTTACATTTTCTATCATATCTCGGGCTAGAAATAAGATAGAGAAACAAAATAAACACCAATCTACTCAGAACTGTCCAGGCTTTCATCAGATATGTCACAAGAGGATCTTTGTTAATATTTTACCCATGTGATCGCAAGCGCAAAACTTTAAAACGCATTTCCGAAAAATTGGCGCGCTTTAAATATTTCAAAAACTGCCCATGTGTCTGCTTTGCTCTTAGCCACATCTGTACCAAATTTCAAGTTGGGATCGCAATGGGATCATATTTTAACATATTTTACTAGTAATAGTGTCAATGGGTCATTCCATATCAAGTGATCTAAATATGAATATTTTTTTTACCTGACGTCTTTAGATTTTTATTTTTTTTTTCCTTTATGAAGTACTACTTTAGTTAATTACAAATTAAAAGTTTAGAATTTTTTTCTTCATCAGTTAATTTTTTACAGATTTTTAAATTTTAAAAAAAGGGTGAATTTTGGCCTGGTATGACTTTACATTTTTTTTATCTCAGGCTAGAAATAAGATAATGAAGTGGGAGAGGCATCATTTTACTCAGAACGGTAACAACTTTCATTTGATATGTTACAAGACTATGTTTCTTTATATCAAATTCAAACTATTGACGGGCAATTGTGAAAAAATGACTGATTGTGTTCTTGGTGATTTTTGAATTGACACTATAATAGTTAAATATTTTGCACTTAGGTCCAATGAATGCGTCCATGGGGTCAAGCTGGGACAGAGTCATCACAAATTAGCCTTATTTGCAGATGACCTGCTACTTTACATCTCCCAGCCCCTGGTCTCCATCCCTTCCGTCTTAATGGAGTTTGAACGGTTCGGACAATTGAGCAACTTTAAAGTGAATTGCTCCAAAACCGAGGCACTCAATATTTCTTTGCCTGGAGAATTGGTTTCTCATCTATCTAAACAGCTCCCATTTAAATGGAAAGTAGAAGCCATTAAGTACTTGGGAGTCCTTATACCAAAAGATCTTAAACAAATATTCAATTTAAATTATCAACCCCTTTTGACTAACGCGGAATCGGCATTTACATCCTATAGACAATTAAAGCTATCCTGGTTCGGGAGAATAAACGTAGTCAAGATGGATGTCTTGCCCCGACTCTTATATACTTTTCAGACAGTTCCTGTTCTATTGGATAGAGGCTTCCTCTCCAAAATGCAATCTATGATCCTTAGATTTGTCTGGGGGGGCAAGAGGTCCAGATTGCGAATGAATATCCTATCCTTGCCCAAGACCAGAGGAGGGGTTGGACTACCCAACATACGAGCGTACTTTGTGGCTTCCTCTCTTGTTAGAGCTCTAGATTGGCATTATCATGCGTCCTCCAAGAAATGGGTAGGGTGGAGCAAGAGGGTTTGGGGATTCCGCTGAAACACCTGCTTTGGATTTCCCCTAAAGACTCCACAGACCTAGTACCTTTGACAGACATGACCAGAAACACCTTGAAGGTATGGCACCTAGTGACGAAAACCCTCCGCTTAAACGACAGACTTAGCCCTTTGACTCCCCTTTTTTCCAACCCATCTTTCCCACCCAGATTTGACAGGCAGAGATTTTTATGTTGGCGGATTGTGGATGACACCCGAGTAGGACAGACTCTGTCCAGTGGTGGTTTGCCCCCGATGGCAGAGCTACAACTCAAAGAACCTACGAGACCTCTTAAGTGATTCGAATTTCTCCAATACAGACCATACTTATATTCAGTTGACCACTCTTGCAGGGTAAGATTGACGCCCAACGTATTGGAGAGGTTATTCCAACTGAAGGCTCCACCGAGGCGCAAAATATCAGTTCTATACCAGGTCTTAGGGTCCATGAGAGAGCAGGGCAACCTTTACTTCCAACGTGCTTGGGAGAGGGAATTGGGGTGTAGCATTTCAGAAGCTAATTGGCAGAAATGCTTTATATTTACTCACTCACTAGCTAGCACTTGTTCTGCACAAGAAAGAAGCTATAAGCTGCTCACTAGATGGTACTTGTGCCCGACGACACTCCGGAACATGTTCCCTGGAACCCCTGATACCTGCTGGCGCTGTGGGGAAGAGAAGGGTACAATGATACACATTTGGTGGAGTTGTGGGGAAATCCGGCGGTTCTGGTCTGAGGTTTTCAATGCATACGCCCGGATAACAGGTAAACAAGCCGAATGCTGCCCAGAATCGGCAATGTTATCCATTTTTCCAGGTCCTATTGGGCTACAGAAGAGGGATATTCTCTGCTTTTGCATCTCGGCTGCTCGTGCTGTGATCCCGAGGTTCTGGAAATCAATCCGGGCTCCATCTCTACTTGATTGGTTCAAAGAATTGATGGACATATATCGAATGGAGGAGCTCGCAGCTGATGCGTCGGGATCTCGGAACAAATTCTTAGGGATTTGGGTTGAATGGATTCTTTTTCACGACTCTGCAGAATTTAGGAGTATCTTTTCCAGCACAGATAATATGGCTCGACCTCTGGCTGATGGGGAGCCAGTGGGATGAGTACCCTTTCTCCTTCCCATACCTCACTCGTCCCCCCCCCCTCCTTTTTTTCTTTTTTTCTTACGTGGCTTTTCTTTCCCAGTATAACTTTTTCTAATGGTTTTTGTTTCTCTTCTCTCTCTCTTCTTTTCTATCTCTTTTCTTCCCATCTGATACATTCAGTCTAGGTATTTCCTTTCTACACCTATACCTTCAGAATTCTAGTGAACATTAGACAGGTATCGGAAACTCTGAGCTGTGAGTAGATCATTAATATTTCGGCCTTCCTTTCCGGTACACCAGTCGATAGACTATTCCAACTAGGCCTCAATGGGTAATGACCCACTTACGTGGTCAACCTGTTAGAAGGGGCCAAGTGATAAAAATCATTCTGCTGGGGCTGCTTGTCCCCTTGACATCAGAACATCTCAAAACCTGAGAAAGGTTGTATACTTGAGTGTTTGGAATTATATTTAGATTGTAGTATATATTGCACCAGAGATAAGCGCAAAAGTAAATTTGCAGCTTATCTTATAGTTACTAATAACTTTGTGAATTCTCTTTTTGTATATTTTATATGTCTCAAGATTTTGTTAAAAGATTGAATGTATGTCTTTCATATGTTTTTTCAAAATTTAATAAAAATGAGATTAACCATAGTTAAATATTTTAAAATATGATCCCATCACGATCCCAACTTGAAATTTGGTACAGATGTGGCTAAGAGCATAAAAGACACATGGGCAGTTTTGGAAAATTTTTATTAAAACGTTTTTTTTTCGGAAATGCGTTTCAAAATGTTGCGTTTGCATTCGCATGGGTAAAAAATTAAAATTAACAAATATACTCTTGTGACATATCTGGTAAAAGCCTGGACAGTTCTGAGTAGAATGGTGTTTATTTTGTTTCTCTATCTTATTTCTAGCCCGAGATAAAAAAATGTAAAGTCATACCAGGCCAAAATTCACCCTTTTTTTAAACTTTAAAAATCTGTAAAAAATTAACTGATGAAGAAAAAAATTCCAAACTTTTAATTTGTAATTAACTAAAGTAGTACTTCATAAAGGAAAAAAAAAAAAAAAATCTAAAGACCTCAGGTAAAAAAAATATTCATATTTAGATCACTTGATATGGAATGACCCATTGACGCTATTACTAGTAAAATATGTTAAAATATGATCCCATTGTGATCCCAACTTGAAATTTGGTACAGATGTGGCTAAGAGCAAAGCAGACACATGGGCAGTTTTTGAAATATTTAAAGCGCGCCGATTTTTTGGAAATGCGTTTTAAAGTTTTGCGCTTGCGATCACATGGGTAAAATATTAACAAAGATCCTCTTGTGACATATCTGATGAAAGCCTGCACAGTTCTGAGTAGAATGGTGTTTATTTTGTTTCTCTATCATATTCCTAGCCTGAGTTATGAGGAGAAACGTAAAGGCAGGCAACAGCGAAATTCACACTTTTTCCGAACTTTGAAAATCATTTAAAAAAAAAAATAATTTTTTAAAAAAATTTTCTGTTCACATTTTGCATTGTCTGACATGCTATTATCAAATAAAATCTCAAAAGAATTAAAAATATAGAGGTAATAATCATTGGTTCACTTGACATGGAATGACCCGAAGGAGAAAACAGCAGGACAATTATTAACCCCTTACTGTAAGACACTTTTCACTTTCTTGACCAAGCCCCAACACATCACTTTATCTACTTACATAATCGCGCTGTTCCGTCCGTCATCGACTTCCATCCTCCTATCACACGCAATCCACTTCCGATGCGCCTACCATATTTACATACCCAAGTGATGGCTAAACCGCCGCTCTGAGTGACCTGACAGGACCTGTGGTGATGTCACGGTCATGTGATCAGTCACATGCAAGGGTGGATATAGTCCCCATCTAGGTTATGGCCCCCATGATGGTACACAGCCCCCCATGCTGGATATAACTCCCATCCTGGTTATGGCCCCCATGCTGGCGCATAGTTCAAAATAATAAACAAGCATACTCACTTTTCTCCATTGCTTCCTGCAGCCAGCACCATCCCTCCACCCGTCTGCTTGTGGCGGCATCCAGTCATGTGAGTAGCGCGCAGTGATGACATCACTGTGCTGTGCTGCTCACATGACTGGATGCTGGCACCAGCAGATGAATGGGGGGATGACACCGACTGCAGGGAGCAATGGAGAGAGGCAAGTTCGCTCGTTAAAAAAAATAATTAACTGTGCGCCGACTGCAGGGAGCGATGCAAAGGTGAGTATGCTAGTCCATCGTCGGGATAGTCCCTGCTTTCAACGCAATGAAAATGTGGGAGAAAGTGACTATCCACACAGGATTGCACAGGGATGCAACTACTGAGCTGTGGACCCGCTCATTAGGTTAATGTAATATGCGCTGCTTCCCCTGCCGCTGATTAAAAGTGCATATTACATGAGCCTTAGGAGCAGTCCCACGGGACCATGGGCTGCAGCGGAAGCCAGCACCAGCCACCTCCAGCCCTTGGACATTGCTCCAAAGCCCCACCCCCCTCCAAACCACAAATTCGGATCATAAAACACATCCCCCACTTTCCCCCAAAATTTGAGTGAACCAAAGTGTGTCTTGTAATTCGAAAAATAAACTATGTATATATTTTTTAAAACACTGGTAGGTCTCTGGTTTGCCACAGCAGCCATCAGTCAGATCATCGGATGGATTATATTGACCGCTGCATTTTGAGGATTGAATAACCATGATCGAGCTTTGCTTTTGAGCTGGTACCATCGTATATGTACATCACTTTGTGGGAACTCCTTCCTCGCTGTGCCAGACTTGTTGGGCGAATATCAAGGAATACAAAAAACACAAAAGGTAACAGATCTTTCCCTTTAGCAATTTAATTGTACATAACATTTTTATTAAAAGTACAAACTTCTTTTTAGTTAGTAATAAAGAACATTTTAATAATTTCAGAACGACAAAACAAAAAAAAAAAAAAAGTCAGACAAACATTTAGTATTAAGTCAGCTTCCCGTGTGTCGTGGAGAGGTAACCCTCTGTATCCATTCCCGCGGGCATGCAACAAGCAGCTAATCAGCAAAGTTACTCCGGTTAGCTTGGCGTCATATGTGCACTCTGTTAAGGACACAATACAAACAAGGAGAGGGTGAAAAAAAAGGCCATCACTCAGGTAAAATGGGTTATTGTGAGGTGTAAAACATATTAAATTGTAAAAACTAGACATATAGCCACATCAACAAAGGAAACAGATCAAACAGCTTTAGGAAACTTTCACAGTACAATATTTACGCAAGTATTTGTATGGCAGAATCAAGACTAGGTCTAAAATGCTTCGGTCCTTACAATAGGCTACTTATGAAAAATGCGATGCTTTATCATACAGCTGCGTCCTATTCACTTTCATAGGTCTGAGCTGTCGTACAGGGCACAACAACTGCTACTGAAACAAAAATATGGTGCTGTGCATGGCTAACACTATGGCTTTACTTTACACAGCGAATTGACCCCACGGCTGTCACACCACTGAAGTTCTCTCTATGCCGCTGCTACATCAAGTGAATTAGTTTGGATTGCAAAACCTGCACTACTGCGACAAGCAAATCACAAGAAATCCAACAGTCTGATATTTTGCGACTTCCTTATCGCAGTAGTTTATGGTCGCAATGCGATTCCATTCACTTCTAGAATGCCAAGATGTAGCAGAGACATCCAGAGAACGCTGGTCGTGTGACGGCTTGTGGCCAAAGTTGATGTGTGGCCCTAACAAAAAGACACGATCGTTCTACAAAAGCCTACACTGTGCTGTTCCTCTGTCACTTCCACTGCAAAGTAATTAATAAATTAGCTAATGGGTATTCGTAATTGGAGGCATGTCCTTGCAATGTCTGCCACGGTCCATAGTGCTGTTCCAGACTGTGTACGGAAACACCCTTCTGCAAAGGGAAGGCAATGACCAGTTGTTTAGATATTTCTATATATCCAGGAGGCATAACAGAGGAACAGCAAATAATGAAGCTCAGAACTGCCTTTTTTGGGAAATAAAAGAATTTATAAGAACAGAATCTTCAAGTAATTGCACTTTCACAGCTCAGAGACATCACAGCAATTAATTCAATCAGGACTGGTAAGATACCATTGAGTGCTGTGATCTTTATGTAAGAGGTAAAAATTCACACTGTTAATATAAATATGGGGAAACTACATATTAAATCACTGAATTATGTCTCAAAGATTCACCTCAATGTATTCCTAAACTTCTAAAGAACCTGGCCACCAATTCTTTATTAATAGCTTATCCTTGGGATAGGCCATCAATAACTGATCAGTGGAGCGCGACATCTGGTAGATTGTTACCGCTGGCGGCTGGATGTTCTTGGATGCTGCAAATACACAGCGTCTGTGTCTATTCAATGGAAAGTTGGTGCGCTTCCTACCTGGATGAAGATGACCCATTTACCGAATTCGGTAAACTTTGATTGCCAGACCCAACAGAGGACACAGAAAATCCTTGGTTGGAATTCACAGGGTTCCCATCTCCTTTCAGGACGCCAGTACATTTCCAATTGTCCATGTAGTTTGCTAAAGAGAAACCAGAATAATAACTATTAAGAACATGCTGTCCTTTTGGGCAATTTCACTTTATTCAAGAATCATACGCACAAAAAAAAAGTTTGCAGTAGTGTTGGTGTGGTTGAGAACTGTATTATTACTTGCTGGGTCACAAGATTGTCTTCGTTCTAGTGGCATACATGGTCACACTGAGTCTTTGGAGTGAAAAATGCTCCCCTGAACAACAACCGCACATTATAATATATCAGGTCCAAGCTAAAGGACATCAGTGGATAGAAAAAGGTAAACATTTATGTTAAAAATGAGTCAAGAGCCAAAAACCCACATTCACCTTTCCATAGACGAACACTACCATCATCACCAGAAGATGCCAAGACCGTGCCAGTTATATTCCAGCTTACACGCCACACTTGTGAGTTGTGATTATCAAACTGTGCCACGGTGTGGATTTCAAACTTGGTGACTCCCCCTGAAGAGGTCAGCTCTTTCCTGGAACACAGATCGGAATACGTGTAAATGAAGGCTCGTCTATCTCCAGAATTACCAGATTTCCCTTTTAAGATTTACATCTATCGACATATTGGTACTACATGACAGCACTGACAGCAATAGTACCAGTGACTCCAGTAAGTCCAAAAGATACATGAATAGGAAAGTAGACGTTATTGCATCAATATAACTCCTGTTTTTTTATTTTATCAAAGCAGTTTTTATTAACCCACAGCTAAGAATTTACAATTGTGAATAGCTGAAATAATTCCAAAAGTGCACACAATAGACAACTACCACAAAAATACATGCAATTGGTACCTACACTTTTCATATGAAAATAACACACTACAACCCTACCTACCTCAAAAACCTGTTTCTTGTAGTGCCTGAATACAGTGCAAAGTTTAGCCATCTATTATATAATTACCTATTGGCATGTGTCATCAACTTCTGTCGGGATGTCCACGAATCCCACAATCCACTGTGCTGCCCCAGAGGCCACGCAATATTAGCACACCCAAGTGATGGGTGTGCTAATATAGCGCTGACCTTCAACTGATGCCTGGAATCCACCGCCCCACACGACGCATCCGCACTGACCGAGACCAACCCCCGTCGCAGGCGCCAATCTAACAGGGCCTGTAGTGATGTCACAGTCATGTCTTACTATACATGAATGTATATGACGTCAGTCATGTGCAGTCACATGTGCAATCACCAAAGGTCATGTAACAGAGCAACCAGGTACTCTCCCCACTCAGCCCGCATTCACGCCCGCTCACCACAGGGGGTGTGGGGAGAGGTGATGGGGGATCATGGGGCAGAGCGAGCGGGGGACGCCAGAGGGTGACCACATAGGAGGGCCGCCAGAGAGCGACCATGGGGATGGTGAAGACAGGGAAGAGTCGGCATGAAGGGGGGGGGGGGGGCTCGACTGCCGCCACCCCGATCGTGATGCGACAGCCCACCTGAGGAGATAGCATCGGGCTCATATCTAGTAAACTAGTAAATAAGATGTCACATAAGGTATAACATCATGTAATATGAGCGCCTAATAAATTGAAGACCACATCTCTTGCCAAGTAATCAGACTCAAATGCATGGTGTTTACATGTAGACTGCGTCAAAGGAAGTTTATTAATATATCTTGCTAATATGGTGCCATCATTTTCCGCAGTGCTTTCCAAACATCATCACTGTCCCCATTGGGGAACACAATCTAGCTCAGTATGTCTTGGGAGTGTGGGAGTCAATTGGAGAACCCAGAGGAACCCCACACAAACACAGGGAGAACATAACATCTGGAAGGAGTGTGTGTCTCCATGATGGAATTTATACCAAGGACCCCAGGGCTGCCGTGCTAACCACCGAGCCATCGTACTGCCCTAATAACACACTATCTTACCACAGTTGGAGTGTTTTGTAATATTATACAATGCCGTAATTGGTAATGGAGGATGATAATTCTTAGCCTGGCAGACATTTTGCTAATAAAGAGAAGTAAGATCATTAAAGGGAACCAACCATCAAAAAATGTCACTTCCACCCGCCGCTTCGCTGGTACACCCAGGCCGGCTTCAGAGCATGCGCAGATGGTATGCTGAAGCCGGCCTGGGCGCGTCATACACCCAGCGTCGTGGCGGGCGGAAGTGACACGGGGCCTGCAGCACGTGATCCGCTCATTGTGAGGACGCAATGGGCGGGTAATTTGAATCCGTGGGAAGAAGATGCCGCCCTGGAAAGAAGATGGACAGCAGCGAGGAGACCCGCCTCACTGACAAAGAGCCTGGAGGAACGCCCAGCCGACAAGAATTTGGTAACTATAAAAAGTGATTTAATGTGCCTGTAGTTAGGTAGATTTAGTCAGTCAGGGATGGTTAGAATAGTAATTTAGGGCCCCAGGGACAGATATTTATAGGTTAGATAGCTATTTTTTGATGGTTGGTTCCCTTTAAGAGTTTCTGTGAGAAATGTACTAAAATAAATAATACACACTTTAAATATTAAACACTTTACTACATATCGGGTGGCACGGTGGCTCAAGTGGTTAGCACTGCAGCCTTTGCAGCACTGAGGTCCTGGATTCAATTCCCACCAAGGACAACATCTGCAAGGAGTTTGTATGTTCTCCCCGTGTTTGCGTGGGTTTCCTCCGGGCACTCCGGTTTCCTCCCACATTGCAAAGACATACTGATAGGATATTTAGATTGTGAGCCTCAATAGGGACAGCATTACTGATGTATGTGAAGTGCTATGGAATTAATAGCGCTATATACTCAATGTATTGTCAGTATTCCAAGATGGCAATTACTATCAATCACAACCTGTCCTAGATGACATGCAACAGGACAGCTTGTGCAAAGCTCGAGGCAGAGGTCACATCAGAGGTCTTGTCAATAGCAGGACGGCCTGTGTGAAGCTCCAGGCAGAGGTAACACAAGAGCAGCATCTGATCACCAGCAGGTGGGCCTGTGTGACGCTTGAGGCATAGGACACGTCAGAGCAGCGTCTGGTCACCAGCAGGTGGGCCTGTGTGAAGCTCCAACCAGAGGTAACGTGAGAGCAGCATCTGGTCTGTAGCAGGACAACCTGTGTGAAGCTCGATGCAGAGGTCACATCAAAGCAGCATCTAGTCAGCAGTAGGGCGGCCTAGGTGAAGCTCAATGCAAAAGTTATATCAGAGCAGCGTCTGGTCAGCAAAAGGATGGTCTGTGTGAAGCTCGATGAAGACGTCATATCAGAGCAGCAAGCAGCGTCTGGTCACCAGCAGGATGGCCTGTGTGAAGCTCGAGGCTGAGGTCACTTCAGAAGAGCATCTGGCCCGACATCGTGAACACACATTCCTTTATTTAGTCAACCCCACAGGACAACAAGTGTAGCCAAACTAAATAAGATAAACACCTTTTTTAAAGCGGACTGAGAATGATTACCCATCTCAGTCAGCCTGACAGTTTTAGTGCATCTGTCTCGTGCTTCATAGAGCACATACAACTGCATGCCCTGGCAGTTGCCAAGTCTAAAATCCTGATAAAATGTATTTGTATATAATGTACTTACTAAATGAAGGTATGTAGAAAAATATTTAAAATTGAAGTCTGTATTATTTATTTAACTACCTTTCCTAGAGAACCCCTTTAAAAGGTATTATTATATTTTAGGATCAGTAAAACTCACCTTAAAGGTTTCATGGTAAAAATTCTGACATCTTTACTTGCTACAGCTAAAATGTGGTAGGATCTACCCAGGTTTGCAGCAAAAGCAATGTCATGAACAGGGTCTGTGACAGTCATAAAGGTTTCAGCCTTGACATATTTCCTGCCAACAGTAAGATTCTTAGATTAGGCACGTAAAAAGATTCCACAAATAATCCATACAGAAATGTGTTTTCTACCATTGGCAAGCTCCATCTATTTATTGAATATGTTTTTAAAAAGATAGCTGCACTACCTATATGTTGATGACCTACCCTTGTGATAAAGGCAGATCAGCAGTAACCGACAGAAGCAATTACATAGGATGGAGTTGCTGATGTTTAGTTACTACTGGCATTGACCCTGGTCTCGTAGCCACATTAGTAGTCCATACCCACAGTACGGGAGCTAAAATTAAGCATTGTATAATGGAATAAAATGAAACAAATTGGATAAGAAATAAACAGACATTTGAGAAGGAATACCAACTTCTCAAACGTGTCTGAAGATTTATTCCACCCAATTCAAAGGTGGCATGAATTACAGATGAGCAGATTTGAAATTCGTCTGGCATGGGAAAAAGAGTGGGCAGGTCTACTCTTGCCAATCTCTGCATGAAGAAAGTCTTGTCAAACAAATAAGGTCTGATGGGAAGATGTCAGAGGGAGATTAAGAGTGGGCTCTTCTCCCAGTCCTTGTCTCCATCTTCTCTTAGGCCCCACAGAGGGCTGTTTTAACACAGAAGCTAGTTTACATTTCATGCTGGCTGGAGTTGACTGTTCTTTTTTAAGACAAATATACATATTCTAAGACTGTAGATCAGAAATGAAAACATGAGCAACAAACAGACCATACCAATAAATGTAAATGCTTTATTAAACTATTTGTTGCGCATGTTTTCTTTTCTGATCTATTGTTAATTAGTGCTGGCCTTTTGGTCTATTTTTCCATAAATGAAAATGTTGTACTTTATGGATGCTTGTTTTTTTAGGTATATCCTAAGACTGGCGATGCACATCATTTACCTTCTGTGACAACAGACTGCACTACACTAATTGGTTCATATCACTTCAACTATTCAGCTTGTACTCAATCACTAAGGAGCATTTGATAAGGTAAAAAATATTTAGACCGTGTTAGCCAATAGATAGTAACATATATATTAGAATCTAAGTGTCCTCAGTGTTTGATACCTTTTAATGGCTAACTTAAAAGATGGTAATAAGTAGCAAACTTTCGAGACTCTATGGCCTCTTCATCAGGCTTAATAATGACAACTTCTCAACATACACACATATATACACAAACAGGGTTGGATAATGCAGTAAATAAACCAAGTGAGGTGAAACACAGGTCTTGGTCAGAGTTGGGAGGGGAAAGAGAACATCTGGGGCGGTAAACATCAGCATCCAGAGATAAGAAGCAGAGAGTTTTATGCACTTTGATTAGTTGTTTCTTCAAGATCCCACACCAGAATGGATTAACTGCCTGCAAAGTCTTCCTGGAAAACACAAAAACATCATCCTCACAGCTATTTTACATTTGATGACAACATATACCGTATATACTCGTGTATAAGCCGAGTTTTTCAGCCCAAAAATTGGGCTGAAAAGTCACCCCCTCGGCTTATACACGGGTCAATACGGTAATCCTATGGTGGGGAGGCTGGAGGAGGCAGGGGGAGGCTGCTGACTGAGCGGCCCGTCACGTGGGGCCGCTCATTAGATATGCACGGCTCCCCCCACCCATCACAGCGGCAGGGGGAGCCATGCATACAGCCCCCCAGTGTATACAGGCAGCCCCCCAGTGGCACTAGCCCCCCCATCATGTGAAGAGCCCCCCACACTTTGCAGAGCCCCCCCGCTGCATTATCTTACCATCCAGGGTCTTCCTCACCGCAGGTCCTGCAGTCATCATCGCGCGCTGTGTTCAGGTCTCACGTGACCCGGCGCGATGACGTCATTCCACTGCGACCACCGGGTCACATAAGACCGGGAACACAGCGCGCGAGGACGGACTGGAGGACCCGCGGTGAAGAAGACCCTGGATGGTAAGATAATGCAGCGGGGGGGCTCTGCAAAGTGTGGGGGGCTCTTCACATGATGGGGGGCGAGTGCAACTGGGGCCTGCTGTATACCCCACTGCTGGGGCCTGCTGTATAACCCACTGCTGGGGCCTGCTGTATACCATACTGCTGGGGCCTGCTGTATACCATACGGCTGGGGCCTGCTGTATACCACTGGGGGGCCTGTATACCTTACAGCTGGGGGTTGTATACCTGTGCTGGAGTCCACCCTCGGCTTATACGCGAGTCAATAAGTTTTCCCAGTTTTTGGGGGCAAAAGTAGGGGGGTCTGCTTATACACGAGTATATACGGTACTTAAAGGAGACTGGCACAGCAACAGGAAGCAAAATGGCACCACAATATGCAAATCTTTTCACGGCCAAGCTTGAAGGTGACTTTTTATCCTCTTGTCCTATAAGGCCTCTGGCCTATTACCATTATATCGATGATATTGTAATCATCTGGACAGAGTCTGAGCAACAGCTGAAGACGTTCCATGAACACTTTAGTCAGTTTCATCCCACCATCAACTTAACACTCAACTACTCCTGCATTGAAATCAGCTTTCTGTCCACCATCATATGGAACAATCAAGTAGAGTCATCCCTGTACTTAAAGCCAATTGACCGTCCAACATATCTTCAAATGGGACAGTATTCATAAAAAACTATTGTATACAGCCAGGGCACCAGATTCAATCAGATATGTTCAAACCCTACAGATAGAGACAATCACTTTAAGGGCCTCAGAAAGACCTTGTTGAACCAGGGCTACCATCCAAGAGCAATTGAAAACCAAATTACAAGAGCCACCAGAATATTAAGGAATCAACTCTTACATTACAAAACTAGAGAAGAAAACAACTGGGTCCCTATCATAGTCGCCTACAATCCAAATCTGGGAGGTGTAAGGGTATGTGCCCACAGGACGTTTTTACAGCAGTCCTGAACGCAGCAAAACCGGTCCTGGTTTCAAGGATCTCTAGAGTCCATGTTAGGAGATTTGCTGCGTTCAGGTCCTGCGGTTTTATCAGGGTTTTGCTGCGGTTGGGATGCTGCGTTTTTCCAGCGGTTTTGCCATTGTCTGCTGCAAAGCCGGAGGAAAATAGAGCATGTTAATTCTCTACTATCCACAGCAAAACTGCAGGGATTTGACAGTTCTTCACACATGCAAAACCAAAGTGTGGGCACAGCGTTTCTGTGGAACATGTTAGTTTTGCTGGGAATCCAAACCGCAGGGACAAATTAGCATACATTACCATAAAAACAATGGTAAACTGCATGCAGAAACCACAGCAAAAACGTCCTGTGGGCACATACCCTTAAAGGGGGTGTCACACGCGTCAATATCGCCTGCACGATATCGGCTGCACGTGACGTTGCAGCGATATTGACGCGTGTGACATACTGCATCAACCAGCGATAAATCGCTGGTTGATGATCGCCAGGTTTCAGAACCAGCTCAGAAACCTGGCGATTGTCGCCCGGTGTACACGCAGCATCGCTGCGTGTGACACCGGGACTAGCGATATTCCAGCTCCCAGCGCCTCTCACAAGCGCTGGGAGCTGGTATCCAAGGTACACTGCGGGTAACTAGGCAGCGCGTGCTGCCTAGATACCCGACTGTGTACCTTAGTTACCAGCCTCCTTCGCTCACCGGGTGAGCGGAGGAGGCTGGTAACTAAGGTACACGTCGGGTATCTAGGCAGCGCGCGCTGCCTAGTTACCCGCAGTTTACCTTGGAGACCAGCCTGCTCCCGCTTCCAGCAGCCTGGCAGCGGGAGCAGGACATCGTGGAAACGATATTTAAATCGTTTCCATGATGTCACTGGTCAATTGATCGCTGGTGAGTCTGTCTGTGTGACAGATCACCAGCAATCAGCCGTCAATGTCGTCAGCGATCAGATCGCTGACGACATTGACGTGTGTGACACCCCCTTAAGAGGAGCTGCACGGAAACTGCAACCACTACTACAAAAAGATGCCCGACTAAAATCTAGATTTCTGGAATCCCCACTTTTGTGTTTTAGACAACCTACAAATCTAAAAAACATAATTGTCAGAAGCGCCCTTGTCCTCTCCAACAACAACAGGAACCTTTCCCTGCAACCAGAAGAGGTGCAAAACCTGTCCATCTATAATGACAGCGGCCAAGATAAAGATTCCCATCACAGATCAGTACTACAAGATACAAGGTAACTTCAGCTGCACCACAAGCAATGTGCTGTACTTAATTATATGTACAAAATGTGTGAGCAGAACCCTGTCTGTAGGGGAGACAGGGCAGAAACTTAAAACAAGAATGAATTTGCATTGCCACACAATAAAAGAAAAAAGATTGGATCTATCTGTGGCCAATCATTTTTGCAGCCCTAATCACACCAAAATGGATATGAAAATACTAGTTTTGAAAGGTCATTTCAAATCGCAGAGAGACAGAAGAGTCTGGTAATATACATTTCTGTTGACCTTTCACATATTCAGATCAGGAATGAATGTGTCGCGTGGATTTATGTCTTTCTACATTAATTGAGGAATCTCCAAATCTTGAAGAAACAACTAATCAAAGGACAAAACTATTTGCTCCTTACTTCTGGACACTGAGGTTTACGGCCCAGATGCTCTCTCTCCCCCTCCCAACTCTGACCAAGTCCTGTGTTATGCTTTACCTCACTTGGTTTATTTACTGTATTATCCAACCCTGTATATGTGTATATATGTGTGTATGTTCAGAAGCTGTGTCATTATTGAGCCTCATGAAGAGGCCATAGTGTCTCAAAAGCTTGCTTTTTTCTAACCATCTTTTCAGTTAGCCATTAAACGGTATAAACCACTGAGGACTCTCAGATTCTAATATATTGTTGGAAGGAGCAATTGGTACTTCTACATCTCTGTGCATGAAATCTCTGAATAACTCTTAAAGGCAAAGTTGGTAACATACCAGACAACATATCAGACCACAGAGACTAAAGGTGGCTGTATACATCTGACAACCTTTGGAAGCTACTTCTGCCCGGCCAGACATGTATGTGAGCGGAGTAAGTAACTGCTAACCTCCAGTGAGAACAAATGGACTGGACACACTGAGATCAAGATGCCTGACCCATGAAACATTGGAAGAGCCGGCAGGTCACAAACTGGAGTAGCCAGACCAGAACCATGCTGAAAACAGATTAAGACACTGAAGGGTGTGCATAAGACTAGGGGTAGTGGTCTTGGATTTAAAGCACCACTCCAGAGGTGAAAAAAAAAAAATCAAACTGCTGAAGAGGTGGTTTAAAAGGTGTTTTTAAGACTTGAGGTACATTTCTGAAGACACTGAATGCAGATTGGAAAATCCTGCCAGTGTATTGTGAACTCTGTCAGGATTCCTCTCTTTTTTTTTTTTTTTTTTTAAATCAGATTCGGTAAGTTTTTATTAAAACATAGTACAATTATAAAAAGTCATTGTAACAAAGTCTCAAAGTTTTAAGAAACACAATGAACCCATCCCCCCACTTTCATCACGTCAGGATTCCTCTCTTTTGCCAAATTAAGCTGGTAGCCATGTAGCAATAAGATTTTCATCTACTTATCTCAAAAGAAGCAGATGACACTCCAGTCAAGTGATCACCTCTACAACGTGGCAATTGAGGGGAATGCGGAGTGTTTGCATATTGCCAACCAGCAGTCAGTTTCTCTCTAGTCTGAAGTGCCCCTTTAAGTCTGGCCTATTATGTTGCTGTGATGTTTTACAATCATAAAGCTCACCTTGTGTTCTCATTGTACTCATAGATCTGAACCTTGCCCATTATATTCGGACTAGTGTCGTCACTGCCCACGGCAATGGTAGGAGAATGAGATCGTGAACTAAAACAGAACAGAGGTTTGTAGTAGATGTAATTAAGGCTTAGAGATGCAACACAACAAAAGGCTACATTTACACTGGCTAACCACAGCCATGCATGGCCTCAGAGATGGGCAGTCGTTTAATAGCCCGTTTAGACAGGACAACTGTACTTTCACATGCACAGAATAATCATTAACATGGTGTTCTGTGGATGTTTGCAATATTGGCAGTGCGACACTCATTACACTTGACAATGTGCTACCAACAATGATGATCTTTAAAGAGAACCTCTCAGGTTCCCTATGTCCTCAAACATGGCAGCTTTCATATGTATCCCAAAATTTTCTACCTTATGCCATTTGGTAAAATCAATGTTTATAAAAAGCATTTATAGAAGTGTGGAATCCCTGATGTGGCCGTATTCCCTTATGTAATCATGAATTCATCAACAAGCACTTTGGAATTTTAAATCGGTTGATATGAAGTGCCGTCTATCCCTATGAATTGTTTTTGGATGGTCTGCGGGCAAGACGTGAAGGACGGGCACCTACCATGATATTGGAGCTGAAGCTTTGACATCATCTGTAGTGTGGTGAGCGCTTTATTCTTCATTTTGCTTTTTAGAAACATTGATTTCAGCAGATGCCATTAAGACAGGGCTGGTTAGGCTGGGAATTGTGTCACTGCTGCTGGGTTGGAGGGAATAAGGGACCCGACAGGTTCCCTTTAAAGAAACAAAATGTCTAATAGCTGCACTCTTGGTGGCTTGTTTAAATAGGCCGATAACATGGAAAATTGGTGCCTGTTAATCAGTCAGTGCACCTTAACAAATAACATGTTCAATCATCACTACAGAGCTGACATTTGCTTCATAATTAAAATGTATTAATGTGAACAAATTGGGAATATTAATTGTAGAATAATGATTATGTCAACAGAAAGTGTAAAAATGCTATTTCTTTATAAATTGATTGAAGTGCTCAAAATGTCACTATGCATAATATACAAAAACGGGGTGTTTACTTCACAAAGTCATATGATGGACTGGAGCCTGGGTAATGAACAGTGTACTATTAAAATCCAGAAGAGAAGGGGTTAATTCATGCTGCCATGGAAGAAGCAACAACGTGGCAGGATTCCGGGAGAATAAACTGATTTCAGAGAATGTAAATCTCCATCAGGAAAGAATAAAAAAAAAAAAAAAAAACACACAAAAGATTGTGATTTGGTCCTGATGAAGAAAGATTTTCATTCTCTGAAACGTCTTGAGTAATCACTGTCCAGGAATCCTGCCACCTTGTCATTTCTTCCATGGCAGCGCGGATTAAACTCTTTTCTTCGGCCTTCAATCCTCATGGGGCTGCTCCAGCCGTTACATGCTTCTTCAGTGGTTGTGACTTTCACAACTACAAAAGGTGAGCGCTTTTACCAGTGGTTTTAACCTGTTCCTTCCAGGTAAAACCCTACTGTGTGTCGTGTTAGTAATAAATTCCCGACATGGTTCAGAAAATGAAATCAATCAGATTCACTATAACCTTTATTTAAACTGGTTATTCCTGTGATCTTTGGGCCAGTGGGCAGTCCTATCAACAGTGATCCATGCAGGCTTAAGGCTATTTCAAATGCTACAATATTGTTGAACGATATCGTTAGCTATGCAACGTGACCGCGATCGTTTGGACATAGTTAGTGCGTTTGTCACACGCATGGATATCGGTAACGATGTTTAATTTGGCAACGCGCCAGCTACCTTGAGAAGATCTAGTTAACGATGTTACAAAACGGCAGAAATAGGAGAATTATGAACGACATCGTTCAAAAAGGTGTCACACTGCACGATGTTGCTTGTTCACAGAACGTTAATTAGATGACGAACGATAGATTTGATGTCAGGATCTCCAATTTTTGATGAACGATCGATTTCTCATTTCAAGATCGTATATTTACACGCAACGAGGCGGAAGCAACGTCGTTCAAACAAATCAAAAAAGTGTGACGTTTCAACGATATTGTTAACTATATCGTAGCGTGTGAAGTAGCCTTTAAGGCCACTTCACACGCTTCAATATCGTTCACGATATTGTTGGAACGTGAGCATTTTGGTGACGCTGCAAAGATGTCATGAACGACATTGTTTCGCGTGACACCTGTCAACGATCATGTTCACAAATCTATCGATGGTCACCCGCTGAACACGCAGCATCACTGCGTTTGACAGCGAGAGATCAGCGAGCTCCCAGCGCCTCACAGCAAGCCCTGAAAGCTGGTATCCAAGGTAAACTGCGGGTAACTAAGCACTGTGCGGCGCCTAGTTACCCGCCGTTTACCTTGGATACCAGGGTGCTCGCTGGCCCGGATCGCTGTTGAGTCTGCCTGTGTGACGGCTCACCAGCGATCTTAACGATGTTGTTAGCAATCTGAACGATGTTGATAGCGATCGCGTGTGCATGTGATTGCTAACAACATTGTTAATTATATTGAAGCGTCTGACGTGGCCTTTATACATAGAAAGATGTCAATCACTGATTAGACCATTCATTGGAGAAAAAAAATGCCACAAAGAGCAGAGTATTAAACCAGTTATTAATCTGTTCCCCTGCTCTATATCATAATGCCTACAGTTTGGACTGGTGACAGGTTCCCTTTAATATCTTCCCTCCACAGCTGATTTTAATTTTGTTTTTCTTCCTTCTTTTAAGAGTCATACTTTTTTTATCTTATCTTTTTCATCTACATAGCTATATGATGGCCTGGTTTTTTAGCAGTTGAAATTTTGAATTATGCAATTTACTTCGCCATTCAATGTACTAATAAATGGGGAAAAAACGGTGTGATTTAATTGGAAAAAATGCATTTTTGCAAGGGGTTTTAGTGATTAATCTTTACTACAGAATGTATGATGTAAAAACAACTGGAATTGTAATTGTGGCTTTGAAGCGTGCTGCATAAAGGTCCCAGAAATTACCCAGATGTGATCAGAAGGTAAGAGATGCATCTGCCTGTCTGTACCACTTTACTTTCCGATGCTTACTTATGCCCAAAACAGATATTGCTCCACTAATCCTTACTCTCCTTCGCTATTCCTAAACCATATCACTCTCAAAACGCAAAACTTTATCTCACCATCCCCCATACCTCCCCACCTGAGCATCTCTGCTGACCTGCTCCTCAATCTCACACCTCTCCTACAGAAACACAAAACAAACCAGCCACTCTCCTTCTCCCACTTGCTTGCTCTCTTTGCTTCTCCTAACAGCTGGTGACATTTCTCCTAATGCTGGACCTCCACAGCTAATACACACCATTATTTCTCCCTCCTATCATTCCATACCCGCTAAAACCAACAGCAATCATTTAAACAGAAAACCCATTTTCCTAACCCTACCACTCCACCGCTCCGTCTCTCTGTAGTGCTTTAGAATACCCGTTCCATTTGCAATAAACTCCACTCCATTCATGACCTGTTTACCTCTTGTAGACTTGTAGACTATCCTTCCTGGGCCTCACCAAATCTTGTCTGACGCCCTCCAAAATGGCCTCCCCTGTTGCAATGTCACAGTTGCCTTCACTTCACCCACACACTTCGCTCTGGCAACAAACATACTGGAGGTGTGGGTCTTCTGCTTTCTAACAACAGCACCTTCAAACCAATTACCCCCTTCATGCTCTGTTATCCGCCCATCTGTTGAAGTACACTCTGTCCATATATGCTTTCCCTCCAACCTCCAAATGGTCATCGTATATGAAACCCCGGGCCCACCAACTGCCTTTACTGACCAATCCTCCACCTTGCTTCTACACTTTCTCTTTGCTGACATTGCCACCATCATAATGGGTGACTTCAACATCCCTACTGACACCTATAAATCGGTAGCCTCCAAACTCCTGTAACTTACTTCTTCCTTTGGCCTCAATCTGTGGTCCTTTAAAGTCATCCACAAAGACGGACATACATTGTGCCTGTGCTCCCCATCTAACCTCACCACCTCACTTCTTCTCCTTTCTGACCACCATCTACTCACTTTCTCATCACCTGCTCCCACTAGTCCAGCAGCTAGAACACCCTCGTAGAAACCTCACACACCTTGACACACACACTGACTATTCTACTGCTGTCCACAAAATCTTCACGACAGACAGTGCCACTGCTTTCTTCAATGCTACACTCACATCAGCTATTTTTGTAAATGCCTCGCTTTCACATACCAGAACGCTACGAATCAATAGGCAACCCTGGCACACCAATGTCACCAATGAGCTTCGGCACGTGTCTAGGGTTGCGCTGAGCAACACTGGAAAAAAACACAGTCACAAGGAGACTTCACATTAAAACAAGCAACTTTAAAATGCAAGTCGGCTCTCACTTTCGTGAAACATATTTACTTAATAACCCTCATATTCTCCTTATCCCACAACTCCAAGCAGTTATTCAACATATTTACCTCCCTCCTCCATCCACCACTGCCCTGTCAGACCTCCCGCATCTCTGCAAAAGACTTTGCCATACACTTCAACAACAAGATCGAAATGATCAGAGAAGTCCTTAAGCTCAACCATCACAGCCCCTATGTATACTAGACCACTGCCCTTCCCCACTAATCTTCCTCCCCTCCATCACTGAGGAACGTACCATATTTTTCGGATTATAAAACGCACTTTTGTTTCCACCGAATTGGAAGGGGGGAGGGGGGGATATGGGGGTGCATCTTAAACTACGAATCAAAAAAAAAATAAAAAATAATATTATATATATATATATATATATATTTATTACTGGGGGGAAGTGGGGCTGCAGCTGTGGAGCGAGGGGTACCGGAGGTAGGTTTCGGAGGTTATGTAGAATTCTCAACCTCTAGCAACCAGCTGCACACTGATAGTGAATGCAGCCAGGCACACAGAACATACCGTATTTTTCGCTTTATAAGATGAGCCTGATTATAAGACACACCCTCAAATTTTGATTGTAAGGGGTATTATATAAAATCACTGTCATACAAAAAGAACTAAGAAAAAGCAATATGTAAGCACTTTAATGTAAAGCATTGTATAATGAGATTATGCAAATGTTACACTATTTAAACTATGGTTGTATGCCCAGTCATTCCTTGACAAAGATCCATCAAGGATGGAAAGTTTGCCTAGTCCTTGACCAATAAAGGTCTTGTAGTAACTGCATTTTTTGGAGTGCTGCCTATGTTTTTCTTTAATGGTATGTACCTGGCATGTGGGAAAGCTGTCAAGGTAGGCCCTGCACCGTTTAATGTGCTGCTCGTACTTTTTTCTATATATATGATTTTCTATAGAGATTTTTGCAAACTTTGTATTTTTTCATAGCATGGAATTTTTATTCCATTTTTTTATAAAATTTGAGAAAATGGATACGGATGTTTTCATCTATACTGCTGATGATGAAGAAAGGACTTTGAGGGGATGTGAAGGAGATTCAGTAGCAACCTTTTTAAATACACCATCTGCTTTAGATATAAAGCATAAGTATGAAAATGATTCTAAGAGGTTATTAACCTTACAGCTGCACTTGACCTTGTTGGTACAATACCATAAGGCACGAAAAATCCCGAGTGGATTAAAATCAAACGTACACCCTAATCTTTTTGTGGGTGAACCTACATTTTGCCAGAAATGTATGATGTGATCTAATAAATACGCTTTGGATGTTATTTTGCTGAACATTGAGTATTTGCAAGTCGAGGTTGCAAAATTGCAGTCTGAGACCAAACAATTGACAGTAAAGTTGAAGTCTATGATTAAAGAGGAGGAGTGGGAAAATTTTAATAAGTCTATTGAAAGTACAATTGAGAAACTATGTCTAGAATTGGAAAATACTAAGAGAAAGAAATGGAATAGAGACTCTGATGACTATCACACAGGCCATATATAACTGGCAGAAGGAGGGGATTAACAGTTGGCGTAACAGAGATTATAACAGAAAGAGGAACCTTCCAAATGTATTGGCATAGTATGGTTGTATAACTAAACCTATTGACTTTAACCTTTACAGATCAAGACCCAGCAAATAACAAAAACGAGGCGACAGGAGGCAAAAGAGGGAAGCAAGGGAAAAGAAAGAATCCCCCTCGACGCCCAGCTGCACTGAAGAAGTAGACAACATTGTCAATATTTCTAGTAAGGAGTTAACAACAGATCAAACCAAAGTGTTAAACAAAGGGTTAACGTATGTATTTACAAAACATGTATACTGGGTTAGACTACAGGTTGATCTATATATATTCTTCAGGGCCATAAAGAGAAAGCATTGGTTTGCAAACAGAGACACAACACAATTAGTGAGAAGTAGCGAGATACATTTAAGTGATCTAGCTTTGTCTAAGGGTAGTGATTTTATGCCCATTGAGAACGTACCGGTAATTGAGTCTTTTATATTGGCGGTGAAACAAGATGTGGAAAGTTTGAGGACTAAAATACCTGAGGCGTTGTGTAAACCTAATGTTACGTATCTGATCGTTATAGCTGGGTGCTGACTGCAATCTGATCAGGACCACGGACAGCTCCTGACTCCTGCTCACCGCAAGACAATACAGTAATTTACAGAATAGCGGTAATTGCCTGCTTTTATTAAAAAAGTGCATTAACCCCTGCACACACAGTCTGACATGTCAGTTTGCGTGAAGGGAGTGTGGACATAACTGGACACAAACGGGCATGACAGACTGTGTGAAGGGGGTTAAAGCAGCTTTTTAATAAAAGCCGGCAATTACAGGTGTTCATTAAATTACTGTATTATCTGACGGTCTGCAGGACTCAGGAGGAGCTGTCCATGGCCCTGACAGTAAGGGTATGTGCCCACAGGACGTTTCTCCTGCGTTTTCCGCATGCCGTTTACCCTTGGTTTTATGCTAATGTATGGTAATTTGTTCCTGTGGTTGGGCTTCCCAGCAAAACCAATGTGTTTAACAGAAACGCTGTGCCCACACATTAGTTTTGCAAGTGTCACATACTGTCAAATACCTGCGGTTTTACCGCAAATAGGAATGATTGATCATGTTCTATTTTTCCTGTGTTTTTGCTGCAGACAATGGCAAAAAGGCTAAAAAAAAAATGCAGCATCTCAACCGAGGCAAAAACACACAAAAAAATGCGATAAAACCGCAGGACCTGAACGCAGCAAATCTCCTAACAAGGACTCTAGAGATCCTTGAAACCAGGATCGGTTTTGCTGCGTTCAGGACTGCTGTCAAAACCTCCTGGGAGATATCATTAGCATACGATTGGAATCGTCATGGGGTCACGGTCCCGGCCCCTGGTTTGTTTAGACAATTTTGTTACTTATTCTTTGGAACATATAATAATATTCATTTTATCAAGTTAATGGGGATAACATGCTTTAAAGCATTAATTAATATTCAATTTATTAATTCATTTTGTGTTTTTATGTTGTTCTGTGAATATTTCTTTCAGGTAAATGCAGTGGTTTAGTCAGCTCTTCCTGCACGAGTGATCTGGATTGCCATTGGTTAATGCAAAAAAGGCGGGAAGGAGCAATATATAAACACCTGTGGTTTGAAATTGCGTCACTCCAGCTGTGAAAAGTGACACCCACCCTCCCTCCCTGTGGAAGAAGTTGTTAATCTTCACATGGACATTTCGTCGAGGTGTAAAGTTAGAGAGAATGGTCTCTTGGTGGATTATTTTTCGTTTATCGGATCTTTTTGAATTTTATGTGGGTAAAATCGCCCCATTTTAAGTTGGGTCAATTGGTTCTCGATGAATTTAAGAAAAAAAAAAAAAAAAAAGGAATTATAATTTAATTATTTATGGTATAAAATAAATGATTTAATTTAATAAATTAATAAGTAATCTCTTAATAAACACCTCGGCCAATTATCTACCACATTCAGTTGTTGTGTATATTTTATTCATGGGTAGGGGGATCGGGCCTTGTGTCCCCATGTGGGCACATACCCTAACTAGCCACTATTGTTGTACTCAAATAGGCAGTGTGACACCTCCCGGGACTAGAGCACACCTTACCTTGAGGGATTCCAAGAAATACAACTACAGCTCAATTTACAAGATATTTCATGCTGCAGAGACCACTGGCTGAGATTCATCACATCAGGAGCTTCGTATATTCTCACCACACCATCTGCAGAGCATGTTGCCAACATTAAGCCAATATGTTTGGGGGCAAACTTCACATCGGTTACTGACGTCCTGCTATCTACAAGTGTAGTTCTCTTGACCTAACAATACACAATGAAGACAAAAATTATTTTTACAATATATCAAGAGCATAATACCAAAAAAGTTCTGCTTTAAGTTAAATAAAAAGTGCCTCTGATGTGTATGGGTAGATAACATTAGAGGACAGTAGAGAAGATTGATCCAGTGAAATTTCTCAAGAATCCAGTTGTATAACACGTAAAATTCATTGTGTATTAAAAATACATAAAAAGCATAAAAAAAGGTGTGGAATTGATATTGCGGCAGCGCACAATAAAGGGCTGTAGGTGCAGACCTACGATTTTCGATACTCCGTCTTATTAATGATCTAAAATCAAACAAAGGTCCTTTGTGAAACAACCATTACTGCTACAGGGGTAAATTAACACATTTGGTATGGAAGAGTGGTATAAACTATACTAACAGCAAACAGAATATAAACAGAATATTAACTTACAACATGTAATTAAAGAGGACCTGTCACCAAACCAGGCATGGTGATCTAATTACAGCACTGGATGCAGCATGTCTCCAGCATGCAGACAAGGGGTCCCCCAGCACTTGAACACCCCTGTACCCCGAGATAATACAGTTAGAAAACTTACATGCTCCAGCCAAATAGGAGGTGGCTAGGGGCAGGAGCCGAAGGGCAGATTCACACCTCCTGCATGTTAATCTTCCCACTGCTGGCAGCGGAAGTGACGCCGGGCCTGCAGCACGTGACCCGCTCATTGTGAGGACGCGATGGGCGGGTAATTTGAATCATAGAAGAAGATGGACAGCAGCGAGGCGGGTGCGAGCGCGGCGAGGAGACCCACCTTGCTGACAAAGAGTCTGAAGAAAAGCCCATCAGACAAGAATTTGGCAAGTATAAAAAGTGATTTATTGGGCATGCAGTTAGGTACATTTAGTCAGTCAGGGATGGTTAGAATAGTCATTTTAGGCTCCAGGGACAGATATTTATAGGTTAGGTTAGGCTGCTTTCACATCAGCGTTTTACGCTGATCGCGGCAGTTGCGGTGAAAAACCGCAACTGCCGCAATTACCGCATAACGACCGCACTTGCGGTTCACTTGCAGCAAACCCCATACAATGTCTATGGGGATTGTGGTAAGTGTGCAGCAGGTGCGGTTTCGGCACTTGCGGCAGAGAAAAAAATTGCGGTATGCCACGGTTTCTTCGCGGCCGCACCTGCCGATACCGCAATTGCTGCGATCAGCGTAAAACGCTGATGTGAAAGGGGCCTTAGATAGGGTTTTTTCGGTGGTTGGTTCCCTTTAAAGTAGGGAGGATAAAGGGTTAAAAACTGTGCTGCAGTATTCCACGAGACATCAAAGGGTGAATATAATATAGATTTATTAGTCAACATGTTTCAGGGCTCCCAGAAACGCCCTGAAACATGGCAATATTACATTGCTTTTGAATGATATTCTGATTCATTGAGATGCACTAGTAATTTGTGATGAAGTGGCTGGGATACAAAAGACTTCTTACTGTAGGGTCTCTTATGGCCACAAATCTTACACAATTTTCAAGGTTCTGCTTTTATTTGGGGTCCTAATTCAAAAGCGGGAGGTATTTTTTCATTATCACAGTGATGTCCTTAAATTGTATAGTATAAATAAATAAAAAAGGATGAGTTTCAGCTTGGGAAAAAATGTATCTGAATGATAGATTTAGATCTGTGTCACTGATGACAGGAATCGCTCCACAAAATTCAGTACACACGTGTGTGCACACCAGATACCCTTATTAATTATCCTGAGGTTGTTAATCTGCTGCTTCTTACACCATTCATCTAGGAGGAGGACATTTTATCATTTGCTGAGATCCATGTACATGTAATGAAGCACAAGGTTTTCTTACCCAATGACTTTGTCCTCTAGGTTTGTCATTTGATTCTCCTACAATTTCTTCCCAGACTGCAGCCGTTCTGTCAAATGAACATGACGCCAGCACCTGACCAAACTCTGGATGGGCCCACGTTACACGCCATACCGACCCGCTGTGTGTCTGAACATAGACATGAATGTTAGTATATGGCTAATATAAACTTAAAGGGGTCATGATATATAAAAAGGAACAATATTAATCGCTTTATCAACACCCACCTCAATCCAGCACAGGCGCTCCAAATTCTGAGCAAAGAAAGGAAGCCGTGATGGCTTCATGTAACTAGACTGCTGCGGACGGCGATTGGCTGCAGCAGTCAGCTGACATTAAGCACCGCATCAACACAACATTCAATCATGTGCTGCTCTGCTCACCTGACTGTTGCAGCCAGTCACTAGTGACAATGGTATGGATGCGGGGGGGATAGTGCCATCACTACTTCCTGTCTCTGCACAGAATATACAGTGGTCTGCGCTGCATCCAGGTCAGTGCCAGTAAGCACGGCTAAGTTTGTTCATTTTTACATAACCAGTCCCCTGGGCAAAGTTCCATATTACCCAATCAACACCTTTATCCACATAGATTTATTAATGTCTCATCACTGTGAAATGGAGAACAACATGTCTAAATATAAGAGGTGCACCATATTTATCATTCAATATACAGCTACATCCCTGAAAAGTGGCCATTTATCAGGAATCTCACCTCTTATCACATTGTTGGTAGGTACAATCGATAAGTCAGGGTTGGACAGGTTGTATTCTATTTAAGACCATGTGATCACGTTGAGTATTTGTTTTTTACCTCAGTATTTCTAAGCCAAAACTGGGAGTGGAACAATGAGAAGAACAAAATAATCATAGAATGGCACAGCTGGAAGGGACCTCCTGGGTCATCTGGTCCAACACCCGATCAAAACAGGATTCAGTAAATCCAGCCTCTGTGTGAAGACCTCCACTGAAGAGGAACACACACCTCTCATGGCAGTCTGTTCTCCCATTCGGTTTCATCACATTGTTTCTAGTCTTTCCTTGTGCATATGAGAAAATAGCTAATCCCTGTACAGTGTGACAGCCATTGAGATATTTGTAGACAGCTATTAAGTCTTCTCTCCGTCATCTTTTTGACAAGCTAAACCTTCCAAAATCATGTAACTGTTCCTCATAGTACATGGTTTGCAGACCGGTCACCATTCTGGTCGCTCTTCTCTCAACTTGCTCCAGTTTGTTAATGTCTTTTTTACAATGTGATGCCCAGAACTGGACACCGTATTCCAGATGAGGTCTGACCAAAGAGGAATAGAGGGCGATAATAACTGCACATGATCTAGACTGTATGCTTCTGATAATTGTGTTTGTCAGTCTGTGATCTATTAGTATACACAAATTTATCTTTTTTTTTTTTTCTTTTTTTTACATGTGCTGTTGGTTAGAAACATCTGCACCACTTTTGCATTTTTCACCCACTCCAGATTTTGGCTTACAGATGTTGAGGTTAAAAAAAAAAAAAAAAAAAAAAAAAAAAAAACTCGACAAGTACTCAATATCTGCATGTAGTCTATAGGGAATATGAAGCTTTGGAAAAAATGGTTCCAGATATGCCAGGCAGCTGCTTGCCAGGATCACCCAGAAACAACTTTCACTTCCGGGCACAGACATGAAACTGTTACAAGTGTAAGAAAATGTGATGGCAAGATACTCCAAAAGATGTTTGGGAAACTTTTGAGTTTTTAAAATTAAATTGTAATGTACACTGCATCTTCCAAGCAGAAAATGCAAGAAGACTGGGTATGTCTCTTCTGTCAACTGCTTGGAGATTGTTGAAACCTGAAGAGGTTAATAATTGCTCAAAAGCCTAAACATGTGCACAGAAAGTCATTTTCACACAGAATTAGGTGTTCATTCTTTTAACCGATTTCTGGTAGTTTTAAGGTACCGTCACACGCGGCAATATTGCTAGGCAATTTCATTGGCAATTTGCTGGTTGCACTGAAATAAAGGACACCTTGTTCTATTTTGTTGTGGTGTACAAATGTAAAGCCCCTTTCACATCAGCGTTTTTCACCGATTACGGCAGTTGCGGTGAAAAAAAATCTAAATTACTTACCGGTAATGGGTTTTTCCGGAGCCACGACAGCACCACCTGAGAGAGAGGACCGCCCATCCAAGACAGGAAACCTCTGAGATAAAAAAAGGCGGGACCTCTCCTGAACCTCAGTTTTGGTTACAGAGACCGGAGAGGGGAACCCAACAATCATTAGTACACAACCACCACCAAAAGAAATCAACAATTCAAAACCCCCCAAACGTGACCACACCAACAGGCAATAGGGAGGGATGTGGTGGTGCTGTCGCGGCTCCAGAAAAACCCATTACCGGTAAGTAATTTAGATTTTTCCATCATCGCCACGACAGCACCACCTGAGAGATTTCAGAGAAAAGAAAATTAGGGAGGGACCACCGCTTGCAGAACCCGTCTACCAAAGGTCACCTCATCAGTGGAAGAAAGATCAAGCCTGTAATGCTTGAAGAAAGTAGAAGGAGAAGACCAAGTAGCAGCCCTACAGATCAATTCTAAAGGGACATCAGCCTTCTCAGCCCAGGACGTAGCCACTGCCCTGGTGGAATGTGCATTAAGGCCCCCCGGGACCGGCACCTGACTAGAAGAATAAGCAAGAGCAATGGCTTCCCGCAACCACCTAGCCAGGGTACCCTTGGACACTGCCTTACCCCTAGAGGCCCCCGGAAAGGAAACAAAGAGGGACGGGGACTGACACCAGGCAGAGGACACATCCAAGTAGGTAAGCAACGCCCTCCTGACATCTAACGTGTGGAGAACCTCTTCCTTCTGATTCGCAGGACGATCACAGAAGGAAGGGAGGACAATCTCCTGCATCCTGTGGAACTTGGTAGCCACCTTGGGAAGAAAGGAAGGGTCCAGGCGAAGGATGACCCTATCCGGCAAAATCTGCGTATAAGGCCCCACCACCGACAAGGCCTGCAGGTCACTAATACGTCTGGCCGACGTCAAAGCCACCAACAGGACTACCTTCAGAGTAAGGACCTTAGGTGAAGCCGAAGACAACGGCTCAAAGGGAGGCCTCGTTAAGGCATCAAGAACTAAATTAAGATCCCAAGGAGGTACCCTCGGACAGGGAACAGGAGTGGCCCGCTTGCAGGACTGAATAAACCTCTTCACCCAAGAAGACCCTGCGAGGGGACAATGGTACAGGGCCCCCAAGGCCGAAACCTGGAGTTTCAGGGTATTGACAGAGAGACCCATTTCCCACCCCCTCTGGAGGAATTCTAAAACCGCCTGCACAGGAGCCTCACCCTCCGGACTCGCCCCCAAAGAGGACAGGAATTTCTTCTACACTTTACCATAAATATTGGTGGTAACCGGCTTCCGACTGGACATCAGTGTACGAACAAGGCCGTCCGAGAACCCCCTACGCGACAGGAGTTGCCGTTCAAGTTCCACGCCGTCAGCCGGAGACCCGAGACCTGCGGATGGTGGATCGGCCCCTGAGACAGGAGAGACGGGGACAGGGGTAGAGTCCAAGGAGCCTGCACGGACAGACGACTGAGCCAAAAGAACCAAGCTCTCCGGGGCCAGAAGGGTGCTATCATGATGAGTCTGGCCCCGTCCTCTCTGACCTTCCGAAGGACTGCAGGAATCATGACTAAGGGAGGGAAGGCATACAGAAGACCCGAGGACCAGGGGATCAGCAGAGCGTCCACAGCAAAGGGCCGGTCTCCGGGATTCAGAGAACAGAACCGGCGAACCTGCCTGTTCTCCCGGGTTGCAAACAAATCCATCTCCGGAAGGCCCCACCTGTCCACAATCTGAGCGAAAACCCCCGGATCCAGAGCCCACTCCCCCTGTCGGAGCTGTACCCTGCTGAGAAAATCCGCCCGGGAATTTGCTACCCCCCGTATGTGAAGGGCAGAGAGGAAAACGTGATGGTCTTCCAATAACTGACAAATGTCCCGTGTAACGCCCATGAGAGCCTGAGACCGGGTGCCTCCCTGATGGTTCAAGTAAGCCACCGACACACAGTTGTCGGAGAGAATTCGGAGATGGCGCCCCCGAAGGGCAGGAAGGAACGCAGAAACTGCCTCCCAAACTGCCAGGAGCTCCCGCATATTTGACGACATCCTGGAGAGGCGTGAGTCCCAGGCTCCCTGAGCGGACAGGTCCCGAAGGTGGGCCCCCCAGCCCCAGGAACTGGCATCCGTGGTTATGACGTCGGAGACCGGACAACCCCACGGGACGCCCACGGAAAGGTGCTCGGGGACCAGCCACCACCCCAGAGAATCTAACGTCGGAGGGGAGAGAACAAACGGGGCGTCCGAGGCCGCCCCCACCCTTTGTTGATGCTGGAGAATCTCCCACTGAAGGGCCCGAGAGTGCAACTGTGCCCAGGGGACTGCCGGGATACAGGATGTGAGGGAGCCCAAGAGAGACATAGCCCTCCTCAAAGTCACTTGCGGGGAAGCCCGAACCGCAGAAAGGGAAGACTGGAGACGCACTTGTTTGTCCTCCGGAAGGAGGCAAGGCTGAGACCGTCAGTCCAGAATCATCCCCAGAAACAGCTGACGCATGGCGGGAACCAGCCTGGACTTTTCTAGATTGACAATCCAGCCCAACTGACCCAGGGAAGACTGAACCATCTGCAGACGGGCGAGGCACTGATCCCTGGAATCCCCCACAATCAGCAGATCGTCCAGATACGGCACAATCAAAATCTGCTGACGGCGGAAGTGAGCCATCACTTCCGCCAGCAGCTTCGTGAAAATCCGAGGGGCCATTGCCAGCCCGAAGGGGAGAGCCGGATACTGGAAATGGCAGAGGGAGCCCCCCATGTACAGGGCGAACCGCAGAAACTGCTGCTGGCGACGATGAACCGGAACATGATAGTATGCGTCCTTCAGATCAAGTACTACCATGAAACAATCTGGAAACAATAGCCTGATAGCGGAGTTCAAAGTTTCCATCTTGAACGAACGTTGCACTAGAAAGCTGTTCAGACGTTTCAGGTTTATAATCGTCCGGAATGAGCTGTCTGGCTTTGGCACGAGCAACAGAGTGGAATAGAACCCCCTGCCGCATTAGGCAGGAGGAACCGGGGAAACAACCCCTTTTTTCACCAGGGCCCGCACCTCGCCCAGCAGAAACATGCATTTTTCCGGACTGCCGACAGACGTAATCACTAGGGACCCCACAGGAGCCGAAGCGAACTCCAGCGTCAACCCGTCTCTGAGGATACTGAGAGCCCAATCGCAAGCCCCAATGTCGGACCAGGCTGGGAGAAAATAGGCAAGTCTTCCTCCCACCTGGAGCGAGCTGTCACTTAGACTGGTGCTTCCTGTCAAAGGAGGAACCCTTGAACAAGAAACCCGCCTTCTTGTCTCTCTTGTCGGCCCAAGAATCTCTTGTCCGACGAGGGGACATCCGCTTGGCAAACCGCGGCTTACGAAAGGAACGACCACGGAAGGTGGAAGCCGGAAGGGCGGCGGGAAAATTTTTCTTATTGTCACTAGCACGTTCCAAGATCTCATCCAACGGCTTGCCAAACAGAAAATCACTCCTACAAGGCAAAGAACACAACTTCGACTTCGATTGGGCATCCCCGGGCCAGGCCTTCAACCATAAGGCCCGATGAGCCGCATTAGAGAAGGACGTAGCCTTCGCCGCCAATTTCAGGGAGTCAGCCGAGGAATCTGCTAGAAAAGCCGCCGCAGAAAGAGCCAAAGGAAAGGAAGACAAGATCTCCTCCTTGGGAGCCTCATCCCTCACCAAAGCCTCCAACTGCTGCAACCAAATCATGAGGGACCGAGCGACTGACGTACCCGCAATTGAGGGACGAAAAATGCTAGCAGTGGATTCCCAGGAACTACGCAAGTAGCCCTCTGCCTTCCTGTCTAGCTGATCCTTCAAATACCCCAAATCTTCAAAGGGAAGAGAGGAACGCTTAGACGTCCGGGCCACAGCTACGTCAAGCTTAGGGGACCTATCCCAGGAACTAGTGGCCTCCTCATCAAAGGGGTACTTCTTTTTAGCCAAATGGGAGAGAGCGCCCTTCTTATCAGGCCTAGCCCAATGATCTTTAATCAAGGCCTGGATTCGCTGATTCAAAGGAAAAGTCCGTCGCTTCTTGGAAGACAGACCACCGAACATTAAATCCTCCACTGAAGAGGGGTCACGGGCATCCACCAACCCCATAGTGGAACGAACAGCCTTAATCAAAAAATCAGTGTCTTTCCGGGGGAAACAGGACCTCCCAGCACCACTACCATCGGAGGAGGAAGACCCCGAGGAGGAGGATGAGGAGGAGGACGAGGCAGAGGATGAACGAGACCTGCGTCTCCCCTTGTGAGAACTACGAGAGGCACGGTCAGAACCAGAAGAAGAGGCCCGGGACCTCTGTCTCTTACGCCCCCTATCCTTCCCGGATTTCTGTAGGGACTTCAGCTCTTCCCTCACTAAATCCCTAAAGGTACCGTCACAAGCGGCAATTTTGCAAGCAATTTCACTGGCAATTTGCTGGTTGCAGTGAAATCATGGATACATGGGTCTGTTTTGTTGCCGTGTAGAAATGGAACCATGTATCCATGATTTCACTGCAACCAGCAAATTGCCAGTGAAATTGCTTGAAAAATTGCCGCGTGTGACGGTACCTTAAGGCTAGAGGCCAGACTGGGAACAGCGCTTCGTACAGTTTCCTCAATGCAAGGGGCACACAAATCCTTAAAACAATCCTCTGGAAGAGGGACTTTGCAGAGGGCACAGTCTTTATGCCGTTGTTTAGCCGCCTTTTTCTTGCCGTCCTACAAACAAGCAAGAAGGCGGCGTAAATACCAAAATCATAGCCCGAAGGCACTCACCCACCAGATGCATACCGACTTCCGGGGGGCTTTCGGGTCCACATCCAGCTTGGACCCCTTCAGACCCGAGGACCTGTGGCTGCCAGCTTGCTGGTGCTCCCCTGGATCTGGTGCCGCCAGGGCCTGCTGTTCCATTCCACCGTTGTGGCCCGCGCTGCCCTCCATACACAGCCCCACACCTCCGGCTGCTGCAGCAGCGTCTCCCAGCCGCCGAACGCTGGGCGCCGCCATCTTGGGCTCTACTGCGCAGGCGCAAAGCGTCACTTCCGGTCCGCGCCCGAAACCGGAAGTAGCGGTTCCCGGCGCGAAATTTGAAAGCTGCCGCCGGGAATCCGCTCCCAGGCCCCTTACAGACCCAGGAACGCAGCACCAAGCCAGGAGAGGAACCTGTTCACCCGGGGCACAGGCGTGCAGGGCAGCCACCAACCCTGCAGCTGCGACCCCCCGGGCGGCAACAAGGGACGAGAACCGGCCGCTGGTGGCCCTCTGCAGACCCCGTGCCCTCCACCACCGCAGGGGATACCCCGTGGAGGAGCTTCTGAACCCAAGTCCGGAGCCACTGCCTGGGTAAGGACAGTTCTTCCAGCTACCGGGTCAGGCCAGGACCGCATGAGCTTCAGAGGTCTCCCACCTCCAAGACAGGAAACCTAAACTGAGGTTCAGGAGAGGTCCCGCCTTTTTATCTCAGAGGTTTCCTGTCTTGGTCGGGCGGTCCTCTCTCTCAGGTGGTGCTGTCGTGGCGATGATGGAAAAACGCAACTGCCGCGATTACCGCATAACGGCCGAACTTGCGGTTCACTTGTGGCAAGCCCCATACAATGTCTATGGGGCTTGTGGCAGGTGCGGCAAGTGCAGCCGCGAAAAAAAACGCGGTATCGCGGCCGCACCTGCCGCAAGTGCCGAAACCGCAGTTGCCGCACACTTACCGCAAGCCCCATAGACATTGTATGGGCTTGCCGCTAGTGAACCGCAAGTGCGGCCGTTATGCAGTAATTGCGGCAGTTGCGGTTTTTTCACCGCGACCAGCGAAAAACGCTGATGTGAAAGGGGCCTAACAATGTGTCCATGATTTCACTGCAACCAGAAAATCGCCTGTGAAATTGCTGTGTGTGACGGTACCTTTACAGTTTTCTCAGAGGAATATGGCCTGAGAAAAAGAAGATTTTTGTGAACTCACCATAAAATCTCTTTCTCTGAGCCATCATTGGGGGACACAGGTTACCATGGGTGGGTGTATGCTTGCTACCACTAGGAGGCGCAACACTAGGCTAAGCAAAAAAGGGTTAGCTTCTCCTCAGCAGGTATACACCCTTAGACTGCAGTGAACTTGATCAGTTTGTGCAAAAAGCAGTACGAGAAGCAATCTGAGATCCAGACCACCCGATTCCAAAGATAATGCAGAAGAAGGGTGTATGCTGTGTCCCCCAATGATGGCTCAGAGAAAGAGATTTTACGGTGAGTACACAAAAATCTTCTTTTCTCTAACACCTTACTGGGGGACACAGGTTACCATGGGACGTCCTAAAGCAGTCCCCAAGGGAAGAGAAGGACTAGAGCGTAAGACTACGAAGCCATCTTCGGGATTGAAGTGGCTTTTGACAATTGCAACTTATGTTGACCTGGGTCCGTAAGGAAGGAAAGAAGGAAACATAGGACCCCCTGATGCCCAAAAAGGGGACAGATGAAAGGTCTCCATGAAGCAAAAGAGAATGACCGAACCAAAGTGGTGGAGGAGACGTCATCCTGGACAGGAGTGAGTATTCCCAACTGTATACATGTAATTGTATACGAGAAGGAAGTCTTGACCTTCTGGTACTTAGAAACAAAAACTCTACCTTTAAGTGCAACAGCCTTATAATAGAGAGGCCTGAACCCGAAGGGGAAAAACCTGAAAAAAAGGAAACAGATAAGGTGCGAGACAGGAGTATGGCTGCATCAGAGATGCAGGTCCTACAATCAGTGATCGAGAAAAAAAGCTCTGAGTGAACACAAGGAAAACCGGAGGAGCCGAAAGCTTTGTCCAAACCGAGATAGGAAATAAATAACCTGCCTAAGCAAGGAAGAAAGAAACTGACAGGGGAAGGAACATCCTAAGATAGGGGGCTAAACGAGAAATCAGTAAGTAACTGTCTACGACCGTAGAGCAGAGAAGCCAGTTCCGAAAGGGAAGAGGCTTTTATTGAAAAGTCTAAGGATGAACTTCTTGTGGAAGGAGAGGGAGACTCGTGAAGAGACCTGGAGGTTGCGGAGATCGGAAAAAGGATATAGAAAGACTGAGGAACTTCCTGGTTCTCACCTGAGTGAGTAGTCCACCTAGATCTAGTCGAAGGCGTTTAGAAAAACAAGTGGCCCTGTCAAGCCAGGTGAATTAAACGTTTAAGAAAACAGGGTCCATCAGAGAAAAAACTAAATTGAATAAAGTACTCGAGAGTTTTGCCAAGTAATAGCACTGGCTCTTGGCCTTGGCCCTTCAGAGGGCTGTGACCTGTGGACAAAGGGATACAAGTCTATGCAAGGGAAAGAGGCGAAGTCAAGCCGTCAGGTCGCAAAGGAAGGCGGCAGTGAGAAGAAAGAAGAACTTGTTACATCGGATGGTCCCATTTGGTTGGACCCCACAAATCTGAGGTCTGTGCGCTCTGCTCCAGGGAAACAGAGGGCCCGTTATGTGCCTAAGTGAAGGACTGCTCTGAAGGGGGACCGGAGGGATCTTGTAGTAGGTTACAGCAGAGAATCCTAAGTCAAATGACAGAGGAACTCCGGGAGCAACGGATAATGAGGTCACAGATCTGAAACATATATTGACAGAGAAGCTGTTGAGGATTACACCCAAACTGTGGTTACCAGTGAAAGGGGGTCGTACTAAGTCCTGTTGTAACCTTCCACACACATAGTATATGTGCTGTCGAGGTGAATACGGTCGAAGGCGAAGGAAAAAGAGAAGAAGAGAAACCGCTGTTCCGGACGGTCTGAAGAAACCTCCGAAGTAAGAACAAGCACAGACTATAGTTCTCGGAGCGAGAACTATGATGGAGAAGAATGGCTAGGAAGGAAATATAAGAAACAGAACCTGCAATCAACTTGTGTATCAGAGGATCTGTCATTTGAGGGGTGGAGTCCTCTTGAGGAAGGGCGTGCAGACACCTCAGGTTCAGGATACTGGACAGGTGCCACTAGCTGAAAAGAACCAAGTCTACGAATATTACGAGTGTCTCCACCGGGAGACCTTTTGTTGTCGATATAGGCCGTAAGGCAGTACCCATGACAGTGTAGACTGCGTGGTTTTGCAACACCTAGAGAAAATTGCGGAATAAAGACCCTACGTACAGATGGATGAGAACTGGCTCCGATATGTGGAAGAATCTGTAATAGACAGAGGATAAGTAACGTCAGAGAAGGCTGAGACTCCGACTCTTTTGCGATCGCAGATCTGCATGGTCTAGGTTATTACTGGTTTGGCATCTCCTTTTATAGTCCAGTGCAGAATAATCTATTTGATCTGTCCATCCTTTCAGGCTGCGCTAAGCGGGAGGACGCTAGTAACCATGGTTACCAACGTCCTCCCGCTTACCCAGCAATGTGGAGGTTGGCTCCCTGGTCGCTGAGGAGATCTGCCTGTTTGACAATTCCCCAGGAACCACACAGCGATGTTCCAGCAATCCTGGTCGTTGTCGGGATTGCTGGAACATCGCTGTGTGTAACGTCACCCTTAGGCTGAAGGCACACTGATCCCTCAAAAACGGCGCGTTTTTGAAGCGTAATACTGATGCGAGTTTGATGCGTGTAGTAGTGCTAGTGCGGTGCTAGTGCGGTGCTAGTGTGGTGCTAGTGTGGTGCTAGTGCGGTGCTAGTGAGATTTTTTCATTCCTACTGCGATCCGACAGACTAGCACCTTCTCCTGGTGTCAAGACTGCACTGATTTGCTGCCACTTATTTGTCAATCAATGGGGTCACTTGTGGGGGAGCTCCAATGTTTAGGCACACAGGGGCTCACCAAACGCGACATTGTGTCAGCTAACAATATGAGCTGATTTCCATTCAAATTGTTAGCGGACACCATGTCGCGTTTGGAGAACCCCTGTGTGCCTCAGCATTGGAGCTCCCCCACAAGTGACCCCATTTTGGAAACTAGACCCCCCAAGGAACAAATCTAGATGCATAATGAGCACTTTGAAGCCCCAGGTGCTTCACAAATTGATCCGTAAAAATGAAAAAAATATTTTTCTTCCACAAAAATCTTATTTTTTTATTTTTACGGATCAAATTGTGAAGCACCTGGAGCTTCAAAGTGCTCATTATGCATCTAGATTTGTTCCTTGGGGGTCTAGTTTCCAAAATGGGGTCACTTGTGTGGGAGCTCCAGTGCTGAGGCACACAGGGGCACTCCATACGCGACATGGTGTCCGCTAACAATTGGAATTGTTAGCGGACACCATGTCGCGATGGAGAGCCCCTGTGTGCCTCAACATTCAAGCTCCCCCACAAGTGACCCCATTTTGGAAACTAGACCCCCAAGGAACAAATCCAGATGCATAATGGGGTCACTTGTGGGGGAGCTCCAATGTTTAGGCACACAGGGGCTCCCCATATGCAACATGGTGTCCGCTAACAATTGTTAACGGACACCATGTCGCGCATGGAGAGCCCCTGTGTGCAACCAGCATTGCCACCAGCGCAAGGGCAACTGGAAGAGTTGGGGTACAGCACCAGAAAATGGCACCTCCAATGAATGTGCTATTTTCTGAGGTGGCTGTGGGTTGCAATTTGCAGCGTGAGGGGCCCACAACATTTGGATCTCTCTATGATGAGGATTGCAGCCCCCCAACTGCCAAGTTGTACCTGGCTGGCAACCAAAAATATGGCAAAGCTCCATGTCATTTTATTGGTAGAAGTAATTAAAAAAAATGACGTGGGGCTTCACCATATTTTTGGTCCAGCCAGGTACAACTTGGCAGCTACAGACTGCCACCAACCCCCAGCTGCCTTGTTGTACCTTGCTGGCAACCAAAAATACAGCGAAGCCCATTTTTTTATTTCTAGGACAAATTCTAGAAAAAAAAAATGACGTGGGGCTCCGCCATATTTTTAGTCCAGCCAGGTACAACTAGACAGCTGGGGGCTGGAATCCGCAGCATGGAGAGGCCCAAGCGTTCTGGGCCCCCCATGCTGCGAATTGCAGCCCGCAGCCGCCCCAGAAAATGGCGCATTCATTGAAGCGCCATTTTCTGGTGCTGTACCCATGCTCTTCCAGTTGCCCTGGTGCCGGTGGCAAACTGGGTAATAAAGGGGTTAATGCCAGCTTTTTATTGGCAGCTGGCACTAAGCCCGAGATTCATAATATTGGGCCAATGTTAGACCCGCCATTAGGAATCTCTGGTAAGTAGTCAATAAATACACACAGAGTAAAATATTTTTATTTGCAAAAAAACACAAACAAAATTCAGACTCCATCTTTATTAGAAAGATCCGACGTAGTCCATAACGAAGGTCCCGCGACGCTCGATCGCCTCCGACGTAGTCCACAACGAAGGTCCCACGATGCTCGATCGCCTCTGCTCCAGAGATTGCAGCAAGGGATCAAGTGTCCTCTTCCTACAGTCTCTGGGGTCAGAGTTATGGTGCACTGTATGGCAATGATCTGTCATACAGTGCACCATGACTATGATCCCTGAGACTAGAAGAGGACACTTGATACCTTGTTGCATCCATCCATCCATTATCCACGCATGTACACATCCATTCGTGCACACATCCACACATACGCACACATCCATCCATGCACCCATGCATCCACGCATCCACTAACCCACGCATCCACTAACCCACGCATCCACTAACCCACGCATCCACTAACCCACACATCCACTAACCCACGCACCCACACATCCACGCATCCACTAACCCATGCACCCACACATCCACTAATCCACGCAACCACACATCCCCGCACCCACACATTCACACATCCACGTACCCACGCATCCACGTACCCACGCATCCACGTACCCACGCATCCACGCACCCACACATCCACTAACCCACGAACCCACACATCCACTAATCCACGCACCCACACATCCATTAACCCACACATCCACTAATCCACGCACCCACACATCCATTAACCCACGCATCCACTAACCCACGCACCCACTAACCCACGCACCCACGCATCCACACATCCCCGCACCCACACATTCACACATCCACGTACCCACGCATCCACGTACCCACGCATCCACGTACCCACGCATCCACGTACCCACGTACCCACGCATCCACGTACCCACGCATCCACTAACCCACGCACCCACACATCCACTTACCCACACATCCACTTACCCACACATCCACGCACCCACTAACCCATGCACCCACACATCCACTAATCCACGCACCCACTAACCCACGCACACACACATCCACGTACCCACGCATCCACGTACCCACGCATCCACTAACCCACGCATCCACTAACCCACGCATCCACTAACCCACGCATCCACTAACCCACGCACCCACACATCCATTAACCCACGCATCCACTAACCCACGCACCCACACATCCACTAACCCACGCACCCACACATCCATTAACCCACGCATCCACTAACCCACGCACCCACACATCCACTAACCCACGCACCCACACATCCACTAACCCACGCACCCACACACCCACGCATCCACACATCCATCCATCCATTCATGAATCCATCCATCCATGAACCCACTCACTCAATCAATCATTAATTCATTAATTCATTCATTCATTCATTCATTCGGTACTTACCTCTGGGCGGAGCAGCACTGGAGGAGGGGCGTTCCAGCGAGGAGAGGAGGCAGAGCGGCAGCTACACCGGCGGGATCGAGGAGCGGTAAGATCAGACACGGGGATGGGGGGGGGGGGGTGAACGGCAGGGACAGGTGGGGGCCATCCAGGGGATGGGGAGGGCGAGGGCGTCCGCCCCCGCCGCCGAAGCCGCAAACACACCCGGCAACGGTGGGGGCCGTTTGGAGAAGGGGGAGCTCTGAAGAGGGGAAGGGCATCCGCCCCCGCCAATAGCAGCGCGGCGGGTGAACAGACCCGGCAACGGGGGTGGGGGGCAGTGACAGGTGGGGGCCGAACGGAGAAGGGGGAGCTCTGAAGAGGGGAAGGGCATCCGCCCCCGCCAATAGCAGCGCGGCGGATGAACAGACCCGGCATCGGGGTGGGGGGCAGTGACAGGTGGGGGCCATCTAGAGAAGGGGGAGGCCTGAGGTGGGGGAGGGCATCCGCCCCCACCACCAGCAGCGCGGCGGTGAAGCCGCACACATGTCCCGGCTGTTGCAGAGATCACAGCCGGGATCACAGCCTCAGTACCGACGGGAGGCTCTGCGCAGCTTGCGGGCTTTGGCTCCCGGTGGTCTGCCGTGTGTGCCGGAAGTGTGGTTTTTCATGTGCGAGACTCGCACTATTCATTGCACGGTGCGTTTAACGCACCCATTGATTTCTATTGATGGCTCATGCGTACAACTCGCATGCAGTCGCAGCATGCCGCGACTGAAACTCGCTTTGCGAGTTCAGTGCTTCAAATGCGCACCAGTGTGCCTGACATGATAGAAAAGCACTTGTCCTAGTGCAATGCGAGTTTATCTCGCATTGCACTCGTGCGAGGCACTGGGATCATGTCGGATGATGTGCCTTCAGCCTCAGGCACAGATCACATTTAACCACCTAGCGGATTTTACGGACTGGCCTGTTGTGGAGACAGAGTGTGTTCAAACAGGTCCATCCCTAAAACCGCAATACCTACACAAAACATCTAGTATATTGTTACTCAACCATAATAGACTTTCAAAGTACCTATATTGTGCAAACAGTTGTTTGTTTAGTGTTTATTTGGGGGGTGGTCTGTCTTTGTGAACATCACTTATTCACTGTCATTAAGAATCGAAAAGGGATTTTTAATTAACAAAATTTACTGGTAAGGCGGCAGTTCGTATTGGCCAATTCCGCCATAATTATGTGAGTATTAGAAATAATAACATAATACATATAGTCATGTGTGTGATGTATCTTATTGCCACAGTACGGGTATAAGAGCCATGGAAGTAGAGTAGCCTGCATATGAAAAAAGCTCAGTTTTGTATGCAGTTAAGGTGTAGGAAATAGCACAAGTTGCACACCTGCTGAATTTCTTGCTCCCTGGTGGGGGTTTTAACTCTTTGGTATAGGATGCCTGTCAAGGGGGATTCCGGCTCACTGGAACAGTAGCAGAATCCATAACCCCTCTCTGATCCATAACCCACGTCTGTCTGAGGATGGGATACTCAGAAAAAACTGCAGGGTATGGGACTCCAGGGGCATTGTGGCTGCCTGGAGTGACAGACATGAGCCTGCGGTTGCTATTACATCTGATACAGCTGTGCCCTGATCCAGTGTCCCCCTGTGTAGAGCAGCTGTATAATCCCAGATTATTGCCTCTCATGCCACGGATGGTATTGAAAAAACTGCAGCCTTGAGATTTGTGATGCTGCCACTGCACAGAGTTAAGGCCGTCCACGCGTGCATGGAAAGGCAAAGAAGCCCACAGTAATTCTGTAGGCTGCCATGTGGAGACGAAGTGGGCGGGCCACCAGCAGAAGGTACACAGTAAGACTCGCGACGAGCGAGAAGCGCCAAAAACTGGCCGAACCGCCCCTCTTAGGAGGCGACCGGGGGGCATTTCGGCCGCAAGAGACGTCACAGGGGAACGGAACCGTGCGGAAGCAGGCCGGAGCTGGGGAATAAAGTAAATTGCGGCCCCAGGAAAGGTGCAGGGCCGGCTTGGAGGTACCGATCGCTGCGTTTTCGCCCATGTTAGGGAGCCCACTGCATTGAGCTATACCCCCTCTGGTACAGAGGGGGTTCCTGCAGTCCCACCCATTCAAGGGAGCCCAATGTTTCGTCCATAGCACGGTCCAATAACCTGCCTCAGTGGTGGGGGCCTGAGGTGGCAGCCCGGGGTCTTACCTGGTGCCGGCTCCTACAACCTATAGTCCCTAAAAGGGGAAAATGGGGAGGGCGGTACTGAAGGTGCAGATGTAGGCTCCTGAGATCCAGGGTCCGTGGAGACAGAGACTGGGGAGGGCCAGGGGATTTCAAGAGTGTCACCGGGCTCCTGCAACCCAGGTTCCCAACTGTGGGATCTGGGGAGGGCTGAAGGGCTTCTGTGTGCTCCTGCAACGCAGTGTCCCAACTGTGGGATCTGGGGAGGGCCAAAGGGCTCCTGTGTGCTCCTGCAACCCAGTGTCTCAACTGTGGGATCTGGGGAGGGCCGGAGGGCTCCTGCCTGCTGAAAGTTTAGGTGAAAAAGTAAAAATAAAATAACCAAGAAAATGATGTGGGTCAGAAGACAACATGTGCTTCCTACAGACACTAAGCTTAAACTGATCATGTTCACTCTGGGGGTGTATACCTGCTCAGGAGGAGCGCTCTCTTTTTTGCCTAGCCTAGTGTGGCGCCTCCTAGTGGCAGCAAGCATACACCCATGTTAACCTGTGTCCCAATGATGTGAACATAACCTTACATTAGAACAGTTTGTCTGACATTCTCACGATTCATTAGAAGACGAAAAATCGAAATTACCGTACTTACCGGTAATGGTTTTTTCCTGAGCCACGCCAGCACGACCTGAGAGAGAGGACCGCCCATCCAAGACAGGAAACCTCAGATAAAAAGGCGGGACCTCCCCTGGACCTCAGTTTAGGTTACAGAGACCGGAGAGGATAACCCAACAATCATTAGTACACAACCACCACCAAAAGAAATCAACAATTCACCCCCCCCCCCCAAACGTGACCAACACAAACAGGCAATAGGGAGGGATGCGTTGGTGCGGTCGTGGCTCAGGAAAAACCCATTACCGGTAAGTAATTTAGATTTTTCCATCATCGCCACGACAGCACCATCTGAGAGATTTCAGAGAAAGAAAAATTAGGGAGGGACCACCGCTTGCAGAACCCGTCTACCAAAGGTCACCTCATCAGTGGAAGCAAGATCAAGCCTGTAATGCTTGAAGAAGGTAGAAGGAGAAGACCAAGTAACAGCCCTACAGATCAATTCTAAGGGGACATCAGCCTTCTCTGCCCAGGACGTAGCCACTGCCCTGGTGGAATGTGCCGTAAGTCCCACCGGGACCGACACCCGACTAGAAGAATAAGCAAGAGCTATGGCTTCCCGCAACCACCTAGCAAGAGTACCCTTGGACACTGCCTTACCCCTAGAGGCCCCCTGAAAGGAAACAAAGAGGGACGGGGACTGACACCAGGTCGTGGACTCGTCCAAGTAGGTAATTAACGCCCTCCTGACATCTAACGTGTGGAGAACCTCTTCCTTCTGATTTGCCGGATGATCACAGAAGGAAGGGAGGACAATCTCCTGCATCCTGTGGAACTTGGTAGCCACCTTGGGAAGATAGGAAGGGTCCAGGCGGAGGACGACCCTGTCCTGCAAAATCTGAGTATAAGGCCCCACCACCGACTGACGTCAAAGCCACCAACAGGACTACCTTCAGAGTAAGGACCTTAGGCGAAGCCGAAGATAAAGGCTCAAAAGGAGGCTTGGTTAAGGCATCTAGAACTAAATTGAGATCCCAAGGAGGCACCTTCGGACAGGGAACAGGAGTGGCCCGCTTGCAGGACTGTATAAACCTCGTCACCCAAGAAGACCCAGCGAGGGGACAATGGTACAGAGCCCCCAAGGCCGAAACTTGGAGTTTCAGGGTATTGACAGAGAGACCCATCTCCCACCCCCTCTGGAGGAATTCTAAAATTGCCGGCACAGGAGCCTCACCCTCTGGAGTCGCCCCTGAAGTGGACAGGAATTTTTTCCACACTTTACCATAAATGTTGGTGGTAACCGGCTTCCGACTGGATATCAGCGTACGAACAAGGCTGTCTGAGAATCCTCTAAGCGACAAGAGCCGCCGTTCAAGTTCCATGCCGTCAGCCGGAGACCCGAGACCTGCGGATGGTGTACCGGCCCCTGAGACAAGAGAGACTGGGAGAGGGGGAGAGTCCAGGGAGCCTGCACGGACAGGCGACTGAGCCAAAAGAACCAAGCCCTCCGGGGCCAGAAGGGCGCTATCATGATGACCCTGGCCCCGTCCTCCCTCACCTTCCGAAGCACAGCCGGGATCATCACCAAGGGAGGAAAGGCATACAGAAGGCCCGAAGACCAGGGAATCAGCAGAGCGTCCACAGCAAAGGGCCGGTCTCCGGGATACAGAGAACAGAACCGTCGCACCTGCCTGTTCTCCCGAGTTGCAAACAAATCCATCTCTGGAAGGCCCCACCTGTCCACAATCTGAGCGAAAACCCTCGGATCCAGGGCCCACTCCCCCTGTCGGAGCTGCACCCTGCCGAGAAAATCCGCCCAGGAATTTGCCACCCCCCGTATGTGAAGGGCAGAGAGGGAAACCTGACGGTCTTCCAACAGCTGACAAATGTCCCATGAGAGCCTGAGACCGGGTGCCTCCCTGATGGTTCAAGTAAGCCACCGACACACTGTTGTCGGAGAGAATTCTGAGATGGCGCCCCCGAAGGGAAGGAAGGAACGCAGAAACTGCCTCCCAAACTGCCAGGAGCTCCCGCATATTTGAGGACATCCTGGAGAGGCGCGAGTCCCAGGCTCCTTGAGCGGACAGGTCCCGAAGGTGGGCCCCCCATCCTCAGGAACTGGCATCCGTGGTGATTATGTCGGAGATCGGACAACCCCACGGGACGCCCACAGAAAGGTGCTCAGGGACCAGCCACCACCCCAGGGAATCTAAAGTCAGAGGGGATAGAACAATCTGTGCATCCAAGGCCGCCCCCACCCTGAGTTGATGCTGGAGAATCTCCCACTGAAGGGCCCGAGAGTGCAACTGTGCCCAGGGGACTGCTGGGATACAGGACGTGAGGGAGCCCAAGAGAGACATAGCCCTCCTCAAAGTCACTCGAGGAGAGTCCCTTACTGCAGAAGGGAGGACCGAAGACGCACTTGCTTGTCGACCGGAAGGAGGCAAAGCTGAGACTGAGTCCAGAATCATCCCCAGAAACAGCTGACGCGTGGCGGGAACTAGCCTGGACTTTTCTAGATTGACAATCCAGCCCAACTGATCCAGGGAAGACTGAACCATCTGCAGACGCGCGAGGCACTGATCCCTGGAGTCCCCCACAAATCAGCAGATCGTCCAGATACGGAATAATCAAAATCTGCTGACGGCGGAAGTGAGCCATCACCTCCGCCAGCAGCTCTGTGAAAATCCGAGGAGCCATTGCCAGCCGAAGGGGAGAGCCCAGTACTGGAAATGGCAGAGGGAGCCCCCATATATAGGGCGAACTGCAGAAACTGCTGGTGGTGACGGTGAATCGGAACATGATAGTATGCGTCCTTCAGATCTAGTACTACCATGAAACAATCTGAAAACAATAACCTGATTTCAAAAGTCTCCATCTTGAATGAACGCTGCACCAGAAAGCTGTTCAGGTGTTTGGGTCATTCCATGTCAAGTGAACCAATGATTATTACCTCTATATTTTTAATTCTTTTGAGATGTTGTTATTTGATAATAGCATGTCAGAGACAATGCAAAATGTGAAGAGAAAAAGTTTTTTAAAAATTTTATTTTTAAAAAAAATGATTTTCAAAGTTCGGAAAAAGTGTGAATGTCGCTGTTGCCTGCCTTTACGTTTCTCCTCATAACTCAGGCTAGGAATAAGATAGAGAGACAAAATAAACACCATTCTACTCAGAACTATACAGGCTTTCACCAGATATGTCACAAGAGGATCTTTGTTAATATTTTACCCATGTGATCGCAAGCGCAAAACTTTAAAACACATTTCCGAAAAATCGGCGCGCTTTAAATATTTCAAAAACTGCCCATGTGTCTGCTTTGCTCTTAGCCACATCTGTACCAAATTTCAAGTTGGGGTCTTAATGGGATCATATTTTAAGATATTTTACTATTAATAGCGTCAATGGGTCATTCCATATCAAGTGATCTAAATATTTTTTTTTTTTTTTACCTGACGTCTTTAGATTTTTTTTTTTTTTTCCTTTATGAAGTACTACTTTAGTTAATTACAAATTAAAAGTTTAGAATTTTTTTCTTCGTCAGTTAATTTTTTACAGATTTTTAAAGTTTAAAAAAAGGGTGAATTTTGGCCTGGTATGACTTTACATTTTTTTATCTCGGGCTAGAAATAAGATAGAGAAACAAAATAAACACCATTCTACTCAGAACTGTCCAGGCTTTCACCAGATATGTCACAAGAGTATATTTGTTAATTTTAATATTTTACCCATGCGAACGCAAACGCAACATTTTGAAACGCATTTCCGAAAAAACGTTTTAATAAAAATTTTCCAAAACTGCCCATGTGTCTTTTATGCTCTTAGCCACATCTGTACCAAATTTCAAGTTGGGATCGTGATGGGATCATATTTTAAAATATTTAACTATTATAGTGTCAATTCAAAAATCACCAAGAACACAATCAGTCATTTTTTCACAATTGCCTGTCAATAGTTTGAATTTGATATAAAGAAACATAGTCTTGTAACATCTCAAATGAAAGCTGTTACCGTTCTGAGTAAAATGATGCCTCTCCCACTTCATTATCTTATTTCTAGCCTGAGATAAAAAAATGTAAAGCCATACCAGGCCAAAATTCACCCTTTTTTTAAACTTTAAAAATCTGTAAAAAATTAACTGATAAAGAAAAAAATTCAAAACTTTTAATTTGTAATTAACTAAAGTAGGACTTCATAAAGGAAAAAAAAAAAATCTAAAGACGTCAGGTAAAAAAAAAAATATTCATATTTAGATCACTTGATATGGAATGACCCATTGACGCTATTAATAGTAAAATATTTTAAAATATGATCCCATCAAGACCCCAACTTGAAATTTGGTTCAGATGTGGCTAAGAGCATAGCAGACACATGGGCAGTTTTTGTAATATTTAAAGCGCGCCGATTTTTCGGAAATGCGTTTTAAAGTTTTGCGCTTGCGATCACATGGGTAAAATATTAACAAAGATCCTCTTGTGACATATCTGGTGAACGCCTGGACAGTTCTGAGTAGATTGGTGTTTATTTTGTTTCTCTATCTTATTTCTAGCCCGAGATATGATAGAAAATGTAAAGCCATACCAGGCCAAAATTCGCACTTTTTTAAAACTTTAAAAATCTGTAAAAAATTAACTGATAAAGAAAAAAAATTCAAAACTTTTTTTTTGTAATTAACTAAAGTTGTTCTTCATATAGAAAAAATTTTTAAAAAATCTGAGGACGTCAGGGAAAAAAAAAAATTCATTTTTGGATCACTTGACATGGAATGACCCGTTTGAAGTTTATAATTGTCCGGAACGGGCAGTCTGGCTTTGGCACGAGAAACTGCGTGGAATAGAACCCCCCGCCGAATTCGGCTGGAGGAACCAGGGAAACTACTCCTTTTGTCACAAGGGCCCGTACCTCGCCTAACAGAAAATTGCATTTTTCCGGACTGCTGACAGACGTAATCACCAGGGAGCCCACTGGAGCCGAGGCGAACTCCAGTTTCAACCCGTCTCTGAGGAGACCGAGAGCCCAATCGCAAGCCCCAATTTCGGACCAGGCTGTGAGAAAGTGGGCAAGCCTTCCTCCCACCCGGAGCGAGCCGTCACTTAGACTGGTGCTTCCTGTCAAAGGAGGAACGCTTGAACAAGAAACCCGCCTTCTTGTCTCTCTTGTCAGCCCAAGAATCTCGGGACCGACGAGGGGACTTCCGCTTGGCAAACCGTGGCTTACGAAAGGACCGACCCCGAAAGATGGACGCCGGAACCCCCAAGGGAAAATTTTTCTTATGGTCACCAGCATGTTCCAAGATATCATCCAGCGGTTTGCCAAACAGAAAATCACCCATACAAGGCAAAGAACACAACTTCGACTTCGATTGGGCATCCCCTGGTCAGGCCTTCAACCATAAGGCACGACGAGCAGCATTAGAGAAGGACGTAGCCTTCGCCGCCAATTTCAGGGAGTCAGCCGAGGAATCCGCCAGAAAAGCCGCCGCAGAAAGAGCCAAAGGAAAGGAAGACAAGATCTCCTCCTTAGGAGCCTCGTCCCTCACCTGAGCCTCCAACTGCTGCAACCAAATCATGAGGGATCGAGCGACCGATGTGCCCGCAATTGAGGGACGAAAGATGCTAGCAGTGGATTCCCAGGAATTACGCAAGTAGCCGTCTGCCTTCCTGTCTAGCTGATCCTTTAAATTCCCCAAATCCTCAAAAGGGAAGAGAGGAACGCTTAGACGTCCGGGCCACAGCTACGTCAAGCTTGGGGGGGGGGGGGGTCTATCCCAGGACGTAGTGGCCTCCTCATCAAAGGGGTACTTCTTTTTAGCCAAATGGGAGAGAGAGCCCTTCTTATCAGGTTTAGTCCAATGATCTTTTATTAAGGCCAGGATCCTCTGATTCAAAGGAAAAGTCTGTCGCTTTTTGGAAGACAGACCACCGAACATTAAATCCTCCACTGAAGAGGGGTCACGGACATCCACCAACCCCATAGTCGAACGAATGGCCTTAGTCAAAAAATCAGTGTCTTTACGGGGAAATCACGACTTCCCATCCCCATCATCTGAGGAGGAAGACCCTGAGGAAGAGGATGAGGAGGAGGACGAGGCCGAGGATGAACAAGACCTGTGTCTCCCCTTGTGAGAGCTACGAGTGGCACGGTCAGAACCAGAAGAAGAGGCCCGGGACCTCTGTCTCTTACGCCCCCTATCCTTTCCGGATTTCTGAAGGGACTTCAGCTCTTACCTCACTAAATCCCTAAGGCTAGAGGCTAGACTGGCAACAGCGTTTCGTACAGTATCCTCAATGCACGGGGCACACAAATCCTTAAGACAATCCTCTGGAAGAGGGACTTTGCAGATAGCACATTCTTTATGCCTTTGTTTAGCCGCCTTTTTCTTGCCGTCTTAGAAACAAGCAAGAAGGCGGTGTAAATACAGATATCACAGCCCGAAGGCACTCACCCACCAAAGGCATACTGACTTCCGGGGGGCTTTCGGGTCCACAACCTGTCTGGACCCCTTCTGAGAGGACCTGTGGCTGCCAGCTTGCTGGTGCTCCCATGGGTCGGGAGTCGCAATGGACTGCTGCTCCATCCCTCCGTTGTGGCCGGCGCCACCCTCCATGCACTGCCCCACACCTCCGGTCGCTGCTGCAGCGTCTCCCAGCCGCCGAACGCTGGGCGCCGCCATCTTGGTCTGCACTGCGCAGGCGCGGAATGTCACTTACGGTCCGTGCCTGAAACCGGAAGTAGCAGCTCCCGTCGCGAAAATTCCAAGCTGCCGCGGGGAAACCGCTCCCAGGTCCCTCACAGACCCAGGAACGCTGTGCCCAGCCAGGAAAGGAGCCTGTTCACCCGGGGCACAGTCGAGCAGGGCAGCCATCAAACCTGCAGCTGCGACCCCCGGGCGGCAACAAGGGCCGAGACCCGGCCGCTGGTGGCCCTCTACAGACCCCGTGCCCTCCACCACCGCAGGGGATACCCCGTGGAGGAGCTTCTGCACCCAAGTCCGGAGCCACTGCCTAGGTAAGGACAGTTCTTCCAGCTACCGGATCAGGCCAGGCATGAGCTTCAGAGGTCTCCCACCTCCAATACAGGAAACCTAAACTGAGGTCCAGGAGAGGTCCCGCGTTTTTATCTCAGAGGTTTCCTGTCTTGGATGGGCGGTCCTCTCTCTCAGGTGGTACTGTCGTGGCGATGATGGAAAAATGGCTCTTACACCATCGGTATTGAAGGGTCTTTTCCCACAAACACATTTTAATCAATAGATCTAGGAATGATAATTTACACAATTGGATGTATTTATATAAATTTTTTAAAAATTGGGGTTCTTCATGAGCGAATAAAGAGAATTTTGTTTACGTACCGTAAATTCTTTTTTCTTTAATCATCAATGGGAGACCCAGACAATGGGGTTTAGGGCTCCGCCCTCCGGAGGTCACACTAGGTACTACAAGTTTGTAGACACCGCCTCCTCCGCTTATAAACCCCCACCGTAGGGAACATCCTCAGTTTAGTCCATAAGCTGCGAGGAGAAAAATGAACCACACCCGAAACATCGGGAAGAATACCGTGCACAGACGGTTTGAACAACCCGGAAAACACTGTCTCAACAGAGAACAGATCAAATGCAAACATGCAACGGAACAACTGGGTGGGTGCTGGGTCTCCCATTGATGATTAAAGAAAAAAGAATTTACGGTACGTAAACAAAATTCTCTTTTTTCTGGTCATCATAATGGGAGACCCAGACAATGGGGATGTCCTAAAGCAATACCCCAGGGCGGGAAGAGTTCCTCAACAAGACGGATAATACACGGTCCCCCTTAAAGGTGGGCAACCGCCGCCTGGAGGACCCGCCTGCCCAAACTTGCGTCCGCAGAGGCATGGGCATGCACCATATAGTGCTTTGAGAAAGTGTGCAGGCTGGACCAGGTGGCCGCCTGACACACCTGTAGAGCAGATGCTCGATGTCGCAAGGCCCATGAGGCACCTACAGCTCTAGTAGAGTGTGCCTTCAAACCCACCGGGAGAGGCAAACCAGAAGACCGGTATGCCTCCTGAATGGGAGCCTTGATCCATCTGGCCAAGGTCGACTTCGAAGCCGCGGACCCCTTACAGCGACCCATCGTGAGGACAAATAAGGAATCCGAACTCCTAAAGGAGGCGGTCCTGGACACATAAATGCGTACAGCTCTCACGAGATCCAGAGTATGGAGGTCGCGCTCAACCTGATGAACGGGAGCGGGGCAAAATGATGGGAGAACAATCTCCTGGTTTAGGTGGAAAGTTGAAACCACCTTCGGCAAGAATTCAGGCCGCGGGCGCAACACCACCTTGTCTTGGTGAACCACCAGAAAGGGTGACTTGCACGAAAGTGCAGCCAATTCTGAGACCCTTCTCAGAGACGTAATTGCCACCAGAAAAACCACCTTCTGGGACAGACGAGAGAGAGAGATGTCTCTCAGTGGCTCAAACGGCGGTTTCTGCAGTGCCGCCAGGACCATGTTGAGGTCCCAAGGGTCCAGAGGTCGTCTGTAAGGCGGAACCACCCGAGACACCCCCTGCAGAAATTGACGAACCTTCGGGAGGAGCGCCAAGCGCCTGTCAAACAGCACTGAAAGTGCTGATACTTGACCTTTCAGAGAGCCAAGGGATAATCCCAACTCCAAACCCGACTGTAGGAAGGCCAACAATGTCGGGATGGACAAGGGCCACGGTGAGCGTCCACCAGAGGCACACCAGGAGAAAAAGATTTTCCACGTTCTGTGGTATATCTTCCTGGAGACAGGTTTCCTTGCCCGATTCATCGTGGCAACCACCGTAGGAGAGAAGCCCCTGGATGTCAGCAACCAGGCCTCAAGAGCCATGCAGTCAATCTGAGGGCCCTGGAATTGAGGTGGAAGAATGGGCCTTGCGCGAGTAGATCTGCGCGTTCTGGAAGAGCCCACCGGTGTCCGCCTGACAGTTGCCAGAGGTCCGGGTACCAGGACCTCCGGGGCCAATCTGGAGCCACTAGAATGGCTACTCTGCATTCTGTCCTGATTTTCCACAGAACCCTGGGAATCAGAGCCAGAGGCGGGAACACATATGGCAGCTGGAAGCTGGACCAACTCAGGATCAGGGCATCCGCCCCCAGAGACTGAGGATCCCACGATCGTGCCATGTATTGGGGTACCTGATGATTCAGCCGTGAGGCCATCAGATCCACGTCCGGAGTGCCCCATTTGCTGCAGATGTCCCGGAAGACGTCTGGATGCAGGGACCACTCTCCGGCGTCCATCCCCTGTCGGCTCAGGTAGTCGGCCTCCCAGTTCTCGACCCCTGGGATGTGAACTGCGGAGATCAGGCAGCCGTTTTCCTCCACCCAAGATAGAATGCGGTGGACTTCGGCGAGGGCCTGAGCACTTCTGGTCCCTCCCTGATGATTTATGTAGGCGACGGCCGTCGCATTGTCGGACTGTACCCGAATGGGTTGTCCTGACAGGAATTTCTGAAACGCCAGGAGCGCCAGATAGACCGCCTTGATCTCCAGCACGTTGATCTGCAACGCCGACTCCGACTGAGTCCAGAGGCCTTGAGCCCTGTGGTGCAAGAACACCGCACCCCAGCCTTTCAGACTGGCGTCGGTGGTCACCACTAACCATGACGGTTTTAGAAAGGACCGGCCCCGTGACAGATGAAGTGGCTGGAGCCACCACTGTAGAGAGTCCCTGGTCGATTGTGACAGCGTCACCAGCCGATTCAGAGAAATCGTCCTTTTGTCCCATCGGCGAAGAATCTCCAACTGGAGAGGACGGAGCCGAAACTGTGCGAAAGGCACCGCCTCTATCGCCGCTACCATGCGTCCCACCAGTTTCATCAACCCCCGTAGGGAAGATTGTGGTGACAGGAGAACATTCTGCACTCCTGATTGGATCGCAAGCTGTTTGGCTTGAGGTAGGGACACCAGGGCTGAGTCCGTGTGGAAGTCCATGCCCAGATATGTCAAAGACTGGGTCGGAATCAGGGTCGACTTTGGAATGTTGAGAAGCCACCCGAACTGTTCCAGAGACTTCATGGTCACCTCCAGGCTCACCCGACAAAGGTCTTCCGATGGCGCCCTGACCAGCAGGTCGTCCAAATAGGGAATGACGGCGTGTCCCTGCACATGCAGGAGAGCCATCATTGAGGCCATCACCTTTGTGAACACTCGCGGTGCCGAGGCTAGCCCGAATGGCAGTGCCACAAATTGGAAGTGTTCTTCCCCCACTGCGAATCTCAACCAGCGCTGATGAGCCGGTGCAATGGGCACGTGAAGGTAGGCGTCTCGGATATCTATGGACGCCAGGAAGTCTCCCTGTGACACAGCCGCGATCACGGAGCGCAGGGATTCCATACGAAACTTCCGAACCAACACGTGGCGGTTGAACAACTTGAGGTCCAGAACCGGACGAAAAGAGCCGTCCTTCTTTGGGACAATAAAGAGGTTGGAGTAAAAACCCCTGAACCTCTCTCCCGTGGGTACTGGGACCACCACTCCGTCTCTGCGGAGTCCCTCCAACACCAGATGAAAAGCCTGAGCTTTGTCTAGGGATGGAACAGACCGATGGAATCGGTGTGCCGGCTGTGACGTCAGCTCTATCCTGTAGCCTTTTGAGACTACGTCTCGGACCCACTGGTCTTGAACGTGTAGAAGCCATCTGTCCTGGAAAAGAGACAGGCGGCCCCCCACCTGTGGGGAGACAGGATGAAGGAGCGAGTCATGCCGAAGCGGGTTTAGGGGTGGCAGCTGCAGCCCCTGCCTGCTTCTTTTGGCGACTTTTGTTGCGCCACTGAGTGGAGGGCTTGCCCCCACGGTCCGCGCGAGCGGACGCCGCTGATGACTGCGAGCTGGGGCGAAAGGACCACTGTTTTGGGTTCCTTTTCACGGTATACCGTGGCTTAGGCTTATTCTGCGGTATCTTACACTCAGCAGAATCCTTTATCAGCTTGTCCAGCTCGGTGCCGAAGAGCCTGTCACCAGCAAACGGAAGATTTTGCAAAATCTTCTTAGACGTGGCATCTGAGTCCCAAAGACGCAGCCACAACAACCTGCGGATCGCTATAGCATTGGCCGAAGCCACAGCCGAGCGAGTGGCAGTTTCCAAAGTTGCCGTCCTGGCGTAATCCGCATAAGCCCTTGCTCTGTCGGTGAGTGCCAGGACCTCTGGGCTGGCCCTAGCTAGATCAGAGATACCATCCAAGCAGGAGGTAATCGCTTGTAGGGTCCAGACCGTGGCAAAATTAGGGGCAAATGAAGACCCCACAGCCTCATAGGAAGACTTGGCGAGTTGCTCGACCTGTCTATCAGTAGCATCCTTCAATGAGGAGCTATCAGAGGCAGAAAACAAGGAGCGTGCAGCAATCCTAGTCATGGAAGCGTCCACCTTAGGGGACTGTGACCATTCCAGAAGCACCTCCTGAGGAAAGGGAAAGCGAAGGTCCTTAGGTTTACGGACATAACGCCGCCCAGGATGTAACCTGGGTGCTCTAATCACCCTTCCAAAATTAGTGTGGTCCATAAAGGACCCACTTGGTCTCGCCTCCGGCCGCAGCCATTGATAGACCTCCTTGGGGTGAACAGTCACCTCCTCAGGAGGAGTGACCAGACGTAATGTCTCATTGATGGAGGACACCAGATCCTCCACCCCATCTGGAGGTTCAGAGACAGACCCGAGAGTAGAACCCCCATCATCTTCCTCACCATCAGAGGAACGCTCCTCCTCAGAGGGAGCTTGGAGCTCTGGAGAGGCCTCACGAGCTCGCTTAGGGGGTCTCACAGAAGAAGTAAGAAGCACCCGGGGGTAACTGGGAGGAGTAGCTGGGTTTTCCAGCCTCCTATGAAGTGCCTCCAGGGATTGCGACATGGAGGACATCTGGGACAGCAGAGATTCATTTATCTTATTCTGCGCTTCCCATGTCCCTGGGATCACCCGAACCTCAGGGTACAGACCCGCAGATTCTGATTCCACAGTAACTGTCCGGGTCTCTGGGCGTCCGCAATTATTGCAGGACCCCTCCACCAGTGAACCGTTGCATGTAGCGCAGGTAATGGTGCCATCTGCCGCCTTAGCAGCATGCTTCCTTACTGAGGACATCGCCACAGTAGGGGGAAATAAGCCAAGTTGTAACAAACAAACCGGAGATCCCGGTGGCTTACCGACCGCAGTAAGCGGTAGGAGGAAGCGGTGTTCGTGTGTGACCTCCGCGAGTTCCGGTCTCCCCTGGAAAGTGCAGACACACGCTGCAGCCAGATCCCAGCCGGGAAGAGAGGGAGAAGATGGCCGCCGACAGTAAAGTCATAGGCGTGGCCAGGAACACGCGGGAGAACACAAAACACGCCCATCGGTGATGTCACCGTAAGAGCTGCTTCCTCCTCCTCCAGGCAGCCTCAGTAATGGAGGTGCCAGAGCCCGCAGCGCGGGAAAAGAGTGTGTAACAATACACATACACACACAGACTGCATGCACAAAACAAACATCAGCAGTCTACAGCCTCAGCCCCTGAGACACACAGGGCGGTCAGCCAGAGTGACCCCAGCACAGGGTACACCGACAGAACCGCGGACCCGAGGGTAACCGCGCGGTCTGAGTGTCATGACACCAAGTGACAGACACTACCCCCAGGCACACAGGAGACACACCAGGTGCCTCAGTGCCGGTCCGGTCTGTAAGCACCTTTAGGGAGGCCTCGGACGGGGGTACAGCACCAGTCCGGAGTGTAAGCACCATTTAGGGAGGCCTCGGACTGGGCTGGCTCCGTCCGGTCTGTAAGCACCATTTAGGGAGGCCTCGGACGGAGCGGAGCTGTGCAAGGCTCCAGGCTCCCCCTCTCCAGAGCCTCCATGGAGGGATGGAAAGGAAGGAGCTCGACAGCGTACCGGGAGAACAGCAAGTGTCCAGGCTAAAAAGCCCTCCGGTACCTCCACCAGCGTGTTCCACAAAGGGTGAGCGGGGAGACTGTCGAGGGTCCCGACCGGGACCATTTACCTTGTCTTCATACGCCATCACGTAAGCTGTGAGAATGCAGTGAAGTGCAAGCAAAGCGTGATCCTCCGAGCACACTAAGTTTAAAACTGAGGATGTTCCCTACGGTGGGGGTTTATAAGCGGAGGAGGCGGTGTCTACAAACTTGTAGTACCTAGTGTGACCTCCGGAGGGCGGAGCCCTAAACCCCATTGTCTGGGTCTCCCATTATGATGACCAGAAAATATATATATATCATATGGTAAATATATATTTATTTATATTATACAGTATATATATATATATGTCCCTATGTAGTGTGTATTGGTTCTGCTTGTCCTGGCAGTAAGATAGTTTACCTCACAAAAAGAAAAAAAACTGTGAGCCTGTCCTGTCTATATACTCTTTGCTTCCTTCCAGGCCCAGGAGATGTGGTGTGATCAGATCATGTTCCTGTACGGTCAGACACATCCATTACACAGAACATAGCAGAGACACATATATAAGATTATCTCAGCACAGGAGATGTGGTATGATCAGACCATGTCCCTGTACGGTCAGACACATCCATTACACAGAACATAGCAGAGACACATATATAAGATCTCACCACAGGAGATGGGGTATGATCAGACCATGTCCCTGTACGGTCAAACATGACCATTATACAGTACATCGTACAGAGAATCCCAGGCATGTGAAAAGCCTCATAGCACTTAGAACAAGATTTCTCCATTTTTTTCATTGTGTGTGTCCACAGAAATCAGACTGCACTTAGATGTCATCTACACACTGGAATCATATTGGGAGAAGCAGCGATTTCTTTTCCTCGAATAGACACTGAGGAAAGAATCTGACATGAGTGTAGCTCCACAGCATTATGGCCAGGTTACACGTGTCAACATCGTTAACGATGTTGCTGCAACTTGTGACGTTGCAGCGACCTCGTAGCGATGTCGCTATGTGTAACATCCTGCAACGATCAGCTCGCTGATTGTCGCGGAATGGCCAGGGCTGTTTTTCGATCGTTCGTCTCCTGCTGGACGGCCAGCATCGGCGTGTGACAGCGGGAGACCAACGATCAACTACCTACCGGCCGATGCCCAGTGCCGCACAGTACACGCTGGGACACTGGTAACCAGGGTAAACATCGGGGAAACTAAGCGCAGTGCTATGCTTAGTAACCCGATGTGTACCCTGGTTACCAGTGTTCTTGCTGGTCGCCGGTGAGTCTGCCTGTGTGACAGCTCACCAGCGATCAGATAGCAATGTCCCAGCGATCCCGATCATTGGTCGGATAGCTGGGACATCACAGCGTGTAAACCGGCCTTAACACTGGACCAAGTACAATCCAATGTTTTCTCACATCTCACTCTGACCAAGTATATGTCAGTCTACCCCTGCCCTTAAAGTCATTCTTTTATTGAGAGAAGGCTGTGTAATAGATGTCCTGTGTGATGCACAGCCGGCATGATCCTATGCCCGGGGTGCATCACATGGGTTGTCGGCTTAGGTACCTGTGCACATAAGCCGGTTTTACTGTGAGCTAAAAGCTGAGAGTGTAATCCTGTCCGATACACAGTGTGTTAATAGCTGTAGGAATCATGAGACCAATGAGCGGCTGAGAGAGCAATGTGTACTGATTGCATAGCAGAACAGGTGGGTGTGTCAGTGTGGGTGTGGCAGCTACGATAAGAGCTAGCCAGGTGCTGTGTGAGATCAGACTACAGACCAGAGATGCATGGGAATGAGAGCAGCCCTGAGCTCTGTGATGAGAGGTTGTGAAGGGAGCATTCCAGCTTCATACCAGTGGCCGTGAACGGGGCGTTATGGCTTCTAGAGTGGGGAAGCCGTGGCTGAACCAGGTGGATACTGGTCTGGACAAGTGGCGAGACACGTCCGGGAAGGAGCCCTTGGGCATGCATGGTGTACCCGTGACTCAGGTTGCTAGACCTGGAACCGTGCCCGGTAAGACAGCAGTTCTCGTATGCTAGAATGAACTGTGTACCATGTGTGAATCATGCCAGGCGGGCATAGCTGCCGTTGGGTCCGACTAGACAGTCGTTAAAGGACCTGTGGTAGTGGAGGATGGCTTATGTAGAAATGCCATGTATGAGGTCGGTGGGAGAGACCCAGCTTGTGTGGATGGTATTGGAGGCGATCTGTCCTGGTGGGATGAGAGGGAGGCTTGGCCTGCTGCTTGCGGCGGGTACCTGTCCCTCTCGCAGTGCCTCTAACGGTGTGCGTGAACCTGTGGCCAGACGCAGGGGTTAGGAGGGCTCCTAGAGTGGGGAAACGAGGCTATCCTGGAGGGCGCTTGACTCAGGCATGGGGCACAGTCGTCAACCTGGAGACCTGCCACAGGATGGGGGTTTGGTGGCGGCTGTCGGGCCTAAACACGTGCTGAGGAGGCCTTGGTGACGCATGGTTTAACCGGTGTACTCAGGTTGTCCAATCCCTGTTATGGACCCAGAGAAGCCGCAGTCTATGGATGTAGTATGATGGGCTGTAAGGGTATGTAAGGAGGTATGTGATCCATGGAGGTGTTATGATGGATCACATGCAGTGTGTAAAAGCCCGGTCAGGCTGGAGCCTGTACTATGGGCTAGTATTAAAGTTTATGCTGGGTAAATAAAGCCAGGCGGCTGGTACCGCCATTGGGACCCCCAGGGCCCGTTGATAAGTGTGGATAACTATTTATTATGTAAATGTTATGTGTTGTGTATAATCAGGGCGTATATAAAATTCCCCTGGGTGATGGATCAACAGGGCTTATGTAAAAGTACCCTGGGTGATCAAAGGAAAGGATGTGTATCGTGGGCGACTCATGATGGCTGATGATGAAAGGGCCATACATGAGGAATCCAGAAGTTATCCGCCATTGGGACTGACGGTTAGGTCAATAAGGTCCCGGTGATAGATTGTTATGGTAAATGTAGGTGTTCTATGTTATATGTAATGTAATGTGTTATGTGATGTGCTATTCTAGTGTAATGAATGTATTATGTGATGTGCTTATGATCAATGTTTAATGTATTACCCGAGTTATGATCTGTATGTGAGAAATAAACGGATAGTCATTTGAAAAATTATAAGCACGTGTTGGTGTCATTATGCAGCAAGCGAGTTCCCCGGGTCACTACCTCACACCTGGCCAATAAGTACAAATGGCCAACCACAACCCTGTGCAAAGAGAGGAAATATATATGATAAAAGAACACATCCTACCTTCCAACTTGCAGTACAATGCCAGTCACCATTCTCACTTTTATCCCACACCTGCAATAGAAGAGCCGGTTAATGTTATTCGGAAGAGGCAGAATTAGAGATTCTTATAACATTTACATCGAAAACATTTGTATAGGGCCTCATACCACATCATAGGAGTAAGCTTCACCACAGTTTCTATGGTGTATTACAACATAAAGCATTTATTCTTTATCCACTATATTGGTGAGAAGTGCAAGATCAGTGGGGTCTGACCGCTGGGTCCTGCACAGATTGCTGCTTCCATACACATAACAGACCTGTCAATCAAACTGAAAGAAGCTGGATTGGGCTCGTCCGTCTATGCCGGATTCCATATAAAACTGTCAGGCTGGGTTTCCCCAATCGGTGTTGTTGCTACTTTCATAATGCTGCGTTGTACAGTACAATACACAGTGGATGGATCTAGAGAATCCTGTGCTCACGGTGCTTCTTTCCTCCACATCAGCGTTGCTGCTTGTCCACAGCATGTCAATTTATTGCTGCGGAGTTGGAGGCAATCTCGGTGGGAGAATGCGTGGAAAAGCCGCTGTGCTCCGAAAGTTGACCGTGGGCAATGGTGGCTGTGTTAACCCGTGAAGATCCCCGACATCTTCACAGGAGAGAAAAGACACGCCACGCCCAGGACATGGGACCATACCCTAAGTAAGGCTAGTTTCACACAAGCGTATTTCACAGACTCTATAGAGAGCACAATGACTGGTCTAAGGCTGCATTCACACGCTGCGTGTTTGCCGCATTTTTTGCAGATCCATTTTCCCCTAAAAACTCATCTGCGTCTGTGTTGAACAGCAAAGTGAATGATTTTCCAACTGAGTTAATAATGACTACAGACTGTTATTTGGAGGCAGGCACAAAAATGAGTGAATGTATATTGTACATTAAACTATTCTCAATAGATTTCAACACAGTTAGATTTTCAACAATACAAATTAAATACAAAATAGTGTTATTACTTGGTAACTTAAGTTACACAAAAACTTTTTGTGTAACGTAAGTTACCAAGTAATAACACTGTATTTTGTATTTAATTTGGGGTCTCTCCATCACGCAGCAATGCAGTTCTTTGACGTAAGCAGTATGTGAACAATAAGAGCTCTAAATTCCGTGGGTATGTTATTAATCCCAACCAATAATAATGCTAGTTCAGGAGTTAGATCTACATTAAGGTTGGTGATATCATTAATCAAGAGGTGCACTTCACCCCAAAACATACACAGTATGGGACATTCCCAGAAGATGTGTATCATCGTTCCTGGGTTTCCACAATTTCTCCAGCATAGCAGAGAAAGATCACTTGAAAATTGGTGGAGTCTGGTGGGGTAAAGTACCATCTAATAAGGGTTTTAAAGTAAGACTCGATCAGTGTGGAGCAATAAAGATTCTTGCAAACAAAATTGATAGTTTCTTCAATTAAGTTAGTGGGGAGCAGGATTTGGAGTTCTTTGCTCCATGTCTCCAGTAGGGAGAATTTAATAGCGTTGAGTCAAGGTTGAGAACCTTATATATGTTTTTGAGTGTCTAGAAGATCTTGGATTGTTCAAAATGGAATAATTGAGTAATATTTTGGGGTAAGCAGACGTTCAAAGTTACTCTTGGAAATTATATGATTGATTTTATTCCAGTTTAAGAGTTCTTTATTCGGTAGCCCAAATTTAGCTTTAAGATGTGGGAAGGATAGAAGGTGAAGTTCTTAGTCAAGTATGTCTGAGAAGTTTTTGATTCCGCAGTTAATCCAGGTTATAATATCTATGTCCGCCGAGAGTAACGGAAAAAGTTCAATTGGGATCCATCGTGAAGAAGAAGTTGGATGGGAGATGGAAGATTTTGTGACCAAGGTTCTCCAGGAACGTATGATTGCTTTAATTATGGGCTCCTTGGGTAGTTTTTTTGCTTTATCACATAAATTGGAAAGTAGAACCCATTTAAGATTTCTCTTGGGATATGTTGCCTCTTCCAGTTGTGTCAATCTCTGTTTGTCTTCTACATCCCACCGTTTTTGACTGTGTTTAATTAAGGCAGGGTGATAATATGCGGAGATATTCAATAGAGCGAGTCCTCCATTTAATCTGCTTTTCTCGAGAGTGATGAGTGATACTCTCGTTTCCCCTCCCCCCCCCATATAAAGGCAGATAGTTGTGTTTGGATTTTTTTACACCAGGTATGGTTAGCATGAAGGGGAATGGACCTAAATATGTAGAGGATTTTGGGCAAGATGAAAAGTTTGTAGGATTCTATTTTCCCTAACCATGATAATTCTGTTTTGGAGATATGACTCAGGTCAAGTTGGACAGTTTTGTAAATCGCTTCTAGGTTTGCTTCATATAATTTAGAGATGGATTTGGTTACTATTATTCCTAAGTAGTTTAAAGTTTCATTCATCCAGCTCAGATCATTATTTTGTCTAAGATTTTTGAGGGTTTGTGGCAATAGGTTGAAACTGAGAACTTGAGTTTTAGTAATATTAATTTTGTAATGGGAGACAGCTGTGAATTCATGGATTAGTATTAGAAGGTTGCGCATAGATGATTGTGGGTCTGTAAGAGTTAATATAATAATATACGGTAAGCGAAGAGACTAATTTTATAGATATTTTGGTAAAGATGGATGTCTATAATTAGAGAGTTTGCTCAAATGTTTTCCGCTAGTGGCTCAATAAATATGTTGAAAAGAGAAGGTGAGAGGGGGCATCCCTGCCTTGTACCATTAGTGAGTAAGAAGGGATCTGATAGATGGTTATTAAGGAGTCTTGCTGATGGTTTGGTGTAAAGGGCTTGAATGGCATAAAAAATTTGGCCTTGGAATACAAATTTTTGCAGGACTTCGAATAGGTATCCCCAGTGGACCCTGTCGAACGCCTTTTCGGCATCAACAGAGACCACTATTGTTGGAGATCCTGAGAGTTCTGCGTGGGATATTAAATTGATGAGTCTCCTCGTTGCATCAGTTGAGTTTCTTTTCTGTATAAATCCCACCTGATCTCCGTGGATTAAATCTGGGATGATTTTTTGGATTCTGGGAGCTGATTGCTTTGGAGATAATTTTTATGTCTGTGTTAAGGAGGGATATAGGCTGATAATTTGATACAAGGTCTTTATCACCCTTATTTTTAGGGATCACCGATATTATTGCTTGGAGCATTTCTTGAACTTTATTAGTTATTGAATTAGTTTTGTGATAAAAGGTGTTAGGGTATTTTCATAGGTTGTGAAGTACTCATTTTGGAGACCATCGAGACCCGGGGACTTGCATTTTTTGAGTGTGTTGATTTGTATGATTTCTTGCTCAGTATATGGTCGATTGATCTCAGAGAGGGCTTCATCTGAAAAGGTCGGAAGTTTAATTGAGTCTAGGAAGGTTTTGATGTTTTGTGGTGGTTATGGTTCTGTTTGATCATCCTTAAGATTATATACATTTTTGTAGAAATCAACAAATACATTCGATATTTCTAATGGGGTTTTTGTTATATGGTTGTATTTATTTTTGATTTGATAAATATTAGTTCTTGATCTACAGATTTTTATTAGGTTTGCAAATAATTTGGAGGGTTTGTTCATGTTGGCGTAGAAATTAGATTTAGAAATGCGAGCAATTTTATCGTATTCAGATGTGAGGAGGGACCCGAGTTGTACCCGGAGTTTGAGAAGCTTTTTATGTTTCTCTTCTGAGGGATGAGAGATGATTTCGGTCTCTAAATTAGTAATTTGTTGAATTAGTCGTTTCGTGTTGGTTTGTAAGGTTTTTTTGTGTTTATAGAGTTCAGCTGCATTAAGGTCCCCCTTATAACTGCTTTATGGGCAGACCACAAGGTGAATATAGAGATTTCAGAGGTGTCGTTCTCTTTGAAGTAAAATTGTAGCGGCTCTTATATTTCTGTCTTGTACTGAGGGTGGGTGAACAAATAAGAGTTGGCTCTCCATGGAGAATGATTGTTAAAGGGAGGACTATTTGTTGTCTCAAAAATAACGGGGGAGTGGTCCGACCACGTTCTCGGGAGTATAGTTACAGATTTCATTTTTTGTAGTGAATGGATGTCAGTTAGTACCAGATCAATGCTGGAGAATGACTTGTGTGCGTTCGAGTAGTGGGAAAATTCAATAGAAGAAGTATTTAAGAATCTGAATGCGTCATAGTTCTTTTTGAATAAGGAACAATACAGAAATGGTGGTATTTAGAATATGAGCGCTATTCGGACTGGACCGAAAACCTGGACCGAAAATCTGGCGATGGTCTCTCGGTGTACACGCAGCATCGCTGCGTGTGACACCGGGACGCGCGATCAGCCAGCTCCCAGCACCTCTCAAGAAGCGCTGGGAGCTGGTATCCAGGATAAACTGCGGGTAACTAGGCAGCGCGCGCAGCCTAGATACCCGATGTATACCTTGGTTACCAGCCTTCTCCGCTCACCGGCTAGTATGCGCTGCCTAGTTACCCGCAGCTTACCATGGATACCAGCCTGCAGACATCGTGGAAACAATATTTAAATCATTTCCACGATGTCGCTGGTGAGTCTGTGTGTGACAGCTCACCAGCGATCAGCCGTCAATGTCGCCAGCGATCAGATCGCTGACGACATTGACGTGTGTGACGCCGGCTTTAGATCTTAAGGTACCTTCACACACAGCAATTTTACTGGCAATTTGCTGGTTGCAGTGAAATCATGGACACATTGTTCTATTTTGTTGAGGTGTACAAATAGAACAATATGTCCATGATTTCACTGCAACCAGCAAATTACAAGTGAAATTGTCTAGCAAAATTGATGTGTGTGAAGGTACCTTTATAGTGTATAGGCAGCCAGTGTAATGACTGGCATAGAGCGGAAGCTTCAGAGTAACGATTAGCCAAATAGGTGACCCTAGCTGCTGCTTTAAGGACAGACTGGAGAGGGGAAAGACTACTGGGGGGAGCCCAATTAATAGAGAATTACAATAATCAAGGCAGGAATGGATCAGGGCCACAGTGAGGGTTTTTGATGTTGTCGAGGTGAGAAAGGGGCAGATTCTAGAGATGTTCTTCAGGTGCAAGCGACAAGAGCGGGCGTGAGATTGTACATAGGGGGTAACGGACAGATCAATGTCAAACATAACACCCAGACAGCGAGCCTGCAGCCTAGGCATTATCTAAGTGCTGCACACTGAGAGGGAGATGTCAGGTTTAGGGAGGTTAGTGGAGGGCGCGATTAGAAATAGTTCGTTTTTGAAAAAGTAGAGTTTCAGATAGAGAGTGGACATAACATTGGAAAGTGCCTTTAAACCGTCATTGGCATTCTGTAATACAGCGGGGGTAAGGTCTGGGGATGAAGTGTATAGTTGTGAGTCATCAACATAAAGATGGTACTGAAAGCCAAATCTGCTGATGGTCTGTTCAATCGGGGCCGTGTAGAGAGAGAAGAGGTCCAAAGACTGAACCCTGAGGGACTCCAATAGTGAGAAGAAGAGGAGAAGTAGTGGAGCCAGGAAAACACTGAAAGAGCGGTCAGAAAGATAGGAAGAGAACCAGGCGAGAACGGTGTACTTTATGCCAATGGAGTGCAGCATAGAGTAGATGGTGGTCAACTTTGTCAAAAGCTGCATAGAGATCAAGAATAAGCAGAGAGTGGTCACCATTACATTTTGCTGTCAGAAGGTCATTGGTCACTTTAAATCCATAAGTCTGCAGGCACTCTGTGTTGTGTGACTGAGGATCCTGCATTGTTAGAGCTGGGAACGGCGGTCTCGTAGCTGCGAGTATTACTATTTATTATTATAGCGCCATTAGATGACATGGCGCTTTACATAAGGAATGGGCAAACAAAAACAAGTACAATAAGTATGGACAATCAAGTCACACAGGTACAGAAAGGGAGAAGACCATGTCCGCGAGGGCTCACAGTCAACAAGGAACGGGTGAGGATACATTAGGAGAGGGCAGAGCTGATCATGCCGTGGAGCGGTGGACCAAGTCTCACTGTAGGCTTGTCGGAAGAGGTGAGTCTTCAGGTTTCTTTTGAAACTTTTCAGGGTAGGCGAGAGTCTGATGTGATGGGGGAGAGAGTTCCAGAGTATAGTGGATGCATGGGAGAAATCTTGTATGCGGTTGTGAGAACAGATGAGAGAGGAGTAGAGAAGGCACTCGAGAGGATAGCAGGTTGCGTGAGGGTAGGTAGCAGGAAACCACGTCGCAGATGTACGGAGCAGACAGATTGTGGATAGCCTTGTATGTCATAGTTAGGGTTTTGAACCGGGGCCTCTGAGAAATGGGGAGCCAGTGAAGGGCTTGGCAGAGGGGAGAGACTGGGGAATAGCGGGGAGGCAGGTGGATTAATTGGGCAGCAGAGTTTAAAATAGATCGGAGTGGATCAAGGGAGCTAGCGGGGAGGACAGAGAGTAGGAGGTTACAGCAGTCGAGGCAGGAGATAAAGAGGGCATGAACAAGTGTTTTAGCAGTGTCTTGGTCAAGGAAAGTGTAGATCCGGGAAATATTTTTGAGCTGGAGTCGGCAGGAGGTGGCAAGGGCTAGGGTGTGAGGCTTGAAGGAAAGGGAAGAGTCGAGGATTACCCTGAGGCACCTAGCATGAAGGACTGGGGAGAGTGAGCAGCCATTGACAATGATGGGTAGGTCTGGTAGAGGGGGAGAGCTACTTGGGGGGGGGGAGATGATGAGCTCAGTTTTGTCCATGTTCAGTTTTAGAACGCAAGCAGAGAAGAGGAATAAGATGGCAGACAGACATTGTGGAATTTTGGATAGTAAGGAGGTGATGTCAGGTCTGAACAGATAGATCTGGGTGTCATCAGTGCAGGGATGATACTGAAGGTCGTGGGACTCAATGAGTTGTCCCAGGCCGAGGATGGAGAAAAGTAGGGGTCAAAGAACCGAGCCTTGGGGGACACCGACAGATAGGGGGTAGGGCGAGGTGGTGTGGGGGAGGGCGACGCTGAAAGTCCGGTTCGTTAGGTATGAGTTGATCCAGGATATACATACTCCTGGCCAGAATACAATTAGAGGGGCGCAACATCATGGAACATAAGTATTGAGTGAGGCCATACTCCTCTAGTCTACTGGCCAGGATTAAGTATACGCATAGGCATAATTTCTGGCTCTGACCCTGGTAAAGCAGACTTATGGAATTAGACTGGACAAGCCCTTTAAGAAAACTTGATACACATGCTACAAAAATCTATCTAGTGTAAAAGTGACAGGACCTGGGGTCAGAGGTCGGCAGCCTGTCAATTTCTACTGAGAATGTTAGTGCAAATTTCACCTTTCGTCACAATGATATCTGCAGTGTTGAATACCACTGTGGGGTAGCACTGCTGGGCCTCCGCTGCCGGGGAGCAGAGCATAACACTGCCTGGGTCCTCTCACAACTGTGCTGCAGGGGACTGCTCCAGGCAATCACTGTGGGACCTCCACTGCCAGGGAGCAGAGTCCAACACTGCCTGAGTCCTCACAGATCTGTGCTTGGGGGAATAACTACAGGCATTCACTGCAGGACCTCCACTTCTGGAGAGCAGAGCCTAACAATGCCTGGGTTCTCACACATCTGTGCTGCAGGCAATCACTGCGGGACCTCCACTGCTGGAGAGCAGAGCCCAACAATGCCTGGGTTCTCACACATCTGTGCTGCAGGCAATCACTGCAGGACCTCCACTGCTGGAGAGCAGAGCCCAACAATGCCTGGGTTCTCACACATCTGTGCTGCAGGCAATCACTGCAGGACCTCCACTGCTGGAGAGCAGAGCCCAACAATGCCTGGGTTCTCACACATCTGTGCTGCAGGCAATCACTGCAGGACCTCCACTGCTGGAGAGCAGAGCCCAACAATGCCTGGGTTCTCACACATCTGTGCTGCAGGCAATCACTGCGGGACCTCCACTGTTGGGAGCAGAGCCTAACACTGCCTGAGTCGTCACACATCTGTGCTGCAGGCAATCACTGCGGGACCTCCACTGTTGGGAGCAGAGCCTAACACTGCCTGAGTCGTCACACATCTGTGCTGCAGGCAATCACTGCGGGACCTCCACTGTTGGGAGCAGAGCCTAACACTGCCTGAGTCGTCACACATCTGTGCTGCAGGCAATCACTGCGGGACCTCCACTGATGGAGAGCAGAGCCTAACATTGCCTGGGTCCTCACACATCTGTGCTGCAGGCAATCACTGCGGAACCTCCACTGATGGAGAGCAGAGCCCAACAATGCCTGGGTCCTCACACATCTGTGCTGCAGGCAATCACTGCGGGACGTCCACTGCTGGGAGCAGAGCCTAACATTGCCTGGGTCCTCACACATCTGTGCTGCAGGCAATCACTGCGGGACCTCCACTGATGGAGAGCAGATCCTAACAATGCCTGGGTCCTCACACATCTGTGCTGCAGGCAATCACTGCGGGACCTCCACTGATGGAGAGCAGAGCCTAACAATGCCTGGGTCCTCACACATCTGTGCTGCAGGCAATCACTGCGGGACCTCCACTGATGGAGAGCAGAGCCTAACAATGCCTGGGTCCTCACACATCTGTGCTGCAGGCAATCACTACTGGGAGCAGAGCCTAACAATGCCTGGGTCCCAGTGGTGTATCTAGGGTTGCCGGCGCCCGGGGCAAGGATCTGTTTTGACGCCCCCCCCCCCCCCCCCCAAGAAAAGTAGGTGAGGCCCGGGGGAGGGGGAGGGGGAGGTATCAGTGGAGATCGGGGGTGCTCTCAGACGGGCGCGGGGGGGGGGGGGGGGGGGGGGGGGGGGGTGCAGTCTCAGCTTGGTTCTGGACCTGAGCTGTAGCCGACCCCTGCAGATCGGGGCCATGAAGCCACTAGAAGTGATCAGCCCTGGTATGACTACATGTCCCAGCACGTCCACATTACCTGGTCAGCGCCTTGGTGAATACAGGCCGGCTGTGCAGCAGCTGGAGATATGTCCGCAGCAGGGCTGTGTGCAGGGACACGCTGGCAGCTGGCGGGAGTACTTGGGCGCGGGAAATACAGTGTGTCGGGATGGTGCTGCAGAACAGCGGAAAACTGAGAGGCGAAGCCCGGGGAGACTGGGAGGGCCTGCAATGAGTATCCGCAGCAGTGGTGTATCTAGGGTTGCCGGCAGGGGAGGTCGGGAGTGCTATCAGATTTCTGCCCCGCCGCTCAAATTGCAGAGGGGGGGGTGCCGCCGGCGTCCCCCGCTGGGCAGCACCCGGGGCAAAAGGTCCGGCTGCACCCCCCTAGATACACCCCTGCTGGGTCCTCACACATCTGTGCTGCAGGCAATCACAGCGGGACCTCCACTGTTGGGAGCATAGCATAACACTGCCTGGGTCCTCACACATCTGTGCTGCAGGGGACCGCTGCAGGCAATCACTGAGTAGTGATATCAGATGAGGCCTGTGGATTGGAGAGTTAGGACTCAGCTCTGTATATTAATCAGGGCTGGAGATCCCTTCCAAACTAACTGGAAATCAGATTCTATAATCTGGATACAAAGCAATGAACATGACAAGTCAGCCACAGTCCACAATGCAGGGTAATGATCAGTGACAGCCAGAGATGGCAGCAGTGACGTCACACCCGGGCACTGCCATGTGTATATACTGAGCCCGCCTGCTGCCGCTCCTGCACTCACTTTCACGCTCTGATCGCTGGAACAAGTAGCCATTCTCCGGCCATGAAAATCGAAGGAGACATCATGGATGAGATCTCTGTGATCCGCCGAGATACTCCGCGCCACGAACATGCCGACCACTACACACTGCTGAGCGCTGTGACGTCACGTTCTACGCAAATCAGCCACCTGGTAACTGCGCATGCGCCAAATGGAGCCGTCATTTACATATTGGACGTCTACGAGAATCACGTGATGTTACGGTCAGGTCACGTGTCTAGTTCAGCGAGAGGAAACTAAAAGAGCGCGTAGGCGCAGTGCTCGTATACTCCTTCTAACCCAAATAATAATATTATTGCCATTGTGGTGTTCGTGTACCGGCCGGTACCGCGAGACTTGACATGGTGAGAGCAGGGCTCAGCCCGCCCCGGAATTCAGGTTCCCCAGGACAATGGTTCTAGTAGGAGTAGCTGTTCTCTCCTGGGCCGCTAGATGGCAGTGTGAGACGCTTTCTAGCAGCAGTCCTGGCCTCAGCTCTGAGTGCGGCTGTACAGTGGGGACAAGGTGTGTAGCCACCAGCTGAAGAGATGAGGCGCCACATTGGGAGGTGGAAACGTTGTGTGGGCAAAATCAATTGAAGTCATTTTTCACCATCTGACTCGCTGTCAGGACATTAATTTCCTGGTGGAGTCCTGGGAGCTGACTGTTCCCTGCAGCAGATTAGCTCCTGATGTTCCATGGTAGATGCTGTTAACCGTTAATAATCATACTTTCAAAGTTCTACATACAAACACCATGAATATAATAATAATATAATGCTTAAGCATGACCCCCTTCCTCCCTTCGAGCTGTTAAAGTGAACCTGTCACCTCCTAAAAGCCACCTAACCTATCAATACATGTCCCTGCACCTTCCTATTACCATTATAACTATCCCTCGCTCTGCTGAATGTTTGTTTTCAATGTTGTAAAAAGCGTTTTTATACTTCATTAGGATGATAATGAAGCGGGGGCTATATGCAATAGTCCCCCTGGGCGTGTTAGTTTGCAGCCTGAATGATCGTTTATCACGGCCCGATAGGCGTGATAGTGTAATAAGAATCCTCTCTGCCCCAGCCTGTGTCTGACGTCGCTCTCCAGTTCCGGGTATGATGCGAATTGCGTCATTTCGGTTCTGATAACGTCAGTACACCTTCTTTTAGTGGCCGGTTTCAAGCAGCGCATTGTGCATGCTCTGTGGAGAACGTTACGTCAGCTTATCTATGATGAGCTGCCGTAAGTGATGGCACAGGGTCGCAGCGCAATGCGCTGCTTGAAGCCGGCCACTAAAAGAAGGTGTACTGACGTTATCAGAACCGGAAATGACGCAATTCGCATCATACCCGGAACTGGAGAGCGACGTCAGACACAGGCTGGGGCAGAGAGGATTCTTATTACACTATCACGCCTATCGGGGCTTGATAAAGGATCATGGAGGCTGCAAACCAACACGCCTAGAGGGACTATTGCATATAGCTCCAGCTCATTATCATCCTATTAAGTATAAAAACATTTTTTAGAACATTGAAAGCAAGCATTTATCCGAGAGAGGGATAGTTATAATGGTAACAGGAAGGTGCAGGGACATGTATTGATAGGTTAGGTGGCTTTTAGGAGGTGACAGGTTCACTTTCACCATTTCTGGGTGGAACAGTACTTACCATCTGATTGTAATGAAACTCTCTGGGCCCCTATTATTATACTAGATGGCAGCCTGATTCTATCGCTACGGACGATTCTAGAACGTGTGCGATTATGTATTAGTCCAACTACTCCTGCTACTAATCACAGTGCTACCGAGGATGACAGGGGGAGCCCACTGCTGCACGGGCTGGCCTAGGCATGGCAGGCACTGCTCTTCATCCTCCTGAACGTGCTCTCTCACCTTGTGCTGTCTCTTTCCCCTTGCACTGTTTCTTCTCCCCTGTGTGCTCTCTCTCTTCCTTCTTGTGCTCTCTCTCTCTCTTCCCCCATCGCATCAAGTGACTGCAGAATTATCATTTTATACTAGACTATCTATTTAACTATTTATACTTAAATCCACTGTCAGAGTCTGACAGCAGCATTTAAGTGATTAAACAGCAGCTCTAGTCACCATATGTTAAAAGCAAATTCTAGCTGAAAAACACTGTTGGCACCTGCCCTGTGTGGTGCAGGCTCAGCTTTTGAGCTCAATCCATTTATGTTCATCAGATGATGGTCACTCCATGGCATTTTGGTAGATTTTTTATGTTGTAATAATTTTGTACCTTTACCCTTGGAAAATTTGAAATGTGAAATTAGAGTTGTCAATACAATTTAAACCTGTTTCCACAGAGCAGAGTGCCACAGCACAAAAATCAGATTGTGTTTCTCTCTGACATTGTGGCCACATTTTGTGAGTTGTGACATAACTGCATGTTTTTGAAGAGTGCACACATCCACATCCTCATCAGAATAGCTGTTACATTGGGTATTTGGCTTCCATTCCCAACATAGCAGCACTCTGCAACTGTAATTTCTCATTGGACAAGCTGAATTCCATTTTAACAGAATCAATAGTGATCCCCAAATACTCTAACTTCGTGCAAGTGTACACCGTCTTTTCAGGCGCCAAGGGAACTCGAAAATGACACATCAATTGCAAAATACAGGACAGCAAGGAAAAACAATTGTCAGACGACCTCTTGCCAATGAACAACAAGTCGTCCAAATAATGGAGGACGCTTCACGATGGGAAATCAGCCCTGACCGCCCAGGATAAAAAGATAGAAAACGACTCAAAACAAAAGCAAGAAAGGGAAAAGCCATGGGGAGGCAATGATCAAAATAAAAAACGCCATCAAAATAAAAACCTGAAGAGTTGAAACTGGCGGGATGAACCGACAAAAGACAGAAGGCTGACTTGATGTCAAATTTTGCCAGGAAACAGTTCTTTTCGCACCAACGCAACAGATCCACTGTCGCATCAAAAGAAATGTACCGTACCGCAGCAACAGACGGGTCGATCTGGTCGTTAAGGGACCCCCCCATTCGGGAACGACAAGTGATGAATGATGCGAAAAGAACCTGGCTCCTTTTTTGGCACAACCTCTAAAGAGGAAACCTTAAAATCCTCAAACAGTGGTTCAGAAAAAGGGCAAGCAATGCAACCTAATGAAAGCTCCTTCTCAAGATGTTGAACCATCGCGGAAGGATGCTGTAGTACTGAAACCAGGTTCCCTCCTACCAAACATCCCTCACTCCGAAAAGGCGGTACAAAAAAACCATCATGAAAACCATCAATTAGTAGGGCCTCTTTCGCCCTGTCCAGAAAATTGCCAAGCCACGGCAAAATGTTTTCCAGGGTCACTTGTGTCATCGTTTTTAACCAAAGAATGTCCGCCTTAGGCAGCTGCTTGGGCAGACATGTTCTGCATGCAAAAACACTTTTCTGCAGGGTGGCTACCACTGCAAAAAGAGTACACATGCCTAAATCAACATGAATTCAACCATTTTCAAGTGGAGTCATTGAACACAAAACATACTCCTCTACGAGAAGACTGCACTGCCGGACGTTTAACAGAGGGGTTGCATCGTGGCAGCATCAGATTGAGCCAAAGCCTAACGTCCTTAACCCCTCAAGAAACGGTGGGGTGGACAGCAAGTTTCTGCCTAAAACACTCACCGTAATGCAACCATGCTGCTCCCCCATAATTCCTGTAAGCGTCCAGTATTATGTCAAGGTGCTAGAAAAGTCCTGTACAACAATTAGGGGATTTTTCGCCTAAGACTGCAGCAAAAATGGCAAACACCTGAACCCAATTATGAAAAGATTTGAAGGGCTTGCACTTATCTGCATCTTGCTCTGGCTTATCATCCTTTCTATCTCACCTATACGGGTGTTCCCTAGACATAGGAAGGAGAGAGAAAATATCCACATATTCACGGTTCCAAATTTTCTCTTTTCCATGAAGAGGGAGATGGAACCCAAGTGGAGAAACAGACATTCTCTCCCTGTCTGCAGCATTTAAACAAAGGTTTTTTTTCTCTCCAGAAAGTCCATTAGCCCCGCCCCCTGAGGGGCGGGGCTACACGGGAGAGGAAAAAAAAACTGTTTAAATGCTGCAGACAGGGAGAGAATGATTGGCAGCGGTGAGCAGATTACACATGCAGGGGGTGTGAATCTGCCCTTGGCTCCTGCCCCTAGCCACCTCCTTAGTGGCTGTAGCATGTAAGTTTTCTAACTGTATTATCTCAGGGTACAGGGCTGCTCAAGTGCTGGGGGACCCCTTGCCTGCATACTGCAGACATGCTGCATCCAGTGCTGTAATTAGATCACCATGCCTGGTTTGGTGACAGGTCCTCTTTAAGAGCTGCATGGTTGATAGTTGTCAAGGTCTTTGCTTTCTGTGGTGTGCTCCAGAACTGCAGTCACTATTATGTTCAATTGCTGCTTCAGGAGTTAATGTGTGACTCACCTGGAATCCCCTCCCCCTGGCTTTAAATAGCCTTCCCTCTCCTCTGTCAGGTGCTGCTGATAGCTATGTGCTCTAGGTCTTGGTGCTGTGCTGATGTTTAGCTGCTGGGCTAAAGTCTTTCCTTGGGAGAAACTGTGATTCCTGACCCGTATGTGGAGGAAGGGGCCCTCAGCCTAGGGCTAATCAGGAGTTTTAGGGTACAGGGAGGCGGCTTGGAACTCCTCACCATCAGACTTACCTCCGAGATCAGGGCAAGCCAGGGACCCCAGTATCAGGGTCATATTAGGCTCTCCTGACCCACTTTTGCCCAATTCACCTACCAGTTACCTGATTCCCTTACCTCCCAAGCGTGACACAGCCCCCACCCTCCTGTCCAACGCCCTCTCTGACAAAACCAAAGCCTCTGGCACAGCCTTGGCCACTATGGTTTTGACAGAGTCAATTGTCAATCCCTGGCTACCCAGTGAAAATGTCATAGAGGAAGTCTAAATCCACAAAATATTTCATTGTCATAGTCTAATGCCCATCATGTGTTATTAAATCGTCAGCTGGAAGCTGCTGCTGTTGGGAGGATGTTGCTCAGGATGACTGAAGAGCTCCTGATGCTGCTCTTCAGAGGATATGTTTGAGGATGACCAAACCCGGCGGGCGTCCTCGTGCTTAGAAGGGGAGGGGAATTGAGGACGCCCTCACATAGCTTGGGTCCGGAACTCTGCGGCCAGAGGGAGCCAGACCCGCTGTATGGAGGACACCAGGGGAAGCCAGAGCCCTGTCCCAAGCTGAGAAGTCCAGCAATGCAAGTTGTCCCGGGAGGCTGATTACTGCCTCCGGTCCTGGGGGCTCTGATGGGCGGCTCCTCCTGTGACCAGCATCCGCTCCACGCAGCTCAAACTCCTCAGGGCCGCTGGCCGCAGCCTCCGGTGCTGAATCTCGCAAACGCTTCCTGGACGGTTGGGAAGTGGCAAAGTCACGTGATGCCGGCCTCTTCTCGCAAGAAACTGGGGCCCCGCATGACATAGTCTTCTTCCTCCAGGATCCCACTAATCGGGCAGAAGCACCTCCTTTCCTCTCTGGCAGAGAATATCTGTCGCTAGCCCTCCGGTGAATGCGGAGGCTGCACCCAACAGATGGCTGGGAAGCCACACTTCTGACGGAAGAAGCCCAGAGGAGGCAAGCTAAGGATCTTGAGGACCACAGGTATTGAGGGCAGGGTTGGGGACAAACAGGACCGCAGCCATTCTTCACCCCCCACTTGGCTGGACCTGCACAGTAGCTACCCAACAAGGCTGTCCATTTTCTGAGGTGTCAGAGGTCTGACTGACCCTTTGACAGGAATGTGAGCTATAAATAATCTCACATTGCCCGCCAAAACACTGCTGGCCAATAGCCATCCACTGGCCCAAAACACTGACCCATTGGCTGATCTCCAGCCAACCAACACCTGTTGCCCTAAGTACAGTACTGTGCAAATTAATTCGGACAAAGCATTTTTTTAAATAAAATCCTAAGTTGGTTACCAGTCAGTGATTCAAACCAGTTTTAACTGCTTTGAACAGGTGTGAGTGTACAACCTTGAGTAACAAAATGTGGTTTGACTAGTTTTAGTTAGAAAATAACAGCTAGCTGAGAGCTTGTTTCTGTGATGTTTAGTGTACTTTTACTCTCAGTGTTATTTGTGCCTGTAAAAATGGACGGAAGAGGTCTAGAATTATTACTCTTAATGAACATACAAGTCTGACTGTAAGAGAAATCGCTTCCACCATTGGTATTGGAAAATCTACCTTTTCAAGAATAATTCGCACACACAATGAAACTGGATCGTTTTCTCCAAAACGAAAAGGGAAATGTGGAAGAAAAAGGAAAACGACATCAACTGATAGAACACTTATCAGAAATCAAAAATAGTAAAATTAATGCAAGAAAAACTTACTTTGTCCCAATTAATTTGCACAGCACTGTACATGACAACCCTGGTCCATAACCAGTACCCACACAACACTGTATTATACAGCGAACAAGTGTTGCCATGATGTCTCCCTGCTATCTGCTCAGGGGACCAATATCATACATCCTGTACCCCCACATCTCACACAGCCTGTACCCCCAACATCACACAGCCTGCAGTCCCGTATCTCATACAGCCTGCACCCCACATCAGTCTGTACCCCATATCTCACAGCCTGCACCACAACATCACCCAGCTTATACCCCACATCACACAGCCCACGTCTGACATCCTGTATGCCACATCACAAAGCCTGCACCCCTGTACCTCACACAGCCTGTACTCCACATCACATGGTTTGTACACCCCACGTTCTGTATCCACATCACACATCCTATACACAAACATCTCACACAGCCTGCACTCATGCATCTCACACAGCCTGCACTGCCACATCACAGAGCCTGCACCCCCATATCTCACACAGTCTGTACCCCACATCAGTCTGTACCCAATCAGTCTGTACCCCATATCTCACAGCCTGCACCCCCACATCACCCAGCCTATACCCCACATCACACAGCCTGCACTCCCGTATCTCATACAGCATGTACCCCACATCAGTCTGTACCCCACATCACACAGCCTGTACCCCACATTACACACCCCACATCACACAGCCTGTACCCCCCACATCACACAGTCTGCATACTTGTACCTCTCACAGCCTGTACCCCTATTTTCTGTACCACATCACACATCCTGTATCCCCACATCTCACACATCCTGCACCCCACGCATCCCACACAGCCTGCACCACCACATATCACACAGCCGGCACCCCTATATCTCACATAGCCAGCACTGTGTTTCATGCAATCTCTAAACTGAGTGCCGGAGTTATTTCTATATTATTGAGTGTTTGTTTCTCCTGAGCACCGGAAGCTGAGTAGCGAACCATGTTTATATAAAAACCCCACATCACACAGTCTGAACCCCTGTACCTCACACAGCCGGCATGTCACACTGGGTGTAGGGAGACACCCAGCGCTGGACGACAACAGGGGAGGGGAAAGGAGTCCCTGATGCTAAGGGCAAAAAGGGGGAATGGTGACCCCTAGAACAACTAGCGCTGATACCTGGCTCCCCTAACATCCCTATACAGTTTCCACAACTGTTGCTGCCAGGATACCTATTCCCTGACTGTCCCTGGACTACCACTACACAGGGCTCAGAGCGGGTGAACACTAGTCAACCCGGCTAGCAGCAGGAAAACATACAAAGTGGGAAGAGATACACTTAGCTTTAGCAGATCCAAGCAGCAAACTAGCAGGCTCCAAGAAACACTGCTTTGATCCAAGAAACAATCAGGAACACCTGAGGCTATCACCAGCAGTGCATTCTGGAAGTCAAGGGAAATATATAGGCAGCTCCAAGGTAAGGAATCAGCTAGGTCCTAGTGACCTCCAGCTTTAACTAAAAGGGAAATGCCTCTTAAAGCGACAGAGAAATTTTTCTTTAGGATGTGGACTATTTGGCCAAATGCTGGGACCTTCTGCGAGTGACCTCTTCAGTCTCCTCTGTGCCTCCTGACACACCTGTGACAGTACCCCCCCTTCTACGAGTGGTCTCTGGACACTCAAGACCAGGCTTGTCAGGATGGGAGAGGTGAAAGGCACGGACCAGCCTGGCGGCGTTCACCTCTGACGCTGGCACCCACATCCTCTCCTCAGGACCGTAACCCCGCCAGTGCACCATATACTGAAGGGAACGGCGCAACATGCGAGAATCCAGAACCTGAGAAATTTGAAATTCCAAATTCCCATCCACACAGATATTGGTTCGGGTGGCAAAGAAGACGGCTCAGATGAAGGCACATACGGTTTAAGAACAGATCTATGAAACACATTGTGAATCCTGAGTGCGAGGGGCAACTTAAGACGAAAATCTACAGGGTTAATGACGGCGGTTATCTTATAAGGACCAATAAACCTAGGTCCCAGCTTCCATGAAGGCATCTTCAGCTTAATATTCCTGGTAGACAACCACACATAGTCACTCACACACAGGTCCTGTCCTGGCGAGCGCTTCTTGTCAGCCATACATTTGTATCTGTCACCCAAGAGTCTCAAGTTACTCTGCACCCCCTGCCATACAGAGGAGAGAGAAGAGACAAATCGGTCCTCCTCAGGAACTCCCGAAGAACCTTTACCACTAAAGGCACCAAACTGAGGACGAAACCCATATGCACCAAAAAATGGTGACTTGCCGGTGGACTCCTGGTGATGATTATTTATGGCAAATTCGGCTAAAGGTAAATAGGAAGCTCAATCTTTCTGGTTTTCGGAGATAAAACACCGAAGATAAGTCTCCAAATTTTGATTTGTGCGCTCAGTCTGCCCATTAGACTGAGGATGGAAAGTAGAAGAATATGACAACTTTATCCCTAATCGAGTACAAAACGCTTTCCAAAACTTGGAAACAAACTGAGTACCGCGATCTAAGACCACATCGGAGGGAACCCCATGAAGTCTCACGATCTCAATGACAAGCAGCTGTGCCAGTGTCTTGGCATTAGGAAGTGCTGGTAGTGCCACAAAGTGTACCATCTTGCTGAACCTATCAACCACTACCAAAACCACAGACTTGCCGGCAGACACAGGAAGATCCGTGATCAAATCCATAGACACGTGCCCATGGTCTGTCGGGAATGGACAATGGCATGAGAGATCCAGACAGACGGGTATGCAGAACCTTAGCGCTTGCACAAACACTACAAGCAGACACGTAACTAGTCACATCCTTCTGCAACCCTGGCCACCAAAAACGACGAGACAAAAGATCCAGGGTGGCCCTACTACCCGGATGACCTTCCAGTACAGAGTCATGATGTTCCTTAATTACCTTGAGGTGCATATCAGGTGGTACAAAGAGTCTCCCGAAGGGCAGGAGACAGGAGCGCCCCCCTGAGCCTTCAACACCTCCCCCTCCAAATCCGGGTAAAGAGCCGAAACAACCAACCCCCTCCTGTAAAATGGGAATGGGACTATCGTGATTACTACCAACTGGAAAACTACGTGATAATGCATTTGCCTTCACATTCTCAACCCCCGGACGGTAGGTGATGGTGAAATGAAATCTTGTAAAAAACAAGGACCATCTGGCTTGACTGGGATTGAGGCGCTTGGCGGATGCAAGGTAAGATAAGTTCTTATGGTCAGTGATAACGGTGATGGGATGGACAGCACCCTCCAACCAGTGACAACATTCCTCAAAAGCCAACTTAATAGCCAAACGTTCTCTGTTACCGACGTCATAATTTCTTTCGGCCGACGATAATTTTTTGGAGAAAAAGGCGCACGGCAACCATTTACCGGGAGAAAGCCCTTGTGACAACACCGCCCCCACCTCGGATGCATCCACCTCAACAATAAGGGGCTGAGAAAGATCAGGCTAACAGAGGATAGGTGCAGTAGCAAATCATCTCTTCAGGGAGGAGAAAGCCTGCTGTGCGGAGTCTGACCACTTAGAAAAATCTGACCCCTTCTTAGTAATGTCCGTGAGGGGTTTCACAATTACAGAATAATGCCTAATAAATTTACAGTAGAAATTGGTAAACCCCAAAAAAACGTTGCAATGCCCTCAGGTTTTCTGGATGATCCCAGTCAAGCAACGCCCGGACCTTCTCTGGATCCATCCGAAAACCCGAAGGTGACAACAGGTACCCCAGAAATTGGGCCTCCTGAACAGCGAAAACACATTTCTCCCATTTAGCATACAGTTTGTTGTCCTGTAAAATCTGTATCACCTGTTTAACATGAGACTGATGTGTCGCCATATCGGGTGAGTAGATCAAAATATCATCCAAGTAAACTACCACAAACCTACCCACCAAATGATGGAAAATATCATTCACAAAGTGTTTGAAAACTGCAGGGGCATTCGTCAGGCCACACGGCATCACGAGACTCTCAAAATGGCCCTCAGGGGTATTAAAAGCAGTCTTCCATTCATCCCCCTCTTTGATTCTAACCAGATTGTAGGCCCCCCTCAAATCCAACTTGGCTCCCATAATCTGACTGAACAAATGAGAAATCAGAGGGAGGGGATATGGATCACAGACAGTTACGTGAGTCAATTCCCGGAAATCTAAACAAGGACGGAGGCCCCCATCTTTTTTTGTAACAAAACAGAATCCTGCCGCGACTGGCGAAGACGAGGGTCTGATATGTCCTTTCTACAGACTCTCGGCAATGAAATCCTTCAAAGCTTGCCTCTCAGGACCAGATATATTATACAGCCTGGATTTGGGCAGATTAGCTCCAGGAATGAGGTTAATAGGACAGTCGTATGCACGGTGAGGAGGAAAATCCTGACAACAATTTTCTAAGACCACATCCTCATACTCTGATAGATATGCAGGCAATGACACAGCAGCAAAAGATGTATTCAAGCAATTCGCCACACAGAAATCACTCCACTCCACAATGTCTCTGGACTGCCACTGCACAGGGCTCAGAGTGGGTGGACACTAGTCAACCCGGCTAGCAGCTAGAAAACACACAAGGAAAACATGCAAAGTGAGAAAATGTTGGGAAAGAAGAGGTGTACCACGGTCCGCGCTGTTGGGTCTAAAGAAAACTCACATGGGAGTCAGGGATATATCCCTGAGGAAGGTGCCAGGTGGGGCACCGAAACGCGTTGGAGCGAAGGAATAAAGAAAAAGGATTTGTTTGTGAAACTCTGACTCCCATGTGAGTTTTCTTTGGACCCAACAACGCGGACCGTGGTACACCTTCTTTCCCAACATTTTCTGGACAGCACCACGTGAGTGGTCGGTGGAGGTCCTGCAGCAGCTGGAGTACTGATGCTCTTTATACCAGTTGTGGGTGCCACAACTGAATCAGGTGAGTGGTTCCATAGCACCACCTTTACAGCCTAAAGTGTCTCTAGTGATAGGGCATTATTGCGCCTCTTGTCCCCCACCCCTCTTGTATTTGAACATACAAAGTGGGAATATATAGGGTATGTGCCCACAGGAAGGTTTTGCTGCGTTTGAGATCAGGTTTTGCCTTAGTTTTATGTAAATCTATGCTAATCTAGTCCTGAGATTTGGTTTCCAGCATAACCTATGTTATTAGGGAAAAGCTTTCACACACATTGGTTTTTGTTCTCTGGAGACAGTGTAAACAATTTGCTGCATTTTTGTTTTCCAGCAAAACCTATGATTCTTGGACTAGCTGTACCAACACATTGGTTTTTGTTTGGTGAAGAAAGTGGAAACACCTCAGGTTTTGCTGTGTTTTAGAAAGAATGAGCATGTCAATTCTTTGCTGCACTTTTGCTAAAGTGGAAACACCTGTGGTATTTCCATTTTCTGTAGAGAAAAAAAAAAACAGTGATTGGTGGTATTTACAGGCACAAGGTCACCATAGGGCGCCAGTTACACAGATACTAGTATCAAAAAGCCTGGCTACTCTGTAAAGTGGTGACACAGGGGGAAAAAAAGTTTCATATAGAGTAAACCCCGGCACTCAATAAGCAAACAATGTAGTAAATGGAAGACACGCAAAACGGTGTGTACTGGTTGTCCGTATTTTTATTTCTTGCAGTTTCAGACTCAAAGTCCATATATCAGTTAATTACAACGTAACATTTCGGCGTATTTCGCCTTCTTCCAGACAAACTGAAGTTTCTAAATACATAAACAATGACAATAACAAAAGTCATACTGTAAAAGGTACATAGCAGAAACATTGGTACATACATTTTTCCCCGCAAGAAAAAAATATAGCAACAAAATGCAAACTATTCTACTTCAATATTGACCACGTTTTATACAAGTATAACAAATCATAACAAAGAAACTCGTACCTATATGGACTGTGCTAATGTGAATTCTGCACGCAGGTAACTAGTAGGAAACCAGTGTAAATACCGTATATACTCGTGTATAAGCCGACCCGTGTATAAGCCGACCCCCCTACTTTTGCCCCCAAAAGCTGGTAAAAGTTATTGACTCGCGTATAAGCCTAGGGTATGAAATGCAGCAGACCCCCATCCTATTATATAGCCCCCCGTCACTGGTATATAGCACCCCTCAGCAATGGTATACAGGCCCCTCAGCAGTGGTATACAGGCCCCTGTGCAGTGGTATACAGGCCCCTGTGCAGTGGTATACAGGCCCCTGTGCAGTGGTATACAGGCCCTGTGCAGTGGTATACAGGCCCCTGTGCAGTGGTATACAGGCCCCTGTACAGTAGTATACAGGCCCCTGTGCAGTGGTATACAGGCCCCCCTCCCTTGTATCTGGCCCCCAGCAGTGATACACAGCCCCCCCTCCTTAGTATGTGTCCCCCAGGCTGCGGCACCTGTTAAAATAACAAACATTTCATACATCACCTTTCTGGCGCTGCTCCTCCGGTCCCGGCTTCTTCCTGCTTGTGCCGGCTTCTAGTGCTGTGACCAGGCGCAGCAGATGACGTCATCTGCTGCGCCTGGTCACATGACACCGGCACAAGCAGGAAGAAGCCGGGACCGGAGGAGCGGCGCCGGTAAGGTGATGTATGAAATGTTTGTTATTTTAACAGGTGCCGCAGCCTGCGGGGAAACACATACTAAGGAGGGGGGCTGTGTATCACTGCTGGGGGCCAGTGTAGTGCAATATGCACCGCTCCCCCGCCGCTGATGGATGGGGGGATGCCGTGCATATTCATTACACTAATGAGGCGGCCCCACGTGACCGCCCGCGGTCACTGCGGCCCCCTCCTGCCTCCTCCAGCACCCGGTCACAGCCCCCCCCAAGCAAATACACCGTGACTCGAGTATAAGCCGAGGTGGGCACTTTTCAGCACAAAAATTGTGCTGAAAAATGGCTTATACTCGAGTATATACGCTAATCTGTAAAGAAACAACCAATTATTAAGTAATAATGAATGTTCCATAAGGATTTTAACCTTCTGAATAATAGTCACGAAAATGCAGAAAAAAAGACACGAGAAAAAGCAAAAGGAAGCCAAAAAAGAAATAGTTGAGAAAAACAATAAAAGCGGAGGAAAAAAGAGAGGCATTGGCTTACCAAAACCTCCCCTGCTGCTCTCTGCTATGATGGACTTCATTCTTTCCACACACCTCGCACTGGCAACAAACATGGTGGAGGAGTGGGTCTTCTCCTTTCTAGCAACTGCACCTTCAACCCAATTCCTCCTCCTCCCTCCCTTACCCTCTCATCCCTCGAAGTGCACTGTGTTGGTATATACTCTACTTCCAACCTCCAAGTGGCTGTCATTTATCGATCCCCAGTCCCAACCACTGCCTTCATTGACCAATTCTCCATCTGGCATCTTCACTTTCTCACTGTTGACATTCCCACCACCATCATAGGAGACACCCACCAGTCAGTAGCCTCCAAACTCCTGTCACTTGCTTCATCCTTTGGCCTCACTCAATGGTCCTCCACAGTCACCCACACAGACGGACATACACTAGACCTCATCTTCACCCGCCTCTGCTCCCTAACTAATCCCACATCTTCCCCTCTCCCCTATCTGACCACCATCTACTTACCTTCTCATCCTTGTCCTCCTCACCTGCGATCCATGTCCACCAACTAGCACACCCTCGCAGAAACCTCATACACGTTGACACTCACATACTCTCTGACTCTATTCTACCACTATCTTCCATGTCCTCAATCCATGACACAGATAACGCCACCACTTTCTACAATTCTAGATTCAAGCAGCGATTGATGCAGTTGCCCCTCTCGTTCACGGCAGAACACGACGAATCAACAGACAACCCTGGCACACAGACACCACTAAAAAGCTGCGGTAGGAGTCTAGGGTTACTGAGCGGCACTGGAAGAAAACACACTCACAAGACTACACAGCATTCAAAGAAGCACTGCTCAAGTTCAAGTCAGCACTCACCTCCACTAATCAGATGGACTTCACTACCGTCATAACCTCTTTGTCCCACAAGCCCAGGCAATTATTAAACACATTTAACTGCCTCCTCCACCCCCCACTGCCCCCTCCTACTTCTCATATCTCTGCAGAAGACTTTGCAACACACTTCACCAGCAAGATTGATCAGATCAGACAAGTCTTTGCTAACCAACCATTACAACCCCTATGTATACCAGACCACTTTTCTCCCCCACTAACCCTCCTCCCCCTACATCACTGAAAGAGAACTTGCACACATCCTCTCCAAATTGCACCTCACCACTTATGCATCGGACCCTATCCCTTCCCACTTCCTCCCCAACCTCACCACCACGCTTATTCTAGCCCTAACCCACCTCTTCAACCTATCACTAATCTTCGGTACCTTTCCTTCCGCTTTCAAGTGCACAACAATCACACCTATCTTAAAGAAGCCATACCATGACCCCACTTCTACATCCAGCTACCGGTCCATATTCCTGCTCCCGTTCACCTCCAAACTTCTTGAAAAGCATGTCCACGCTTTACTTTCCTCCCATCTCTCATCTAACTCTCTCTTTAACAATCTTCAACCTGGCTTCCGCCCCCACCACTCCACCGAAACTGCCTTAACCAAAATTACTAACAACCTACTTACCGCCAAAGCTAACGGACACTTCTCCATCCTCCTCCTTCTTGACCTGCCCTCTGCATTTGACTCTGTCAACCACTGTCTCCTATTACTGTCTCCTCTCTTTCATTGGTATCACTGACCTTGCCCTCTCCTGGATCTCCTCCTTCGTTTTCAACCGCACATTTACCGTCTCCCACTCCCACACGACCTCCTCGCCCCATCCCCTCTCTGTTGGGGTCCCTCAAGGCTCTGTCCTGGGACCCCTTCTTTTTTCCATCTACAGTGCCTTATGAAAGTATTTGGCCCCCTTGAACTTTTCAACTTTTTACCACATTTCAGGCTTCAAACATAAAGATATAAATTTTAATATTTTTGTGAAGAATCAACAACAAGTGGGACACAATCGTGAAGTGGAATGAAATTTATTGGATATTTTAAACTTTTTTAACAAATAAAAAACGGAAAAGTGGGGCGTGCAATATTATTCGGCCCCTTTACATTCAGTGCAGCAAACTCACTCCAGAAGTTCAGTGAGGATTTCTGAATGATCCAATGTTGTCCTAAATGACTGGTAATGATAAATAGAATCCACCTGTGTGTAATCAAGTCTCCGTATAAATGCATCTGCTCTGTGATAGTCTCAGGGTTCTGTTTCAAGTGCAGAGAGCATCATGACGACCAAGGAACACACCAGGCAGTTCCGAGATACTGTTGTAGTGAAGTTTAAAGCCAGATTTGGATACAAAAAGATTTCCCAAGTTTTAAACATCTCAAGGAGCACTGTGCAAGCGATCATATTGAAATGGAAGGAGTATCAGACCACTGCAAATTTATCAAGACCCGGCTGTCCATCTAAACTTTCATCTCAAACAAGGAGAAGACTGATCAGAGATGCAGCCAAAAGGCCCATGATCACTCTGGATGAACTGCAGAGATCTACAGCTGAGGTGGGAGAGTCTGCCCATAGGACAACAATCAGTCATACACTGCAAAAATCTGGCCTTTATGGAAGAGTGGCAAGAAGAAAGGCATTTCTCAAAGATATCAATAAAAAGTCTCGTTTGAAGTTTGCCACATGCCACCTAGGAGACACACCAAACGTGTGGAATAAGGTGCTTTGATCAGATGAAACCTAAATCGAACTTTTTTGCCACAATGCAAAACGATATGTTTAGCGTTAAAGTAACACAGCTCATCACTTTCAAAACACCATCCCCACAGTCAAACATGGTGGTGGCAGCATCATGGTTTGGGCCTGCTTTTCTTCAGCAGGGACTGGGAAGATGATTAAAATTGATGGGAAGATGGACGGAGCCAAATACAGGACCATTCTGGAAGAAAACCTATTGGAGTCTGCAAAGACCTGAGACTGGACGGAGGTTTATCTTCCAACAAGACAATGATCCCAAACATAAAGCAAAATCTACAATGGAATGGTTCAAAAATAAATGTATCCAGGTGTTAGAATGGCCAAGTCAAAGTCCAGACCTGAATCCAATCGAGAATCTGTGGAAAGAGATGTAAACTGCTGTTCACAAACGCTCTCCATCCAACCTCACTGAGCTCCAGCTGTTTTGCAAGGAAGAATGGGCAGGAATTTCAGTCTCTCAATGTGCAAAACTGATAGAGACATACCCCAAGCGACTTGCAGCTGTAATCACATCAAAAGGTGGGGCTACAAAGTATTAGCTCAAGGGGGCTGAATAATATTGCACGCTCCACTTTTCAGTTTTTTATTTATTAAAAAAGTTGAAAATATCCAATAAATTTTGTTCCACTTCACAATTGTGTCCCACATGTTGATTCTTCACAAAAATATTAGAATTTATATCTTTATGTTTGAAGCCTGAGATGTGGCAAAAGGTTGAAAAGTTCAAGGGGGCCAAATACTTTCACAAGGCACTGTATACCCTTGGCCTAGGACAACTCAAAGTCCCATGGATTCCAGTACCACCTGTACACTGGCGACACTGAGATCTACCTCTCTGGCCCAGGCGCTGCCTCTCTGCTGTCCAGAATCCCAGAGTGTCTATCAGCCATATCATCCTTCTTCTCCTCTCGCTTCCTTAAACTAAATGTAGACAAAACTGAACTCATCACCTTTCCCCCTCCTTGTACACCTCCCTTACCTGATCTGTCTATCACAATAAATGACATCACACTTTACCTGTACCTAAAGTCCGCTGTCTCGGAGTAACCTTGACTCTGCCCTGTCCTTCAAACCGCACATCCAAGCTCTCGACACCTCCTGCCACCTCCAGCTCAAAAATATTTCAAGAATCCGTCACTTCCTCAACCCTCAATCTACTAAACTACTAGTGCATGCTCTCATGATCTCATATCTTGACTACTCCAACCTCCTCCTCTGTGGCCTACCTGCTAACACTCTTGCACCTCTCCAATCCATCCTTAACTCTGCTGCACGACTAATCCACCTCTCTCCTCCTCCACTACTCCTCTCTGCAAATCCCTCCACTGGCTCCCAATTCCCCAGTGTATCCAATTCAAACTGCTAACATTGACTTACAAAGCCATCTACAATCTGTCTCCCCCATATATCTCTGAACTAATCTCCTGATATCATCCAACTCGTAATCTTCGATCCTCCCAAGACCTCCTTCTTTCCTCCACACTTGTATATTCCTCATCTAAACGCCTGCAAGACTTCACCCGAGCATCCCCCATACTAACATAGTAACATAGTATTTAAGGTTGAAGGAGGACCTTAAGTCCATCTAGTTCAGCCCATAGCCTAACATGTTGATCCAGAGGAAAGCAAAAAAAAAACCATGTGGCAACACTAAGCTCCACATTGGGGAAAAAAATTCCTTCCTGACTCCATATACAGCAATCAGACTAGTTCCCTGGATTAACGCCCTATCAAAGAATCTAGTATATATAACCGGTAATATTCTATTTTTCAAGAAAGGCATCTAGTCCCTTCTTAAATGTTAGGGCCGCTTTACACACACCAACTTCTGTGACCAACTTCTGTTCAAATATTTTTTATTGGATTTAGTAAAATGAACATCAATTAATAATTGGTTAACAATAACATTTTCAATAGGGATTTGTATATTTCAGTATCTAAGTTGATAAACTTTAATTAACAGTAAAGTTCTAATAAACAACAGTAAAGTCAAAGGAAGAGATAGTAGAGGGGGGGGGAAGTAGGGTAATAGAGGGGGGGGGGGGGAAAGTTTCCAATTCAGACGTTAATGCTGTTCGTGTTCCACTTCAAGATAGTTTTTGTTCGTAGGAAAATATTTGTTCCATAGTGTCCATTTTTTTGCATATTTCTTCAGTAGATTATTTCTTGCGGCATGTGTCCATTCATAAGCGTTGTGTGTCGCTATAGTGTTAATCAGGGAGTTAAATGAAGGGGGCGTGGTTTCCTTCCATTTTTGTGTTATTAGAGTTTTGGCAGTTAATAATATATGAACTACTAGTGCTCTTGATTGTGTAGAAACTTTGTTTATGTCTATTAAAAGTAGAGTTAATTCCGGTGTCAAATAGATTTCTTCTTCGGAAATTTCGTTAATGAGTAACTGAATTTTCCCCAGTATTCTTCAAGTGAGGGGCAACTCCATAGCATATGCTCTAAAGTTCCTAAGTTGTCACAGTTCCTTCAACACATGGGGGATTGTTTGGTGTCGAATTTGTGTATTCTAATTGGAGTGTAGTACCATCTTGTGGTTGTTTTGTAGAAGTTTTCTATAAGAGATGCATTAGTTATACTTTTGTGAACATTTTTGTAGGCCGCTTCCCAAGATTCCAATTCTATTGGTGTATGAAGTTCTTTGGCCCAGGTTTCCATAGTTGGTAATTCTGTAATTTTTGAGTCTTGATTGAGCTCAGAATATATGTTTCTTAGAGTCCAAAATATTTTAGCTTGTCCAAATCTGAATAGTTGAGTCACGATGTGTGGTAGGTGAGTTTTGTCATTGAGTTTACCAAGAAGTAATTTTAGTTTATTCCAGATTGGTTGGTCCTCGTTGGATAATTTGAATTTAATTTGAAGTAGTGACAAAGGTAGTAGTTGGTTTTCGTTGTCCGTAATGTCTGCTAAGGTTTTTATCCCTTTGTCTGACCAAGTTTTAGTTTTGAGGTTTGTTGTGAAAGCTGAAAGAGCGTCTATTGGAATCCATTTCGGAGGGATCTTTGGTTGGGATTTGGATGTAACTGAAACAAGTGATCTCCATGCGCGTATTGTTGCTTTGAGTATAGGTTCTTTCGGTAGCTTTTTGTTCTTTTCAGAAAGATAGGTTAGTAGATACCATCTAAGATCTTCCGTTTTCCTGTTGGATTTTTCAAGATCTACCCACTTTGGTTTATTAGAGGCGTCCCACCATTTCTGGCTAAGTTTAATCATTGTAGAATGATAGTAGGCTGAGATATTTGGTACTGCCAGACCTCCTTTGTTTCTGCTTTTTTGTATTGTGGACAGGGAGACCCTTGGTTTTTTCCCTCCCCATATAAATTTAGAGAGCTGGGTTTGTAATTTTTTGCACCAGGATTGTGTAAGATGTAGTGGGATTGATCTAAATACGTAGAGTATTTTGGGAAGGACGAATAGTTTATATGCTTCGATTTTTCCTATCAATGAGAGTTCGGTTTTGGATAAGTTTATAATGTCATTCTGTATTTTCTTGTAGAGCGATTGAAGGTTGGTTTCGTAGGTGTTATTAATTGATGTTGTGATAGTTATACCTAAGTAATTTAAGTTTTCGGCTTTCCAGTTAAAGGGCGTATTTTGTTGTAGAGTTTTCATTGTTATTTCATTTAAATTAAAATTTAAGACCTGGGTTTTTTCAATATTAATTTTATAGGAAGAAATATTTGCAAAGTCTTGTATAGTAGATAAGAGATTGGGGATGGAAGAAATTGGATTGGTGAGGGTCAAAATAATATCGTCTGCAAATAAGCATATTTTATAATCGATTTGATTTATGTTTAAGCCCGTTATGTTTGGGTTCGTCCTAATCTTCTGTGCTAATGGTTCGATAAATAAGTTGAATAGTGATGGGGAAAGAGGGCATCCCTGTCTCGTTCCGTTTGTCAGAGGGATTGGGTCGGAGAGGTGGTTGTTTGTGAGGATTCTAGCTGATGGGTTAACATAAAGGGACTTAATAGTATTTAAAATATTTCCTTGAAATCCAAATTTTTGGAGAACCTCAAAAAGGTAGTCCCATTGGACTCCGTCGAATGCCTTTTCGGCATCGACAGAGACCAACACTAATTGGTTATTCGTGATTTCTGAGTGTGAGATTAAGTTCAATATCCTCCTAGTTGCATCTGTTGAGTTTCGGTTTAGAGTAAAACCTACTTGGTCATTATTTATTAAATTTGGTAGTATACGCTGAATTCTTGAGTTAATTGTTTTAGTTATTATTTTTAAATCAGTGTTTAGTAGTGATATGGGTCTGAAGTTGGATACTAGATCTTTGTCTCCTTTGTTTTTTGGGATGACTGAGATAATTGCTTGTAGCATTTCTTGGGGTAGCTTAAGTTCCTTATCAGTTAGGGAATTTATTAGTTTCGTTAGGTAGGGAGTGAGAATGGTTTCATTATTTAAATAATATTCGTTTTGTATTCCATCTGGTCCCGGTGATTTGCATTTACTTAGTGAAAGTATGGTTTGTGAAATTTCTTTTTCAGCATAGTGCTCATTAAGCTTAGTTAGTTCTTCATTAGTTAGAGATGGAAAGAGTGATTTCGTCCAGAAATTTTTTAATATTAGATGTTGAGGATTTTGGTTCAGAAATGTCATCTTTTAGGTTGTATAGATTCCGGTAAAATTCTGCAAAAGTTTTCGATATCTCCGGTGGTTTTTTTTCAATCTGGCCAAGTTTGTTTTTGATTTGGTGTATATTAGTTTTAGTTCTGTGAATTTTAATGAGGTTTGCGAAAGTTTTGGTTGGTTTGTTAATGTTTGAGTAAAATTTTGATTTGGTAATTCTTACAATTTTGTCAAATTCGTGAGTTAATAAAGTTCTAAGTTCAATTCTCAGTTTCAGCAGGTTTTGATGATTTGCGTCTGTAGGGCTTGTGATGATATCCTCCTCTAGTAGCTTGATTTCTTGGGTGATTTTTTTTGTTTGACTTTGAAGTGATTTCTTATGTTGTGCGTTAAGTTGAATCAGGATTCCTCTTATTACAGCTTTATGTGCTGTCCACAAAGTTGCGATGGATACATCTTTAGTGTCGTTTATTTTGAAGTAGTTTTGTAGTTCTTCTTGAATTTTTATTTTAAATTTGGGATGTGAGAATAAGTATGAATTTGCTCTCCATGGTGAGTTGTTATTGAAGGGCTGGTTGTTAGGAGTTTCGAAAGTTATGGGTGAGTGGTCTGACCATGTTCTTTGTAGGATAGTAATTGATTTGATTTTATGAAGGGAATGTATATTTGTCAGAACCAGGTCAATTCTTGAAAAAGATCTATGAACATTTGAGTAATGAGTGAACTCAATTGAGGATGAATGTAGACATCTAAATACGTCATAAAGTTCTTCGTCTCTGATGAGACCGTCTATTTGTGTATTGGTATTTCTGGATTTGTTGGATGTGTCTAGGAGAGGATTGGGTATTGCGTTAAAGTCTCCAAATATTAGTAGTGTGCCTTTCTGAATTTCCTGGACTGTTTTGAAGAATCGTTTTATGAAAGTCGTTTGTCCTTTGTTGGGGGCGTAGATGTTTGCTAGTGTGTAAATCACGTCGTTTAGTTTACAAGTAATTATTATAAATCTGCCTTCATTATCTTTGATAGTTTTGATTTCCTCGAATTTTAATGAGTTGTTAATGATGATTGCGACTCCAGCTCTTTTCTTAACATTTGACGAAAGAAATATGTGTGGATATTTTTTGTTACTGAATTTTGGTTGTTTTTCTACTGCGAATCTTGTTTCTTGGACGCCAGCTACGTCCACATGGTTTGTAGTTAATTCTTTCCATAAGTGGAAACGCTTTTGTGGTGAGTTTAGTCCGTTGGCGTTAACTGTCATGAACTTGATAGTCATTATTGCAATTGTTAATGCTCTATTGTAGAGTGAAACACTGTAGTTGAAATAGAGAGGGAAGGTAAGTATAGGGAAAAAGATAGGGGAGCGAGAAAATACACAAACTAGATCTAAGTCTAATAAAATGTAAGTTTGAGCAGGAAGTGATCAGTGAGAACAGTTATGAAACTTCCTTAATGGGCTCGTGTTTGGGCCTTAGGTGCCTTCGTATTCGGACCTCTCATTTGTTGAGGGGTAGTTAGTCATTGATGTGTAGGTTTTTTAGTGTCTTTAGTCCTGTTTCGGTATCTTCAATTGTGATGTTTTTCTGTTTGTATGAAAATATGATGGAGTTGGAGGGTCTTCCCCATCTATACATGATCTGATTTTTTTGTAGGATTTCTGTAATGGGTTTTAGAGATCTTCTTCTTTGCATGGTGTCCTTTGAGATGTCCGAGAAGATTCTCAAGTTCTCATAGGGAGATGGCAGTTGGTTCTTTTGTCTTTAATAATTATTGATTTTTTCTTTGGTCTGGTAGAATGTGAATCTTACTATGACGTCTCGTGGTATTTCGTCAGATAGGCGTTGTGGCTTGGGGAGTCTGTGAGCCCTTTCAATGGAGGTTTCAATATCTGGTATGGAAGGGCATAGTTTTCTTATGAGGGACTTGGTGTAGGAAATTAAGTCGTGGGGTTTAACCGATTCCGGAATTCCTCTTATCTTCAAATTTGATCTGCGATCACGATCTTCCCTGTCAATTATCCTGTCTGTGAGCATTTTAATTTCGTTTTTTGCTTTAGTTAGTTCCGTATGCTGGCTTTTAACTTCTTGTTTAAGTTCTTCCACTTTTTTTTCACTTATATCCATTCTGGAATTTATTGCATTAATGGAAGACTTGACTTCTGAGAACTGTTCTTTAATTTCTTCCTTTAAAGATGTGAAGAGTTGAAGAAAGAAGTCTCTGTCTGGTGGATTTCCTATTTCTGGATTGGATGCTTGGCTTGTATTTTCTTGGGAGACCTTAATTTTTTGTCTGGCTGGACTCCTTATTTGTGATTGGCTCAGTTCAGTCTCTTTTTGTTTGGTTCTATTTTGAGAGGGTGAGCTAATTTCTTTCCTTTTTGTGCTGGTGATCGTGGGTTCGAAGACCATTAAGTCCTCTGTGTACTCCTCCTTTTCCAGTTTTTTTTCATCTTGGTGGGTTTTGTCTTTATTTTTAATAATTTTGTTTGGGCTATAGACAAGAGTTTGAATTTTACTTTTGGTGTTTGTGTTAGAATCCATTTTTAGTTCAGTCAAATTGTGATTTGAGATTCCTCTAAGTTTTGTTGACATGGTCTTCTGTCAGAGAGGGTTTTGGAGCCAATCTCACTATTTGAAGTAGATTAGTATCTTGGAGCGATTTATTTAGAGTTTAGCAGAAGTGTCTCTTAGTAGATGTTGTGTCCTAGTTCTGTAGTGCTGGGATGTACTAAGAACCAATTTTCCTACTTATTAGTTAGTTCTTTATGTACTTTCTCCTTAATTAGTAGTTCAATTATTAGTGTTTTTTAGTTGTATCTTTTGTTTTTCATCTGGACTAAATTTGTAGGCTAATTAGTTATTTAAGTAAGTTACTTGTCTTCCCTGTGATCTTGCTTGTGAAATGGTGCTATTTCTTGTGCTTAGCAGTAATTTGCTCTCACTGTAATGTGAGCTGAGAGCTTGTAATGCCTGCGTGTCGACCGAAGGCGAGGGGCGTGGCTTACTGGCGCGGCCTTCTTTCTGTGCGCGTATCCTTCCGCCGGGCGCCGCACTTAATATAGTGCCTGTTTGTCTGAAGCACCGGGTACGCTATTAGTGCGGGGAGCGCGCGGTTCACTCACCGGAGACCTCCTTGTCATCGGGTGCTCTCCTGGGGTCCGTCCTCCTCCCTCCTCCGCTGCTGGCACAGGTATGTGAGTGCCCTTCGCTCCCGGTCTGTGTCGGGTTCACACTTCGGCTCCGGTGTCCCCGCTCTGTCTTGTGGTACTTTCGGGTGACTCCCGGGCTCCTGGCGGTCCTCCGAGGTCCTCTGCAAGCGCGGCCCGCTCCTCTCCTTGTCTCCTCGCTTCCAAGATGGCGCTGGACTGTAGGAGCTAGGTGGCGAGGCAGTCTGTTGTTCTGCTGTGGTGCCGTTAGTTAGGGAAAAAGGTCTATGAATCACCCCTTGTGATCTAGATGAGAGTCTCTAAGGGTCCTGGAGCTTTTTTGGTTTTAGTGTCCTTAGAAGGCACTAAATCCGTCGCTTTTCTTTTGGGGGCACCAGAGCTCCTGAAGATCACGTCTACATGGGGCTGCAGGCCACGCCTCTCTCCTGTCTGTGACCAACTTCTGAACAGATCTCTGGTTGCAGTGAAATCATGGACACATTGTTCCATTTTGTGGCTGTGTACAAATGTAACAATGTGTTCATGATTTCACTGCAACCAGAGATCCGTTCAGAAGTTGGTCACAGAAGTTGGTGTGTGTAAAGCGGCCCTTAGTAGTGACTCATTAGTCATTATGATTAAACCTTCTTTCCTCCAGACGTAGAGGATGCCCCCTTGTCCCAGTCTCAGGCCTAAGAGTAAAAAGATCATTAAAAAGGTTTATGTACTGTCCCCCATATATTTATACATTATTATAAGATCAACCCTAAGCCTTCGCTTTTCCAAACTAAATAACCCCCAATTTTTTTTTTCAACTATAAATTTTTTATTAGAGAATATCAATTTTCATTACAATCTCAATGAAATCATAAAACAAAATATGGGTACAATGAGGGCAGGTGCCGAACATAACCGAGACAGTTCGACGTGGCCTCGCCTACCCCCTTCCCCCACCCGTGGATCCAGGGGGGGCGGTTGTACGGTAATGAAGCTGCGATTGTCCACGGGCATGTAGGTTGAGGAAGACCAGGATTCGTCTTGGCACCCATTCTGTCCTCCATTGACAAAGAAGAAGCGCCCACAGAGGGGAGGCACAACATAAAAGGTAGAGATTAAGACAGGAGCGAAAGAAGAGGGGAAGGAAAACAAAGAGAGAGTCAGGAAAGAGACCGAGACCAAGGGGGGTGGCGGGCGGGATCAAAATCCCTCCTGTGCTGCAAAGTAGTCGCACGGCGCCCAAATCACGTTAAACCTATCTACACTGGTGTTCAAGAGAGCCGTCATGTATTCCATTCTCCGTATATCCCTGATTCGAGATATCAAGTCCCAGTATGACGGGGGGTTCAACTTCCTCCAGTTTAAGGCTATTAAACATTTAGCAGCTGTTAGTATGTGAAGGAGTAACCTGGAGGCCGTCTTACCCACCCCGCCCAAACGAGCGTGGAGGAGGTATACCAGGGGATCCAGGTCAAGATCAGCAAATAGAACTTTCAGAATCAAATCTTTAACCGAGGACCAGAAGGATTTCAGTTTGGGACAGGACCAGAAGATATGATAGACCGTACCCATTTCCGAGCTGCACCGCCAGCACGTATCTGGGAGGAGAGGGTTTATCCCATGAAGAAAGACAGGGGTATGGTACCATAGCATCATAAGTTTGTAGTGAGTTTCTTTGTACAAGGTACATATGGATGCCTTGCCTGCTCTCTCCCATATGGATTGGCACATCTGGGGAGAAATTCCGACGGCCCAACATAGCCTCCCACTTTCTCATGTAGGGGAAACCCTCTCCAGGAGTCCCTTCGGCGAATGTGAGCAGCCGATATAGTTCCGATATGAGACCTCTGACATCTGTGCCCCTCCTACAAATCCTCTCAAATTCCGTCGGGGCTGCCACCCCAGAAGGGCCATATAAGGAGGCCGCAAAATTCTTAATTTGAAGGTAATGGTAAAGTTCCCTGTCCGATAGGGGAGGGGTCGCTTTCAGTGTGTCAAATGAGTGGATCTGCATTGATCGTCCATCGATGATGTCAGCGAACCTGAAGAGGCCAGTGGACAACCATGGCCGGACCATAGCCGGTTCCATTATACTGGGCAACAGGGGGTGGAATAGGAAGGACACCATTGGTGAGCGCTGAGAAGCCAACGAGAATTTTCTCTGGCAATGACTCCATACATCCTTTGTGAGTCGCATGGGACCAATAACCCCAAATGTAATAACTTGTCTTGGTATTGCAGACCCCTCAGGCCTCTAATAACCTTGGTCGCTCTTCTCTGCACCCGCTCTAGTTCAGCTATGTCTTTCTTATACACCAGAGACCAGAATTGTATACAGTATTCTAAGTGTGGTCGCACTAGTGACTTGTATAGAGGTAGAATTATGTTCTCCTCATGAGCATCTATGCCTCTTTTAATGCATCCCATTATATTATTTGTCTTTGCAGCAGCTGCCTTACACTGGCCACTAAATGTGAGTTTGTCATCTACCCATACACCCAGGTCTTTTTCAATGACAGTTTTGCCCAGTGTTTTACAATTAAGCACATAATTATACCTTTTATTTCCTCTGCCCAAGTGCATGACTTTACATTTATCTTCATTAAAACTCATTTGCCATTTATCAGCCCAAGTTTCTAGTTTACATAAATCCTCCTGTAATATAAAATTGTCCTCCTCTGTATTGATTACCCTGCAGAGTTTAGTGTCATCTGCAAATATTGAGATTCTACTCTGTATGCCCCCTACAAGGTCATTAAAAAATATGTTAAAAAAAAGAGGGCCCAATACTTACCCCTGTGGTACCCACTGTTAACTGTGACCCATTCTGAGTGCGTTCCATTAATGACCACCCTTTGCTTCCGATCAATTAGGGGCCTTTCACACTTGCGTTTTTTTTCTGATCTGGAAGATCAGGAAAAAACCTGATTCTGAAGGCCACTTCACACACACAGATATCTGAGTCCAATATCTGAACAGATCTCTGGTTGCAGTGAAATCATGGATACATTGCTCCATTTTGTGGCTGTGTACAACATGGAGCAATGTATCCATGATTTCACTGCAACCAGAGATCTGTTCAGATATTGGACTCAGATATCTGTGTGTGTGAAGTGGCCTTTACAGGATTAATTTTTTTGCCCATTCACTTTAATGATTTCAGGTAGAATCTTGTTGCTTCAGCTTTTTTCCTGAAATCATTAAAGAGAATGGGCAAAAAAATTAATCCTGTGATGGTGGGTTTACACACACCAATTTATCTGTTCAATATCTGAACCAATCTCTGGTTGCAGTGAAATCATGGATACATTGCTCCATTTTGTGGCTGTGTACAATATGGAGCAATGTATCCATGATTTCACTGCAACCAGAGATTGGTTCAGATATTGAACAGATAAATTGGTGTGTGTAAACCCACCATAAGAATCAGGTTTTTTCCTGATCTTCCAGATCAGGAAAAAAACGCAAGTGTGAATGGCCCCTAAGCCAGTTCTTAACCCACTTACAAATATTTTCCCCTATCCCCATTGCTCTCATTTTATGTAGCAATCTTTTGTGTGTCTGGAACTCTGCACCCAACATGTCCAACTATCCCTACACTTGGAACCTTCAAGCGGAACCTGAAAACCCATCTCTTCAGAACAGCCTACAATGACCACGGTGCCACCTCACCACCACTGGACTACCACTGGACCTGGCGCTTCACCACCACTGGACCTGGCGCTTCACCACCACTGGACCTGGTGCTCCACCACCACTGGACCTGGTGCTCCACCACCACTGGACCTGGCACTCCACCACCACTGGACCTAGCGCTCCACCACCACTGGACCTGGCACTCCACCACCACTGGACCTGGCGCTTCACCACCACTGGACCTGGCGCTTCACCACCACCACTGGACCTGGCACTCCACCACCACTGGACCTGGCACTCCACCACCACTGGACCTGGTGCTCCACCACCACTGGACTTGGTGCAAATCCAACCTACTGTTTCCCTCCCCACTGCCCTGTACAATGTAAGCCCGCAAGGGCAGGGTCCTCTCTCCCCTCTGTATCGGTCTGTCACTGTTAGGCTGGTTTCACACTACGATTTTGTGAAATCCGACACTGTCCGATATAAATCGGACAGCATCGGATCCGAATTTGCCCCCATGTAATCCTATGATCGGACCGATTCGGATGTGCACTAAATGGCATCCGAATTGCGTCCGATCCGATTTCTTTCTGGTGCAAAAATCGGAGACTGCTCCGATTTTAGCATCCGAATCAAAAACCGGATAGAATCGGATCTGACAAATCGGAGGGCAATTTGGCCAAATCCGATCTGATCCCTGGTTTTTAACATGGGGTCCTATGGAGAAGGTTCTGAGGAAACATCTGATGTCTCCTCGGACCCGATTTTGGTGTACTGAGCATGCTCAGTACACTAAAACTGCTCCTAACCATCTAATTTCACTTCCGCAATGTATATACATACATTGCGGAAGTAAAATTAAGTGAAGCAGGGGTTAAAAATAAAGAATATGTATTTATATCGGACAGCGTCGGATTTCACAAAATCGTAGTGTGAATCCAGCCTTAGTTTGTTGATTGTATTTTTAACTTGTTTGTATGTAACCCTCTCTCATGTACAGCACCATGGAATCAACAGTGCTTTATAAATAAATGATAATAATAATACCCCTTGCAGTATCCCGCAGAGTCCCTGGCCCCTGCACTATCTGTTTTGGGGCCTGCAATTCTTCTAAAGTTAGGAGGTATGCCTTGTGGCAGTACTACACACCTGGTGCCAGGCTCCACACAACAGTGACTACACACCTGGTGCCAGGCTCCACACACCTGGTGTCATTGCCCCCTGAGCTCAGGTACCATGCTCAGTCCAGCCTGTAATGTTCAGGAAAACACTAAACATCATCGATGGTTCCACTGTAGTACAGCGCCCCCTGCCGGTACACCCGTCCGTCTAATACAAGCGCACAGGCAGCAGTGATGGCCGCTCAGTACCTGCAGCCAGATACAACTCTTCACCCCGTACTTCAGGGGATCTCCAACTGGGCGGAGCATCAATAGGACCCGCCCCTAAAGTTACACTGCGCTGCTCATTGGGTGCAGGCCAGAGTAGCCGGTTGCCAAGATAGGGATGAACGAATGATGTTGGGAAAGAGGCGTAGAGGTAACCGGAAGAAGGCGTGGCCTGGAGGCCGGTACCGCGGTTGGTGTCGCAGGTCAGGTTGTTGCTTGTTTCCTCTTCTTTTCCCGTAAACACAACCGCTGTGCCGGGGCCGAGAGGAGAGCAATGCGGCAGGGCGGGGAGCTGTGAGCCGGCACCAGAGAGCGGCTCCGACTACGGGAGACATGGAGAACGAGTTCAACAGCATCGACGAGGAGAACCGCTGGAGCCCGCTGTATGGAGTGAGTAATGTGCGGCAACCGTGCGACACCTCACCGAGCTCCCGGCGTGTGCTTCTATAGTGGGTCCCCCATATTGTGTGTGTGCCTGCATATGGCGCCTCCGTATAGTGTGTGCCCCCTGTACAGTGCACAAATATAGTGTGTGTGTGTGCACCCCTGTACAGTGCACACATATAGTGTGTGTGTGCACCTCCTGTACAGTGCACACATATAGTGTGTGTGTGCACCCCCTGTACAGTGCACACATATAGTGTGTGTGTGCACCCCCTGTACAGTGCACACATATAGTGTGTGTGTGTGCACCTCCTGTACAGTGTACACATATAGAGTGTGTGTGTGTACCTCCTGTACAGTGCACACATATAGTGTGTGTGTGCGCCCCCTGTACAGTGCACACATATAGTGTGTGTGTGTGCACCTCCTGTACAGTGTACACATATAGAGTGTGTGTGTGTACCTCCTGTACAGTGCACACATATAGTGTGTGTGTGCGCCCCCTGTACAGTGCACACATATAGTGTGTGTGTGGCGCCCCCTGTACAGTGCACACATATATGTGTGTGTGTGCGCCCCCTGTACAGTGCACACATATAGTGTGTGTGTGCGCCCCCTGTACAGTGCACACATATAGTGTGTGTGTGCGCCCCCTGTACAGTGCACACATATAG